>JARHVA010000080.1:3412500-3565000 GCA_037957365.1 Torreya grandis | reverse complement strand
TTGAGATCATCTCATCCCATTACATTACCCTTTTTCTATTATAGTATTAAAATATATTAAATTTCCCTAAGGGTTTCAAATACAAAATAAGAGACAAAAATTTATGTGCAACTAAACCCTAAGTTTAATAAATTATAGTCCTCATCATTTATAGGCACAACAGGTGCAATGATTAGTCCATGTGTAATCAAACTAGGTAAGTCTACTATCACTAGACTTAGGTACACTATGTTGTTACCTACCTACTACACTCTTATTAATATTTATATTTTTCTTATGTCTTTAATATGTCACTTTCATAATTTTTATTTCTCTTCAATTTCTTGTCTTTCATATATCAAAGTCAACTGGGAAAAGTTTTTAGTCAAAATAATGGAGTTGAATTTGCCATTGTCCACCTAAGTAAACCTATCTGATTTGTTTTCTATCCTAGTTCCTAATATCGAGCCTATACAATCATGTCTTGTACTAATTTTCATAATCAAATAGTTATAACATCCAACAGAGATCATTGTGCAAGCTAAGTATATTTTCTTATTTGTCTTTCCTAAAAATAACTTCTTTATATATTTAATATCTTTTTTTAACTTATAGTAGTTAATCAAATATATACCTTTAGCATTCTCATATTTCCAAATTTACAACTTGATGTAGATCTAATGCCTACACATACCTCATCCATCATCCTGGCTCTAATTTCTACCTTAAACATTTATCTATTCTCTTATTTTCTTGATTCATGTAGGTACCTTGCTTGTCTTGACACCCTTTATCCATCTTGACTTCATTAGGATCCTAAACCTCCTTTATAACATAGTATTTTATCTCTCTTGAATACCCATCACCACTTTATCATCCTCTACACTCTCTCTCCTTAGCATCACCCTCATTATCTCATACACAACTTTCCTGCCTTTACTCTTCGTTCTTAGTTCAAGTTTATTCATTACCACATAAGTACATGGACCTAAAAGCCTCATACATGGTTATAAGGGATATGTACTTATAAAAATGGCTCATATGACTTATCCCATACATATTTTAAATATTTCACACATCTAAACAAATAACACAATTTGTAATTAAGAATTCTCCAATAATTTACACTTTCTTTCCTTAAGGCCTAGTCCTTGTAACCCTGTTTTAGGACAAATATAGTAGGTTTTAATTATACATAGGGGTTCATAATAAATTAATACTATTTTTAGACACACATTATCCTATTTTATCTTCCCTTAAAATTTTAGGACCCAACTCTTAATGGAAACCTGTTAGTTTAACACACCTCATTATCAATTAGGTTTTGTTATGCCTAGTCCAATATAATAGTCCTAAAAAAAATTATGTGTGGTCAAGTACAAACTTATAAACTCCTAAATTTTATATATCATGTCAAATAATTTCATATTAAAAATTTTCAATAATTTTTAAGGGTGGAAACTCAATTTATGCAATTTTCAATTTTGAAACCCTAGGCTTGTTTATGACAGGCCTATATAAGGTCGAGAGCCTAGAAAAGGGGATATTTTGAGCTTTAAACACTTTAAAATAATTATAATACCCATTATATGTTTTAACCAACTCCCTTAACCTTCTCCAATAGCTAAATTCTCATGATCAATCATAAAACATTCCCAACAAGCAAATATGTAGAGTTTTGGTTACTTTATTAGGACCGTGTTTATTCAAAAGAAAATTGAAGTAGAATGTCATATTCTAAATGGATAATTATAATTAAAATATATAATATAATAAATTTTATATCCTTAAACATTATTAAAACACCTCAAACCCTTGAATATAACTCAAAGTAGCACTCAAATATATTCTTTCTTGACTGTGTTAAAAATAAAGTTTTTGTAGATTGTACAAAACAACCTATATGATGTAATTAAATGCCAATATTTCACTAAAATTTAAAAAAAAACTAAAAAAATACATTTATTACATACCCAAACACGTTTTGAGGTTCTCAAACATACTCTTAATACATTATTTTATTCATTGATCTTCTTGATATGTACAACAAACATACAAAATTCAAAATCTCGAGCAGTTCTTCCTAAAGTTTTGATCATTCTTGTCTTTATTGAGTATTTTCCACCTATTACATATGAATTTATTATTTTCACCAAATATTTAACCCTATACTTGGTTATTCAATCCTACTCTAAGATTTTGGAAACATTGGAACACCTCTAGGCATGTGGATTGCCATAGTAGAGGTAGACCTCTAGGTTTAAGGGCTAGCTCCCTAGACTGATCCTTGATTGCTTATCACCTACACTAAATATTTTCTTGGATGAAAAGGGATATAATTAACATGGAATTTAATATATTTTAAATAGGTGATACACCAAAAATATCTCCACTAGACCACCATACAATTTCACTAAAAGACATGACTCACAACACTAGTCTTAGAATCCTAAATTCTTCTAACATTAGTATTTCAAACATAGAGGTGATATGTATGGAACTACTCAAGTTAAGTGAACCAAAGTTTATATTTTAGACACAAAGGCTACTTTTACACTTTAATATATTCAAACGCACTAGCTACACTTCATGTGATGTGTTAGAGTGAGAACACTACTTGTACCAAACATGAAAGGATAAAGAGAATGCAAGGATAGATACTTATCATTAGACACCTAACTATACATCACTTCACAAACTTATACAATAAATTCATGAAATAAAAACTAGATTACAATTAGTATTTCAAAGTAAAGATACAACTTTAGACTAGCAGGGCTTCACCATACCAGGTGTGGAATTCCTTATAAAAGCCAAAATGGCTTGCATTTATAGAGTAAAGGAGAAGAGAGATAAGAAGAGAAGTGGAAGGGTCACAAAACTAAGTGCCCAACTAAAAAAACTAATTAAAAATCAAGTGAATGAGGTGTAAAATAGGTCAATAAGTCCTCTTGGATAGGTGTCCATCATAAACATGACATCTTCCTTCAATTTGGTGTAGAAACTCTTCATCTTCTTGTTTGAAATTGCCTTGGTGATGAAGACTTAAATTGACTATTTGAATCTAACATATTGATTTTAGACACATTTTCACTATCATTAAAATGTATAATCTTGATGGGAATAGTCCTCATATGCCTCCCTAACTAGTGATTTCTTTCTTGACACTTCTGCTTACTCGCTAGCACTCAATCATTAGCCTTCTTCAGTTTATCTTCACACTTATTGTCTGAGTTACCTAAAGTTACTCATGAATATATATTGAAGAGGTTTTATGACACTTTTTAAATACATATTTGTCCTCTAGTCTATCAAATATACCTTCATGAAACTCAAAACCTCCTTCTCACTTCCACTCTTGGATAGTCACCCTGTGTACTCATTAACTCACTCAAACTGCATGCAATGAATGGACTAGCACATATATTTTCACGTACAATTAGAGTGATAAATTGATATTAGATGTTGTAAAAATTCTCCACATACATCATATAATGATTCTCACTCAAGGATTATGCTCTACAACTATAGAAAACATCAAATCTTAAAAGAAAACTAGGATTGGGCCTATTTGTACATGTGATAGTATGACAAAATTTGATGGTGAAGAGATTATGGGATTTATAAACTAGTTATAATCACTTTCTTAAGAATTTTAATCCTTTTGAATTCATTTCAATGCATCTCTTTCCAATCGGGTCTAAATAAAGGTTTTAAGTGCCTTAAAATGTTAAGGATTGTTCATGAAATCCGAACATTGAAACTCTAAAAAAATCTCACTAAGAGTAATCTAGGGACCCTATTCAATAGTTCCAAACTCTTTGAGCCATCAAGCAAGGTGTCCATACTGTTATGAATAAAATAAAGTGATCCTTGAGCTCTTATAGTGCATTTTGAGTAGCCTAATAAGGAAATTTAAAAAAATTGACCACTCTGGTAATATTATCTAAAATAAAATGGATATTACCATCCTTTTAACATCCCTTTAAGATCATAAAATGTTTTGTATATTTCCATGGATTTATCTAGATGAGATATAGGTCATTAGGGAATTATGCCTAATTTAGGACTAAAGACCTAGACTGAGCATGAATGTATGTTTTGACCCTCTAAAAGTATCCAATGGTTACATAGGTATCCTCTATGATTTTTTCATGTTCAAACCAACCTTTTACATCATTTCATGATGGTTCCAATACTCCTCAACTCATTTGTTTACCCCTCCTACACTAACCTATAGATTGTGTTTGAATGGAGTGTCCTCTGTCTAAGATATAACAGAGGGCACTTCCCCTATTTTTCCAAATCAAATAATGTTATGGATCATTTAACTAGGTCATAAATACACTCTTCACAAATTTTCAATTCTTGGAAGTGCCTCTAATAGTCCCAACACCTCAAATCTTTAAAAGTGGCTACTAGTGGCATTGACTATGTGCAGGGTCTAGATAGGTTGAGTGTAGGATTGGAAACCTATTCCTTTATTTTTGAGAATCATATAAAATGTGATGTAATAAACCTTATATATGTATTAAATATTATTTCCCACCCTATATCTTTTCGAACTTCACTAAACTTACATCTTTCATGAGCTAGGACATAGTCTGCAGACTACTCTGATGGTGTCACTTGTAGGTGGCAACTAGGGAGGTCAATGGAATCCTATATGCTCTTATAAAACTTTGAGTATTGTGTTGAATTCATTTGAATCCCTTTTAGGTCACTAAAATTCATTCTAAACCTATATCAGCTCACCTCATATCTCAATAACACATTCTCTTACCATCACCATCAAGAGACCATAGGTCTACAGTCTAACTGTGAATGTTGTTTTAGGGATATGAGACTTTCCTATAGGTGAAGACATTTTTTTGAGCATGTTTTTCTCACTTATTTGTCTCTACTAAGTATATTAGGCCATTTCATACATGATCCTACTCATCTCCACCTTAAGAACCTATAGCCATTTCACCATCAATGCATTGTTGATGTATAAGTCACAAGTTTCTGTTTGGATAAAAGGTATTGTAGCCTTCACTAAAAGTTTCAAATGAAAACTTGGTTGAATAGAATTACACACCAACATCCTTATCATTAAATTAGTCATCACCTTTTTGTGCCAATGCATTTCTCATAGGTATAGGCCACAAAATAAATGCCATTAGTCTTATCCATAACTCAAAGCACTTCACTATGAGATAAAATATTATATGAACAAAACCTTATTTGGAGAGGTTAAGGTATTTGTTCACGTTAGCAAGTTTTTCAATTCTGACTAAGTTTTAGACTATGTGTTATTTCTAAGATCACCACTACACATCTTGTATGACTTGAAAAAACTCATTCAATCCATGACATTGAACATTGCATGTGCCTTGGATTTTATATGACCTTCAATGATCTATACATGTCTGTATGTGACTACAGATGATTGTGTATGTTGAAAACCTACTCACTTTCTTGCTCATTGTCTTGAGAAGATCATATCAAACAATTTCCAAGTCTTTCAATATAAGTATTCCATGGAAATTCTAATAACCATGATCTAAGGAGTTTGTAATAGGTGTATTACTTTTATTTGGAACCATTCCATAGAAGATAAACTCTACAATTACCAAAAATTATCCTATAGACCAATAGTGCTCACCTCTAACATAATGAGAGTGATCATACCTATCAAATCATGATCACACATGTAAAATAAGATCAAAACAATATGAAGATGGTGAAACATATCTAAAATAACTCGTGCAATGCTTGGAAACACTAGATCAATGTAATAGATGAGAAAACCTACAAGATTTAGGAATGTGAAGGCAATTTTGAGCCACTGTCACTCTTAGAGATGATTCATGAAGTAAAATCCACTAATTTTCAAACTAATACCATAAATTGAGAGCTCATATAGAATAATTTAATTCCTCAAATGCATTATTCTTAACTCTTCCCCTCAAATCCATACAAAAGGAAAACTGATAGATTAGTTTGACCTTGCATGAGAGAGAGATGGAGAAGGTAAATTGGTTTTCTCCATTTTTTTTATTTTTCAAAGAAAAACAAACATGGAAGTGAGTTTTGGGGAGATGAAGAATCACTATAAAGTGTGCCACATGTTCCAAGACTGTCTTTTAGTCTATATAATTACCCAAACTTTCCCCTTTTTGATTATTTTCTTGTTTTCAACGTGGAACCCTACAAATTTTTAGTTATTAAATAGTCCCTCTAACATCTACTAACACATGGGACATTTAATAACACCTTAACACACTTTTCCTCCTATGGAAATTGTACCACTTCAATAAATGACCCAAAAGTGGCATAAGAGGACATAAAAAGACACTAAGTGTAAATAACAAACAAAACCAAGGCTGAAAACACATTAAGTGACCTTATTAAGATAATGATAAAAAATTTCAACCCCAATAGACCCCTATAAAAAGTTTGAATATATAGAGGATTGACCTAATTTGACTTGTGGTCAAATTTATCAACTTTTTTGGTGATTTCCTAGGGGTGGCAAGCCAATTATGCCAAAGACCAGTAACCATATCTGATCAATTGAGCTATGGAGTCACCTATGCACACCTTTGACACTATATTACCTCTAAAAGGACAAAAAACACACAAAAAATAATATAATATAAGCACATAAGAAAATAACCAAGACACCCACCAAAATAAAACAACACTTATGTTCTCAAGAACACTTAGGGAAAATACCAACAAACTTAAACACAAAATAACATGAATGAATCTCTTCCTCCTCAATCAAAGGGGAAGCTTGAAACATTTCTTGCCCCATGAAATGGAGTGAATGATGCATATTATCTTTTATAATTTGGTGTTTATACCTCCAATTCTTTCATGATGTTTACCAATCTCCTTGGCATGATACTCAATGAAATCAAGGTAGCACAACCAGATAACATATGAAGATTAATTCCTCCTTAATTTCAATAGCCTCAATCTTCTCATGGTACTCCTCAATTTCAACCTCAAATGGTGCTTCAACAAAACATACCTCCTTGACTTCCATGGTACTTTGAGAGAGGTCAGATTGCTTACCAATTGTAAGTTCCTCAATATCATCAAGGATCTTTGTATAGTCCACCCAATCTTGATCATTATCCTCCATGGAAACCCCTTTCTCTATCTTCTTATGTACTTGACCTTTAAATTTGAAATGTTTTTCAATCTCTTGGAAAAGCCTCATCTGATGTTGCCAATCATCCTTGCTCTCTTTCTCTTTGATATCCACCACCTCTTGAACTTTATCTACTTGATCCTTGAGCACTTTATCAACTTCAAAACTAACCACAACTTCAGCAAGTTAGGATTTCATATGATCTTATTTTGAGGGTACACCACCAAGAGATAAGATAGCTTTAAGAGTGTCTTGAATGGGATCAAACTCCTTATCAATTACAACTTCATTAACTTCCACTTCAATAAACTTGATACCTTGGGAGTTATCATGTTGCACTTCAAAGGACAAAACATTTTCAACATCTTCAACTTGGACAACATAAGGTATAGGTTCTTTCTCCTTCTCATGGACATCAACTAACTCAACATATATGTAATCCTTATCAATAATCTATTCTTCCATTACTTGGATACACTCTTTTTAGACAGATACAACATGACCTTCAACATATTTCTCTCCACTCAATAAGATTTCATGGCACTTTTATTCACCAAGGGGGGTCCCTATGGTGATCTCTTCATCATAGATGCTCACATCATCTTCTTGGTCATCTATAGCTTGAGCTTTATCTTCTTCATTTTATTCCCATAATATGGCCTCTTCTTCAAAAAGGGATGAGGTAGGAGGGTGATGGATAGGCTCATAAGTTCAAGAGGGAGTATGGAGTGTGATGGATGGCTCATGAACATGCTTGGTAATAGAGTCTTATTGAATTAACTCATAGGGGAATGTCAAGTTGGGTTGGTCAATAGGAAATACATATTCTTCAATAAGAGTTTCACCTTGGTCATATCCTCCTTGCGGCTATTCAATAGCTGCAGGCTCATTTTCAAGCTCTTTAATTTCCCACATTCTTAGTCCATATATTAAGCATTGGACACAACTTTTTGCCAAGTACAGTTGTTCCTTGATATTATATTGGTTTTCCTTTTTAACTTCATTCCACACATCCATCAACTTTTGAAAAAAACCTCTCAACCATTCCATGATATTTTCAAGCAACACATCAAACCTTTCATCCCATGTTCCCAGATCTTTTTCATTTTCTAGCAGGCTTGGCATGAGTGCCAATAAGGATTTAGCATGAAATGGGGTTAAAGGAGGATGAGGAGTGTAATAGTGGGGATTCTGATGAGATTCACTTTGTTGAAATTTCATATTTTGCTTTAAAATATCTTGATATCCAATCAATAGGATTATCTAATTCCTCATGGCAAGACTAATAAGAATCAAGTTGAGATGGATATGGAGACACTTCTTGACAAGGCTGGTAGGAGTCATATTAGGTTTGATAGGAAGGTACTTCTTGATACTCTTCTTGATATCCTTCCTTATAGGATTCTTCATAGGACCATTCAAGAACATGATGTTCATATAGAGGAGGACTAGGATGATTATAGGGCTACCATGGCTCACAAGACTAATAGCAACTTTGATAGGGTTGTTGAGGGTTATAGCATGGGTCGTAACAAGGTTAATTAGGATCATAGTAGGTATTCTCATCATGTCTATCCATATCAAATTCATGAGTCATTAAAAAAAATACTTGATCAAAATCTTAAACAATAGATACCTAGATTAATTATAGCCAGAAGATTTCATTCAGAGTCACCATTGGTGTTTGCTTAAATTCTTCCAAAAATTGATAAGATGAAATACACACCAAAAATCTTCCCACTCTCTTGGAACTTGGTCCCACTAGGTGTGTCATAACTATCATCACTAAATATTACACCCTAGAGTTTTTTGTTTTAGCCTACTCTAATATTTGGGCAACAATGGAATACCTTTAGGCATGTGGGTTGCCTATAGTAGAGGTAGACCTCTAGGTTTAAAGGATAGCTCCCTAGATTGATCCTTGATTGTTTATCACCTACATTAAATATTTTCTTGGATGAAAAGTGATATAATGAACATGGAAATTAAGATATTATAAAGAGGTGATACAATATAAATATCTCCACTATACCACCATACAATTTTACTAAGAGACATGACTTATAACACTAGTCTTAGAATCCTAAATTGCTCTAACATTAGTATTTCAAATATGGAGGTGATATGCATTGAAATACTCAAGTTAAGTGAACCATATGTCAGATTGTAGACACCAAGTCTAATTTTACTCTTGAATATATTCAAAAACACTAGCTACACTTCATGTGACATGTTAGAGTAAGAACTAATTGTACCAAACATGAAAGGATAAAGAGAAGGCAAGGATAGATACTTATCACTAGACACTTCACTATACATCACTTCACACACTTGGAAAATAAAGTCATGAACTCAAAACCAGATTTCATTTATTATTTGAAAATCAAAATACATCATCAAACTAGCAAGGCTACACCATACCAAGTGTGGAATTCCTTACAAAAGCCAAAATGGCTTGCATTTATAGAGCAAAAGAGAAGAGAGAGAAGAATAAAAGTGGAAGGGTCAAAAACCCAGGTGTCCAACTATATAAACTAGTTAAAAATAAATTTAATGAGGTGTAAAATATGTTAGGAAGTCTTTTTGGATAGGTATCCATCACAAACATAACATCTTCCTTCAATTTGGCATAGAAACTCTTCATCTTCTTGTTTGAAACTGCCATGGTGATGAATACTTCAATTGACTATTTGAAACTACCATAGGTATTTTAGACACATTATCACTATCATGAAAAGGTGTAATATTAATGGTAAAAATCCTCATATGCCTCCCTATTTAGTGGTTTATTTCTTGACATGTGTGCTCACTCACTAGAAGTCACTCATTAGCCTTAATCAATTTATCTTCACACGTATTATTTGAGTAACCTTTAGTTACTCATGGAGATGGATTTAAGAGATGTTATTTCACTTTTTGAATACATATTTTTCCATTGTTCTATCAAATATACCTTCATGAAACTCAAAACCTCCTTCTCACTTCCACTCTTGGACAGTGACCTTGCCTACTCACTATCTCACTCAGACTGCTTGCAATGAATGGATTGGTAGAGAAATTTTCATTCATAATTGGAGTGATAAATTGATATGAGAGGTTTTAACAAGATCCATATACCTCATACAATGATTCTCACCAAAGGATTCTGCTCTACATCTATAGAAAACATCAAATCTTACAATAAAACTAGGATTAGGCTTATTTGTACAAGTGATAGTATGACAAAAATTAATGGTGAAGAGCCTCAGGGAGTTCTAAACCATTTCTAATCACTTTACTAATATTTTGTCTCTTTTTTAATGCATTTTCATTCATCTCTTTCCAATCAGGTTAGATTAAAGGTTTTAAGAGGGTTTTAAGTGCCTTAGATTGTTAAGGATTATTCATGAAATCCTAACATTGAAACTCTAAAAAAATATCACTAAGAGAAATATAGGTACCCTATTCAATATTTCTCAATTCCTTGAGCCATCATGAAAGGTTTTTGTACTAGTATGAACAAAAGAAAGTGATCCTCGAGCTCTTATAATGCATTCTGAATAGGCCTAAGAAGGAAATAGGCCAAATTGACCACTATGGTGACATTATCTACAAATAAATGGATATTAGCATCCTTTTACCATCCATTTAATTTCCTAAAATGTTTTGTATATGTCCATATAGTCATCTATATGAGATAGAGTTCATTAGGGTATTAGGCCTAGTCTAGACCTAAAGACCTAGACTGAGCATGAATGTATGTTTTGACCCTCTAGAAGTATCCAATGGATATATAGGTCTATTCTATGATTTTTTCATCTTAAAAAAAAACCTTATACATCATCCCATGATGGTTCCAAGACTCCTCAACTCATTTTTTTACCCCTCTTACACTAACCTATAAACTGTGTTTGAATGGAGTACCCTCTATCTAAGATAGAGAAAAGAGCACTTCCCCTATTCTCCAAACTCAAATAAGGATATGGATAATTTAATTATGTCATAAAAACCATGTCCATAATTTTTAAATGCTTTTAATTGCCTATAATAGTCCCAGCACCTCAAATCCTCAAACTGGCTACTAGTGGCAATGACTGTGTGTAGGGTCTAGATAGGCTGAGTCTAGGATTGCAACCTTGTTCCTTTATTTCTAATAATCACATAAAATGTGATTTCATCAACCTTAAATATTTATTCAATGTGATTTCCAAACTTATATATTTACGAACTTCACTAAACCTACATCTTTCATGACCTGGGACATAGTCTACAAACTGCTCTGATGGTGTTACCTATAAGTGGAAACTAGGGAGGTCAATGGGCTCTTGTAAGTGACTATCAATGTTTTATAATTGAGTTACATTAAATTTAATCCCCTTGAGGTCACTGAAATTAATTATACACCTATATGATCTCACCTCATACCTCAACAACATATTTACATATCGTCACCATCAAGAGACCATATGTCTATAGTCTAACTGTGAATGTTGTTTTAGGGATATGAGACTTTCCTATATGTGAATAAATTTGTTTGAACATGTGTTTCTCACTTCTTGGTATCTACTGAGTCTATTAGGTGATTTCATACATTATCTTACTCTTATCTACCTTTAGAACCTATAGTCATTTCACTACCAAAGCATTATAGATGTATAAGTCACAAGTTTCTCTTTGGCTTGAAAGTATTGTAGCCTTCACTAAAAGTTTCAAATGGAAACCTATCTAAATTAAAGTCCACCCAAACATCCTAATTTTTAACCTAGTCATCACCTTTTTGTGCCAATGCATTACTCCTAGGTCTAGGCTAAAAAATAGATGCCATTATGCCTATCCAAAGCTCAAGGCACTTAACTATAAGATGTAATATTATATGAAAAAAACCTTATTTAGAGAGGTTAAGTTATTTGTTCACATTAGCAATTTTTTCAATTCTGACTAAGTTTTAGACTATGTGCTAGTTCTAGGATCACCACTATGCATATTGTGTGACTTGAGAAAACTCATTCAAGCCATGACATTGAACACCGCTTATGCCTTGGATTTTATATGACCTTACATTATCTTTACATGTCTATGTGTGATTAAAGATGACTGTGTATGTTGAAAACCTACTCACTTCTTCTTTATTATCTTTATAATCTCATCTCAAATATCTTCCATGTATTCCAATACAAATCCTCCATGTACAAGCTAATAACTATTCTCTAAGGAGTTTGTGACAAGTGTATTACTTTTATTTGGATCCATTCCATAGAATTTAAACTCTGCAATTACCAAAACTTATCCTACAGACTAATTGTGCTCACCTCTAACATAATGAGAGTGATCCTACCTATCAAATCATGATCACATGTGTAAAATAAAATGGAACCAACATGAAAGGGTGAAACATCTCTACAAAAAATCACAAAATTCTTGTAAACACCATATCAATGCAACATATGAGAAAACGTACAGGAGTTAAGAATGTGAAGGTTGTTTTGAGCCACTATCACTCTTAGAGATGATTCACTCCACCAATATACAAACTAATTCCATGGAGTGAGAACTCATATGGATTAAATTAATCCTTCAAATGTATTCTTCTTAACTATGCCGCTTAAATTCATACATAAAGAAAACTGATGGACTAGTTTGACCTTGCATGAGAGAGTGATTGAGAAGGTAAATCAGATCTCTCCATTTTTTGGAGTTGTCAAGGAAAAATAAATGTGGAAGTGAGTTATGGGTAGTTTAAGGGTCACTCTAAAGTATACCACACATGTTAGGACTATATTTTAGTCTATATAACTACCTGAACTCTCCCATTTTCAACTATTTTATTATTTTCAATGTGGAATCCTACAATTTTTAAGTTATGAAACAGTCCTTCTGACATCTGCTGACACATGGGATGTTAAATAACACATTTACACACTTATCCTCCTATGTAAATTGTACCACTTCAATAAATGACCCAAAAGTGGTATAAGATGACATAAAATGACACTAAGGTTAAATAACAAACATAGCCAAGGCTTAAAACACATTAAGTGGCCTTATTAAGACCATGATACACATTTTCAACCCTAGTAGACCCCTATAACAAGTTTCACTATATAGGGG
This sequence comes from Torreya grandis, assembly GCA_037957365.1. NCBI lineage: Eukaryota > Viridiplantae > Streptophyta > Pinopsida > Cupressales > Taxaceae > Torreya > Torreya grandis. Next base: position 3,551,790 of record JARHVA010000080.1, on the reverse strand, counting down.
GTTGACCTAATTTGACTTGTGGTAAAATTTGTCAACAATTATCTTTCATTATAACCTCTTAATACTCTCTTCTCCCCCATTACATACAAATCCAACCTCTTAAGATGCAAAAACATGCAATGAAAACTCCTCACAAGGCCATCTCCCACATAAGTGGCAATTAAAACTTGTCTTTCTTGGATAATATTTTTCTCTTAATGAGTTATACAGTGTAATGAATATAAAACACTATAATAAGACCTTTTAGGACCTTTCATAAACATTCCACAACATCTGGATTTCACTCAAGACTCAAAACACCACACAAAGCCACATTCTACAATTCAAAATTTCAAAATTTGCAATTTTTAAATAAAATCCAAAAGGATAATAACACACCAAATTCCTAGACTCCTAATGAATCCAAGACATACTAGAGGACCCTTAAGACATATAACACCCAAATAAGACTAAAAATGGCTACTATGAAACTCTTACATGTACTAACCACCTAAGTTTCCTTGTGATGCTCTATATCAAGCTCCCTAAGTAGGAAAATTTTATCTCATACTCCAATGTACTATGTCCACCTTCTTCCTTGCTTTAAAATTATTCATATTATGATTTTATAATCTCCTCTTATCTCTCTTCTTTCTTCTTAGTCAATTCTTGTCTCTTTATCTTCTTGCCTTATCTAGTCTCTTTGCCAACTCATCCTCTATCTTCAAGAAGTATATGACCTGCTAAAACTCTTTATTATTTTCAGATTATATCTCCTCCATCTCATATTTTTCATCATGATTTGTTCAAATGGTTGGTTCTCATTCTTCATCCTTGCTCCTACTCCATGGCTTCCTTCTTCATTTGTCATGCTTGGTTTATACACTCCTTACTTGTTTAGATTATCAAAGATGCTTCCTCCTTGGTATTCATAATCTAATGGATTATCATGACTTAGCTCTTCCTTCATCTGTATCACATTCTCATATATATCCTCTTTGGCTACCTCTTCATGGTGAGTCTTTTCATAGCCTTCTATCTCATCTTCCATTGGCATCTCCTTAACCAAGTCACTTTCATCATAATAAAATATTGTTTGGTGACCTTTTTTATTTCTATCATCATACATACCTCCAAATAACTCAAATAAAACATTAAAAATTGAATATATTAGCTTCTCACCTTTCTCTCTCTTCATTTGATTTCTCTCTTGTTCACTTGTCTGTAGCTCTACTTCAATGAGTCTTTGATCTTCATCTCTGGGCATGTTATTTGGATTAGTTCTTGGGATAAGATTACCCTCTTTGTGTTCCCTCAATGTTAACTTTCTCGTATTTCTTCTTTAAATCATCTTAGGACTGATATTTTCCTCCTATAAATATGCATTCTTCATTCTATCACTTCTTTTGCGAGGAACATGGCTATCCTTCTCTTTATTTGGCTATATCACTAGCTCTTGTGTCTCCTTGATTCTCTTCCCCATGTGATCATGGAGTGACTCATTCTCTTGCATCTTCATACCTATAGCACCATACTTATTACTCATCAAATTACACTCATGATACTTGCTAGTTTATTCAAGGATCTCATGGTCCTTTGCATCCTCTCTTATTCTTATATTCTTCTTAGGATCCATTTCATCTTCATGAGTTCCTTATATTGTCCTCTTAATATTTTCTCTTTACTTACATTATTATCTTACACTATTGATTCCTTGATCAACTCAAATGACTCCATTCTCTTCTTAACTTGGATTGCAACTTGGTTTGGTTCACTTTGTACCAAGTCGTGTCCATATTCTTGGTTGTAACTCATGGCTTTATTCTAAGTTTATTCCCTTTTATGCCCTGCTAGTTCAACTTTTTGAAGTGTTGTTATGGGAATCATTCTCTTTGTCTTTGACATCTTTTCTTCCACTTGAAATTCTACCTGTAGCTCATGTATGACATCTCCCATCTTCTCTTCACTTTGAATAAGTAATTCTAATTGATCACCTTTAGCTTCTTGGATTGATCTTGTCCACATCAACTCCTTTTCCTCATTATGATCTTGCATAGCTTTTGCCATCACTTTTACTTGGGCTCTATCTCCATATTATGTCAATTTTGACACTCAGTCATATTCTTCTTGTATCCACCCTTGTTGCACCATGCTGTATGTTGCCTTATCCATCACTATTTATCTCTCTTGAGACTCCATTATCTCATGACCATTGCTCATTTCCTCAATTTTTTTTATAGGATAGACTTCATCCTTTCCTCCATTATTTATGGCATGCTCCAAATCTACCATCTCTACTTGTAATTAATCCCAATTCTCATGGACAAATGGATGATCTTGTTGCTCTCTTAGCAACTCAACATCACCTGTAATCTCTTATTCAAGCTTCTCTATCTCTTTCAAGATATGTTTTTCATCAAAGATTGGAATACTCTTATCAACATTTACTATATCATCATTATTCAAAATCAAACTTTGATCTTCTACCTCTTTTATTTCTTCATTAAATACAAATTCAAAATTCTGATCTTCATACCTCGTGACTCCATCCTCTTGATTCAATTATGATTCTTTTATGCCTTCAATGAGGCATCCTTCTTCTTGAATATCTCTTTCTCTAAGCATATCTCCTCTTTCAAGATAAAAAACCATAGTAATTCTATGCATGGCTTCCCAATCAACTTCTTCTTCATCATAGGCATGTTGTTCATGCTTGCTTCCCTTCATACTTTAAATTTTTATGTCTTTAAAATGGAATTCTTCTTTCTTCATTCTTATACTTACATACACACATGACAAGAAATATTTAGATTTAAAAGTTTGAGTCATGTTTGCCTCCATCTTATCCTTAGGTTGATTAATTAATTCCCTTAGTTTTTTTATCTCATCATTCTCCATGATTATCTTATTCTCCTCAAGGTGTTACTCATCTTCTTCTTGTCTACCAACTTCTTCATCTCCTCCTTGATCTACCTACATAGCAACTTATTTTACTTCTCATTATCTGTCATGATAATTTTCTTATTTTCTCCATGAGTAGCCTTATAGGTAACTTAACTCTCTTCTTCCTCATTACCCTACCATACCATTGGCTTTCTTATTCTTACATGAGCTCCACCAAGATATTTATCCTCTCTAACTTTTTATCTATCTCACTCATCTCTTCTTCAAAAACCAACCCTTTTCTCTTTGGATCTTCCTTCTTCTTTCTTTCATTGTGGTACTCTAACTCAGCTAAGCCCTTATTCAATTTTACCTTCTCTATCTTCATTTTCTCACAAACAAGTATTTTTCACCTTGATTTAGTGTCTCAACCTAGTTTTTATCCTTTACCTAGTCTATTTACACTCCTTTTTGGAAGTATTTTTCACCTTGGAACTACAACTCTCTTCTTGGAGTCTATCTTTTCTTGAACATCTTCTAGTTCTTTTCTTAGGTATGCTCTTCTACCACAAACTCTCTAATTGTCTCTTACAGTATTCCTAAAACCTCCATTAACACCTTTAAAATCTCACATAAAAACTTTTTATATTCAAAAGTATAAACTATTCTAAGAACTTACCTACTCTGATACCACTTGATATAGAGATGAGGCCTACACATACCTCATCCATCATCTTGGCTCTAATTTCTACCTTAAGCATTTCTCTATCCTTTGATTTGTTTGATTCAAGCAGGTACCTTACTTGTATTGACACCCTTTCTCTCTCTTAACTTCATTAGGATCCTAATCCTTCTTGAGAACATATTATTATCTCTCTCTTGAAGACCTATCACCACTTCATATTTTGTATTATATCTCTCCTTAGCATCACCCTCATTATATCATACACCACTTTCGTTCCTTACTCTTGTTTCTTAGTTCAAGCTTGTTCATTACCACATAAGTACATGGACCTAAAATCCTCATGCATGGTTCTCAAGGCTATATACTTCTCAAATTTTATAACATGACCTATCCCCTACTTATTTTAACTCTCCCACACATCCAAATAAATAATACAATTGATAAGTAAGAATTCTCCAATAATTTACACTTTATCTCCTTAAGGCCTAATCCTTTTAGCCCTATTTTAGGATAAATATAGTATTTTTTAAGGATACATAGGTGTTCATGAAAAATTAAAACTATTTTTAGACACAAATTATCCTCTTTTATCTTCCCCTAAAGTTTGAGGACCCAACTCTCAGTGAAAACCTATTATCTCAACACAACTCATTACTAATTAGGTCTCGTTAGGCCTAGTCCAATGCAATAGTATTAGAAACCATATTATACTATTAATTAAACACTTATAAGATAAAAAATATTTTATATCATGTCAAATAAATTAAAATTACAAAATTTTAAAAATATTTAAGGGTAGAAACTCAAGTTATGCAATTTTCAATTATGAAACCCTATGATTCGTTATGATAAGCTTGTGTAAGGTTGAAAGGCTACAAAAAGGGATATTTTGAGTTTTATAAACTTTAAAAGACTTATAATACCTGTATGATTTCTAACCTACCTTAACCTTCTCCAATATCTAAATTCTTATGATCAATCACAAAATGTTCCCAACAAGTAAATATGCAGAGTTTTGGTTACTTTGTTAGGATTGTGTTTATTCAAATGGAAATTGAAGTAGCATGTCACATTATAAATGGATTATTAGGATTAAAATGGATAATATAATCAATTATAGACCTTTAAATATTATTCAAATACCCATAACCCTTGAATGTAATTCAAAGTAACACTCAAATAGTTTCCTTCTTGATTTTGTTAAAAATAGGGTTCTTGTAACTTGTATAAAACAACCTATATGCTATAAGTAAGTTCCAAGATTTCACTCAAATAAAATTAAAACAAAAAAATGATATTTATTAAATACCCAAACACCTATTTATTTTATCAAACATACTCTTAAGACATTTTTTTATTCGTTGATCTTCTTGATCATATAACAAACATATTAAATTTTGCAACTCAAGCAGTTCTTCCTCAAGTTTTGATAATTCTTGTCTTTATTGAGGATTTTACACCTATTTCTTATCAATTTATCCTCAATTATAACCTTATAATTATATATTATCCCACCTTACATACAAATACAACCTATTAATATGCCAAAACATGCAAAGAAAACTTGTCACAAGGCCATCTCCCACATAGGTGGCAGTTACAACTTGTCTTTCTTAGATAATATTGTTTTCTTGATGAATTGTATGGTTTAATACCTCTAAATCACTCTCCTAAGACCTTATAGGACCTTAAATAAACATTACACAAGATTTTTATTTCACTCAAAACTCAAAACACCCAACAAAACCACGTTCTACAATTTACATTTTCAAATTTTGCATTTTGGTAGGAAAATATAAAAAGCTAATAACACACCTAATTCAATATTCCTAATGACTCCAAGACATTCTAGAGGACACTATAAGATCTATATTATCCAAATCAAACTAAAAATGGATACTATGAAACTCTTACACACACTAACCACCTAAGTTGCCTTGTGATGCTCTGCATCACATCTTTATACATAATTAACACTTATTAACTCAATTAGTGTTCTTATAAATAATAGTTTAAGGGAATTGAATTACGGGAAAATTATTATTTCCCTAAGGTGGTTTATATGTATGCATAGTTATTAAAATACCTATATGCCTTGAAGCATTGATTATTATTGCATATTTTTATGAACAATTAAACATATTGATCATAGACAAATAAGAGGTATAAATATGCATACTGAAATGTTGTTTTAGTTTAATAATATTGGGATTGATTTTTTATATTATAATAATTTAATTGAATGATTATATCCATTAATCAGTATATCATAAATAAATCTAAGATGTTTAATGGTGATAAGTCTAAAGTATGTTGAACATAAATTCTCTCCTAATAAAACCTTACTCTAAGTAGTCCTCTATATTCTAGGATCACTCACATTTGCTTTATCCAAACCATAACACATTATTTCCATGGTTGAAAAACAACACTAAATTTGTATTCAAGTATTTTTCTATTATCTTGGGGTATATGTGATTTCATTTACAATGTTTTACATTTGAATTATGACTTCCCCCCATTTGATCCATGGTTAATAAATGGAGATTAATTGTTGTACCTTGTATTTTTATTCTTTTTACTTTATCTAATTACATGTTTTTATGACACCAATTTTGATAAAGTGATATTTGGACTTGGAACCTTGATATGTTATACTCTATCTTGGGTATATATTGGCTCAAAATGAATTTAATTACAAATCCTTCATAGTGATAAATTATTTTCTTTAACTCAAAAAACTCAACATCCACCTTAAGATTTATGATGTTCAAGTGGTCTTCCATTTCAAACTCATACTATTATACATGCACCTTTTTAGGGTATAAAAATTCGCTGTGAAAGTGTAGCTCATGGAATAGCCTAGGAAAATTGTATGGAAAGATCCCTATTTGACTTGGGATGTGGTGTTTGAAATAATCTACTACTTGGTAAGTGTTGGATTTTTGTTCATATAGTCGTTAGACTCATACCCAAAGCAAGAATATTTTATAAATGGTTGGCTCTAATTTTATATCCAAGGGTATGTAACATCATCATTGAACTAGTGATGGCATATAAGCACCCACTAAGCAACTCAAATAAATAATATTGCTATGAGTTTCCCTATCCTTTAATATATCATAGATTTGAATTTAGCATTATGCTTGAGTGGTTAAATGGAGTCTATTCACTACATTATAGAAGCCTAAGTTGTTATGCAAAACCCTTGATTGTCATACCCTTAACATGCTTTGTTCTCTTCTAGGAATGTAATATGAAAAATAATGAGTTGGAAATGATATATGACATTAATATAACTTAAAAGTATTGATGTTGTTTTTCACCTATTTAAAGAATAAAACTATTTTCTTGGTTTTTATTGCATAGCCTTTTAAGAGGGAAGTAATAAGTTGAGTAGATTGATGTCTTCTATGAAAACACTGGATTTCAAGGTTTTATATTTAGGTTGACTGTGACTGAAATGTTAATTATAAACCTAAGATGATTGTTTTTGGATAAAAGATCAATGTGTGGGGCTATGCCTTGGTAAATTTAAATCCTTTCACACTAAACCCATGGCCCTGCCACTTTATCAATAAGTTTAATAAGGAAATGCAATATTAACCCTGAAGTAAGTAATGGTAGATACTATAGGAATATTTGTACATTTTCAAATTTATTGGTTGATAATAAAATAATATTATATGTATATAATAAATTAATTTTACTCAATGCTTTGAGCTAGGTGTTAGTATACTGAAATTCATTGACAACATGAATTTACAAGTCTAGAATGTAATTTATGATAGCGGTTCAATTAAACACATGGTAAACATGATGAGAGTATATTAATATTAGAACCTTGTTTTGATTTAATTGTGAGAAGGATGATGATGTGGAAATATGACTATTTTACTAAAATTTCATTTTGTGTATATCCTATAGTGCATGACACAACATCTCATTATGTCATTTTTTCAAATAGCTCATAAAATGATTGTTACGGCATTTTGTCAAATAGCTCATAAAATGATTGTTACGGCATTTTGTCAAATATTTTATGTTCTTTCTGTGAGCTTATACATTTTAAATACATGTTTATCAAAGAATTTGAAACTACACCATCTAAAGAAAATACATTTTTAATAATTATTTAATAGATGTCCTCAACTCTCTCTGTTATTTTGGTACCAGTTATAGAACAAATAACAGTAAACAATAAAAATCATTATGTTAGATGGATAATGCATAAAACCTTTATTTTAAAAATCATATCAAAATTATTTGGATACACGTTGTGGCATGTTTGAAAAATTTAACTCATGATGTTAGATACCTATTTGTTGCATTTGGTGGAAGTGCATATTCAATATCATATGAAATCTACCTACCCATATCAAAAAAAACTACCGTGGCATCATATTTAGTATTTATGTTTTATGGGTGTGTTTTTCCTTATTGAAAGGGAATTTACTTTATAAAATAACCATGATTCAAACAAGCCGAATAATAATAAAAATTAATACATAAATTAGTTTATTCCCTAAAATATTAGATTATTGATTTTTGTGAGAAGTATAATCATATTATTTTGTTATATTTGTTAAACCTCTAATTTAACTCACCACTCATGGATATTATTTTTTAGAACATTTTTTTGAAACATGTATTATATTCCAATCTCGTTTTTAAATTATAAATTAAATTAGAGTGTTTGCCAAGTATTTATTATGATTTATAAAATTAAATTTTTTATAATAATATTTATGATTTCAAAGTAAAATTATAAAATTTCCAATTACTAAACTCAACTTTAACCTACATCTAATTTAATATTTTTGGTTGAGTAAGGTTATTTAATATGGAAAATATAACATGCAAGATAATAAAATATAATGAAATAAAAATATTTAACCAATTAAAAAAAATATTTTGTAAAATATGTTTGCAATAATAAAACCATTATTCTTGGATGATTTTTTATGTATCATATTTACACTATATTTAGCTTAAGTTTATTTATTTATTTTAGTGTAATGTCTCTTGATGTAAAAACCATTTACAATAAAACAAATGGAACTTGAAGCCAGACCAAAAATAATTAGGAACCACATTTCTCGTTTGGTATTATTTTCTTCTTAAATTAATGTGAGGAAGAATTCATTATCAAAGTGGCCAATAACAAGTTTTGAGGAGTTATCTACAAGGAGTGAGATTCGTTTGAAATTTATATTGGGAAATGACATTAGAAAACATATACCCAAAGCCTTATAAAACCAACACATGCAGTTATGGGATAAGAGGTCACCCTTGCTTAATAAAGCAAAACAAGCTGAAACATATGAATAAAAAGTTAGCATCAACTGAATAAATTTGGGAGCTTAGTACCAAAAAAGAATCAATGGTTATTCGATGTGATTACATATTTTTTGAAGTCGATTTTGATGAAAATAATTTGTTTTTTAAATGTATGGTCTACTTTAGATCTTGTTAAATTATGTGTGTGTGTGTGTGTGTGTGTGTGTGTGTGTGTGATAAATTTATTTGTTCAAGTCTAACAATCAAAGGGAGTAGATCGTAAATATACAAAATGAGGAATTTAAAAATAATATTATAAGAAACACTAAATAGTGTAATGTTCCAACAATTACAAATCTACTTAAGATCAACAAACTTAAGAATGGATTAATGAAATTAGCCTATTACAAAGAAGATCCAAAGGCTCAAATAAAAAAATTCAGTCAACTTTCCATGATTTTATTCATAGTTGAAGATTAAATTTTATAGTATATATTTCTTCTACAAACAAGGAGATAACATTCATCTCTTATCCCTTATATATCTCATTCTATCTCTCCTTTATTTTCTCTATCTCCTAGAAACTCTCCCACAAACCTATTTACATGAGATATAACTCACTTTATTGATTTGCACACATTAATATTATTTATCTCACTTATTATTTACCCACACACATACCAATAATCTATTGTGGAACACTTAAGCATCCATGTGAGGACTAATTCCTCAACATTCCCTCCTTAGTTCTTACATGAGGTGAGGAACTACATACCTAAATTCCCACCCCCCTTGATTTTATCTTGTGGACATCGACTTCAACTGAAAATGTGTCCGATAATAAATAAAACTTTTACATTATAGAGGAGATTAATTACAAAATGCCTTTTGAACATAGGCTTATTTTTAAAAATGCCAAGGCTTATTTGAGGTTTGTAATTAAAATGGCCTTGACTATAGATACAAAAGATAATTTTGACTTTTTATTAATTTTGGACTGATGACTCTCGACAAAAATATTCAAACTTAAGAAATGAAAACATAATAAAATTATGACTAAAAATACTAAGGACATATAAAAGATGACTAAAAATGACAATTTCTATTTTTGATAATAATACTGAAGACTCAACAACTTATATTGACTCTCGACAAAGAATTAAATAAATATAAGGTAAATTTAATACCTAAATAAAAAATACCAAATATCATAATAAATTTTAAAACCACATATTTATAAAATATTAAAAAAACAAAAACCAAAGTGACATATATTATAAAACTAAACCTAATAAAATAAAAAATTAAAATCATAAAATATAAAAATAAAACTTTAAAATAAAATCTAAAACTTTATAAAACTCTAAAAATCTATATTAAGATAATTTCCTTTGCATGCCTTAGTTATGACTCAAAGGACTATTTAAAAAAAACTAACAAATACCACTCAATAAGCAAAAAAAATGCAGGTAGAAGGATGTGTTCGACATCGATCTAGAGAAGATCAAGTTGGATGTGGCTTGAGTAGAGAAGATGGATCTTTGTCGAGGTGTGAAGGATCTCAAGAGGTGATAACCAAGTTTGTCAATGGAAAAGCTAGCTCACCAAGGTCATCGTGGAGTAGAGAAGTTCAAGTGGAGGTCACCATGAAGAGGCAATAAAGCTATAGATGTCATGAGGAGAAGGAAATAGTCATTGTGTTAATTATATGCTTGGAATAGGGTGTGGATGGTAGTGATAATACTAAGCAGAGAGGTGGAGTTTGACGAAGAGGAGAAGAATGCCATAGAATAGAGGTAGGGATTCAATCTACTTACCAAAGAGAGGTTGAATCTATTTGGTGTGGATTTTGATCCATAAAACACAAGCAAGTTTGAGTCAAAGCTGAGGTGGGAGTGATCTATGCACATAAGTATTGATGCTAAACAATCTTTTGAAAATCTCGTATAAAGATGTACGGCTAGAAATTAAATATTATAAAGTGTATAATATTCGATCCAAGTCTATCTAGAATAGATTTGAGGTCCAATGAAAGAATCAATGTTGTTATAAAGGAGTTGTGCCAAGATATATCCTATGGTTATGCTCTGAAGATTGAATTCTTCCTCTATTGCAAATCTGAAAACTTCTTATAACCTGTAACACATTAGAAAACTACAAACTATATATATATATATATCAATTTTTTTTCTTTTCTAATTTTTTAGGATGAGACGATGGACAGAGTGGGTGAGCATACAGTGGAGAGAATGAAAAAAATGGAAGCTTTGAAGAGAGATAGTACATGTGGATGGTGTAGCCAACAAAGGTGTCCCTGATCTTCACTACAACTAGTTGGCAGAGTGCAAGCAGGGGTGGATGGACTACAATGGCTTTTTCAAGTGGCCTACACTTGTAAAGATATTATGTGAGCCACTTTGATGTACCAAACAAGCAAATGAATAGTAAAAAGAGGTCCTATCAAGGCGTCTGCTCTGATACCAAATAATGAGATTAACCCCTTATAGGCAAGAGTCAAACGCTCAAATATAATTTGTCAGTCAATTTTCCATGATTTTACTCATAGTTGAAGATTACATTTTATAGTGTATATTTCTCCTACAAACAAAGAGATAGCATTCATCTCTTATCCATTACATATCTCAATCTATCTCTCATATATTCTCTCTATCTCCTAGAAACTCTCTCACAAACCTATCTACATGAGATAAACTCACTTTATTGATTTGCACACATTAATATTATTTTTCCCACTTATTATTTACCCTTGCACGTGTACCAATAATTTATTGTGTAACACCTAAGCACCCATGTGAGGACTAATTCTTCAACACAAATTTACTATGACCTTTGCTAATAATTTTTCCAAGGGTTATAGAGTGAAATGCTTCGAAATATATTTGATATAGATCTTTCCTAATGATTTCCAAAATCACTTTGCAAGTTTCATAGAGAAAACCATGACACCTAAGATATATTTTTTTGGACATGTTTATAATAGCTCTAAGCATGTCTTAGATAATGAATTACCAGTCATAGGCTACTAATTGAGACTTAGAAAGCTTGCACATCACCACAAAATATAATTAGTAAAGAGTTTGATATCACACACTAAAGATATCCTATACTTTGAAAACTTGTTGATAATGACAAAGAAAGGATTAAATGGTATGAACCCAAACATTCTTGTCAATAGATTAAAGTGATGTTATTAAAGTGTAAAATTAATTAACTTTTACCGAAAATAATAGTGATGAATTAAGAAAATAGTTCAGTTTTTAAATTCAATGGACATTTAAAATACTTAGATCCACACACGAAAATAATTTTACATACACATAAAAAGGTAAATACATAATAATAAATTACAAAACAATTTGATATGTATATTATAATAATAAATAAAAATTGATTTACAATCATACGATTATCAGTTGATATATGAAATTGATAACCAGTTATTTTAATTATGGTTTTCAATATTGTGGGTTTTAAGACCATGTGAAGGGTATTAAAGGTGAAGAAATTAATCATCATATTTTGGTGTTAGAAGCATCAAGTAATGGATGCTCGGTGGCATCAAAGGCAACAACACCAAGAGCACCTTAATTTTATAAATTCAGAATTAATGATAATGTATTGAACATAATAGCTCTACTCCATATTTTGAAAATCCTTATGGGTCAACACTTGGCAAATTTTGATTTAAACCATGTGAGAAGAGTATTCGATGCATAATTTCTTCAAAATTGGCCTTGATAATCAATGGAACACATGTTATACACTTTGAATTATTGGCCTAATATTTTTCTTAAACTATAGTGGACACATGTTGAGAATTTTCATATTGACTTTACTTCTTTTTTTTTTTTTTTTTTAATTTTTTTTTTTTTTTTTAATAATTTTTTTATGATTTTATATCTATTAAATGAGGAACATTTAAATTTTCATTTAATTTATAAGAATATTTTTAAATAATACCTACAAAATATTTCAATATTTATATAATAAATTTTATATAAAATTATATAATTTTTAAAATAATATGTATTTTAAGTTTTTTATTGATTAAGTGAAAAGTAGGGTAACTGAAAAGTATTTTCTATAGTTTCTATCTTGACAGAGACTAATAAATAACAAGGGTTGTATAACAATTAGTCTCTACTTTTGTATTAAAATTTGTTTTTGGATTAATTTTTATATAAATTTTTAATATAATTTGAACATAGTAGTGAATGGAACGCATGTATTAATTATTATTAGATAGAGCTGAAATATTATTGGTTGGGGTGAAATTTATACTATCCCTATTTTTGTAGGCATTGATAAGATGTTTGTAAGCTTTTGTAGTTTTTTAATTTGTTAAAAAATAAATTTGAATGTAACCCATATCTAATCTAAATCTGAAAAAAGGGGCGACATTAACTTGAAATAGGGTAGTTGAAACTATACATTTATTAAACTAAACGTGACAATAATAACTATATTTTAAAGTGATTTTAATAATCATTGAAATATAGAGAAACTAAATTTAAAGGTATTTGGATAATTATTACGTGATGCACATTTTGGTGATTTTAAAATCTATTGCCTTCAAATATTAAAATAGTTATTTTTCATTAAACTTTTCTATATTTTCTATGTATTTCTTAAAAATGCATTTAACATTTATTTTATGTAATAGATTTGTGTAATATATTATTTAATCCATGGACCATCCTTAACCTCTATTAAATATTAATATCTAAACTAAATTATATATAATTGACTAAATGTTTTACACAAATAAAAAATAAGATTGTATTAGGCTCTTTTAATTGTTTTTAAATTTCATCTTACCATTATAAAGATTTCATAATGAGTGTGATCACAAATGTTCCTGTAGACAAACAAACACTAAAAGGGATTCCAAACGCACCCGCAAATCACCATAGGCATTGTAATATCCCTTTGAAAATTTCTTAATAGGAAATATAGTGTCTCTCTCACTGTGATTATATCTTAGGATGTGTTTGTCACAGGAAATAAAAAATTATGGGTAGAATTTTTTTTGAAAAGATCAAATTTGTTAAGGATAAAATCAGCCCATGATTTGGGGATAAATGTTTTCAAGGTTTACATTATTACAAAGTAAGAAATGTCAAAATAAAATAAAATTGGATATTTTGCTTCACATTAATGGTATGAGGAGTATTTCATATACATTATGACGAAAAAATTATATATATATATATATATATATATATATATATATATATATAATAACAATAAGATTTTTAATTATACAATTGGTATTAATAGTTAAATTATAGCAAATATATGTTGACATCTTGTACATTGTAACTATTTACCTAATGATTTTATAACTATTAAATCAGGAATATTTCACGTTGATTAAATAGCACCTAAAAAGTATTCCAGTATTTATATGTCAAATTTTATATGAAACTTTATAATTGTTAGAATAATATGTGTTTTAAAAAAAATTTTGGTTGAATGAAAAGTAGGGTAATTGAAAAGTGATTCCTATAATTCTTACTTTGACAATGATTAAAAAAATATTTTCTAAGTTAGAGGCATTTTCATTGGAAAAGCCTTAGGAAACATTCGTGTTTAGATATAATTTGGTACACGTTAAAGCCTTGATCCACAATTTTTCATGGCAATGCTTTTGTTCCATAACACCTGTGTAAATAAGAATCTAAAAAAATAAGTGGTTAATTTTTTTTACAGTGACTTTCAAATGTTCTGAGCTATAGATTGTTATAGTGATGTGCATAATCACAGACAATGATGAGATGTTTGAAGTCTCTATCTGTAAATAATTTTGTATTGTGGAAGCCATAAATCTCAAGCTTTTAATTCTTCAAAACGCTGAAAAAATGCAATTAAAGGTCATAGGATATGAATTGTTAAGGCAATTAAATTAAATTAGTTGGAAAGTGTGAAATTTAGTTATGATAATATATAATATATATAATTATCAAATACATAATAAATATCATTATAATATATAAAATATAATATATATTATTAATATATTTATTATATTTAATATAAAATTAAATAAATAATATTTATTTAACAATATTATTATAATGTTTAATAAGTACATAATATAAGGTATCTTATTTTATATTATATTTAGCAGCATACAATAGATGGTCCATATCATACATCAAAACTAGATTTACCATGGTTTTTTGAATTTACATGACCTGCACTCATCTTTGATTAGTCATTTTCTATTGTCACAAGTAGATGAGGACATAATGAGAGATAATTTAATTGTGACAGAGATCTATGTCTGATGTGTAGATCGAATCGATGTTACAATGTTGTTAATATGAGAATAAGACAATGAGGTACCATAGTCTATCTTGTAGTGACCATTCGTCTATACTGCTATTATATTGACACCTAGAGTAATTAGATCAAGGTTAAGAACATACAAAAATGCCATACTCAAAAAACTTACAAATAGTCAAATATTTCTAGGTGGCCTGAGAAATAATGGTGACGAGTAACGACAATGTATTTCTAGGGATATTGTACATTAAATGATCCATATCAAACACTAGACCCAGATTTAGGGCAATTTTTGGATTTACATGTCTAGCACCCATTGCAAATGGGTCTATAGCTCATAAAGTAGTGTGATGTGGCCTCCAAACACATTATGGATTTAACAATCCATACTCTCATAAAACACAAAATCTCATCTTGAATTCAACTCATAAATTCAACACTTTCTCATTAAATCTCTTAAAATTACAAAAGCTTTCAATAAATGATTACAACTCAACAGGTTATGCCATCAATGCATGCCATTAAACACTCTCAATACTTGGCCAACATGACAAGGAGGCTCCTCAAAGGCTTCACACCAAGCCTATTATCCAATATCACCTCATTCCCAACTTAGCCTACCTAAACTAAGCCAAAAAAAACTATATATAGAAAAATATGAGGGAAAACAACAAAGGAACAAAGGGGGCTTAAAGTGGTGCCACCTATTCACATGGGAGAGTCTCCATCAAAGGACAAATGGTATCCCCAAAAAATCCATTCCACATCCTTCACATGGAGTCATCATATCTAAGGACAAGTCTCTTTTACAAAGTTGGTGCCACCTTCAACCAAGGACAAAAGAGAAAAGTAGATGCCAATTTGAAATAGTGATTCATATCTCCCCACTTAGCACAAGCTTCCAAAAGAGGTAGGTGTGCCTTTTTTACCACTCTTTTCTTACCACACGTGATAAATTCAACACATGCCACCTAAGCACTCAAGAATAGTGTTGTGACACGTCACCAAGATGAATAGTGTCCACCACCTCATTAGTGAATAGTAACTTAGGAATAGTGTCCATGAATAGTGTTTTCCATTGCATCATAATGACATATTTGATTGGTTGTTTTCTATTGTCAAGGGTGGATGAGGACGTAATGAGAGCTTATTTTGTTATGGCAAAGTTCCACATCTGATGTGCAACTCAAATCAATGATGCAATGTTTTTAATGTGGGGACATGACATCGATGTCTCAAAGTCTATCTTGTAGATTTTATTTTTCCATGATACAAAATACCTTAACTATTCATTTTATGTGACCTTTAAATAAATTTTCTCAACATATCAAAGAGTTAAAATATTGTGATTTATGGCTTCCATAGTCCAAAATTATTTATAGAAAGATATGTCTAGCGAAAGTGATAAATATTTTTTTGTATCATTTTTTGTGATCACATTATGTGCTTTGGTATTAAATATATGCAAATATATATTAATCGTAGCTTTTTCAATAAATCTCTTTTCTCAAATATTTGTACATTATTCATTTATTTATGTTTGAGATTTTCTTCTAATTGAGTCCTGAGTAAATTGAACATAATGGAAAGTTGAAGCTTGTGAGATTTGAATTTTAACATTAATAGGGGTTTAAGGCTTTCGCAGTCATTATTAAGATATTTATAGAAAATTTAAAACAAATATTTTTTGGTTCATTTATTTAGAGCACATCACTAATAGACAATGTTATCATATGGAAAGCATGGCATTGATTATAAACTAGATTTCCCATCTCACCTTTCCACAATGGGAAACATATTTATTTAGTATCATTCACTAGAGTGCCCATATCGTACACCAAATCTAGATTAAGTGCATCTATTTGAATTTACATGATTTGCAGCTATAGAAAAGGTGTATGCACATTTTAGGGTGGTGGCATCTTTGATTGGTCATTTTCTATTTTCAAAGTTGGACGAGGATGTCACAAGAGTTTATTTGATTGTAGTAGGGATCTATATCTGATGTGTAGCTTAAATCAATGCCATAATGTTGTTGATGTGGGACAAGACATTAAGGTCCTAGAATCTATCTTGTAGCTTTCATTCATCAATGATGCCAATATATTAACACCTAGAAAATTTACATTAGGTTTAAGAACATACATAAATACCTTACTCAAACCCTTAGAAGAAAGGATAAAGCCTTACATAACATGCAAATAGTGAAAAAATTCTAGAAAAAATACAAAAGATATTTTTTGGTTCACTTATTTAGAGCACATTGTTGATAGACAATGATATCAAATGGAAAGAATGAGGTTGGGCATTGATTATTTGTTAAGTTTTATTATCTCACCTTGCCATAATGGATAACATATATATTTAATATCATACACTAGATGGCTCATATCATACACCAAAACTATATTTATGTAGTTGTTTAGATTTACATGGCCTACATCCATAGAAAATGGGTATGCAACTTGCAAAGTGGAAATGTCTTTGATTGACCATTTTATATTTTTAAGGGTGGACAAGGATATCATGATAGACGATTTGATTGCAGTAAGGCTTCACATATGATTTGTGACTCAAATCAGTGTTGTAATACTGTTGATGCAAGGATAAGACATTGAGGTCCCAGAGTTTATCTTGTAGCTTCCATTCATCCATGATGCCAATATATTGACACTTGGAGTAATTACATCGGATTTAAGAACATATGAAAATTCCATACTTAGGCCCTTGAAAGAAAGGGAAAGGCCATACATATCATGTAAATAGTGAAATATTTCAAGGTGATTTGAGTGGTGAGGGTGAGGAGAAATGACTAGGTATTTTAGGTGCTGTTGTACATCAAGGTGTCCATATACACCAAACCCAGATTCAAGGTAGTTGTTGGATTTGTATGACCAAAACCCATTACAAGGGAGTATAGAACTTGTAAAGTGAAAACATCTTTTATTGTCATTTTCTATTATCAATAATGGATGAGGGTATCATGAGATATGATTTGATTATAGAAAGGTTACATGTCTAATGTGTGGCTGAAATCAATGATGCAATGCTACTAATGTGGGTACAAGATGTGGAGGTCTTAGATTCTATCTTGTATATTTTGTTTGTCCATGATATATATTGTATTCACATATGTGACATTTCAACTTCAAATCCTTAGGGAATATCCATCTCCAAATATAATTTACTACATATTATAGCTATCAATAAAATTTATCATGGTAATGTTTCTATCTCACGACACATGCATGAGAATACGAACCAAAAATAATGTGGTTAATTTTTTACATTGACTCTGAAACATCCTAGCATGTTGACTGTTATAGTGATGTACATTGTCATGGATATTTAGTGGGTTTTATTAAACATTTATTAAATTTTTTAATTTCAATAAAATATTTACATTATTTATCTGATGTAAATTGATTGGTGATGCACTACATAACAAATATACAACCAAATAGCATGACATTAGGTCCATCCCCTACTAATCCCTTCATAATAAGGAGCATTAATTGGAGGACACACACACTATGCCTCACCCAAAAAGTGACCCAACTTGGCCACACATCTAATCTTGCATCCATTGCATCAATACTAGTTCTCACCCTAGGCTAGTGTGACATGCATGAGTCAAACTCACTAATCATGTCACATCCCAACTCAGCTACTTAGCTCATATTAGATCCACTTTGTGAACCCCAAAATCCTCTCTTGATGGCCACCTACCTCTCTTGGTAAGACCTCTTTCTCCCTAATAAGTGCCTCAATAAACTTCCCTAAGTGAGGGTTTTGAGATCCTCATATACTCCACCATTTAAAATTAGAGATGCCCATAACATCGATGCAACTTCTCTTAAATCCTCACATAGGAAAATTGGGATCGCACACTAGGACAAAGCTTTGTATAGTGCTCACAATAAGTTTATCGATATTATTTTCCTTCTTCAATCTCTATCACCCCATGTAATAAGTTCAGTATCTACATTTCTTGGGAAGTTGTCACACTTGTCAAACCATCTTTTCACCTACTAATTTTTAAAGTTACTTGCATTCATAATGCCTTTTGTGCTTGAGCCACATATTTCCAAATTCACCCCTCATACCACAGAGTTAGTCATGCTTAAGTCTACCCAACTACTCACCTCAAATCTTAATACAATCAATATTACATACACCTGTCCACTCCTTACATCGATCTAAGTTGTGTTTGATTCAACATCGACCTTCTCCCTCCATAAACCCTGAAGCCATCTTGTTGTGACTTACTCATAGGTACAAGCGTCTTCACACGTCCAACACTCACTTCTCAAGCATGACACACTTGAAGAAGTCTTCACTCATACAATCCATATTTTGGATAGGTTTCATCGTGTCCTTATCATTGATCCACCATGTCCACTTTGTCACACAACCACATAGCTTGGTCCTCTTAGTTACATTATCTAGAAAAGTCCCATACCATTAGCTTGCACAAGTGGGGATGATATTAAATTTTTCTTATGCATAATTAATATTATGTATTTTATATTATTATTATTCTATATTTATATTATATTATTATTATTTATTATTATGACATAAAAAACCTTCAACATAATCATTGCAAGATGAACAGCTCAGTTGATGTGTCACCAATGTCGAACAAACTATTTTTATGGTTTCTCATGAGACTCATCGTTGCTTCCAACTCTGATAACCACCTATTCATATATCATAGCCTTAGCCCCATTTTGTCTAATGTTATTGCTAAATCCCTCAACCTCTACATTTTTTCCTTTAATTAATTCTTCATTTCAAGTAACGATTTGATCTTGCAATCTCTTTTATCACTCTTCACCATCACCCATGATTTTTGTGTCATATGTATTAATTATCCTTAAATCTCAATGTTCTTGAAATTTAAATGACATTTTTCATTTCATTATTAAAAAATGATCCATAATGTGTATTTCTCAAATAATGTCCAACAACTTTTCCACGTAGAAACTTTGACATTATCTAAGTTTTTTTGTGTTGGTTTTTAATTATATTAATTTCTACATTTTTTTATTTTTATTTTCTTACCCACTCTATTTTAACTCACTAAAACCCTAGTTTGAATGTCATAGCCCATATTCATAAAATAAGAATTAACAAATTCACCCATTGAAGTAATCAATATTTCATTATTTACATTTTGCATGTTCTAATTTTGTATTGGTTTGTGCAATTATTTAGAATGCATTTTGAGAGGATTTTGATGCTTACTAAGAAGAAACCATTAAAATATAGAAATGCCTCTCCATGCATTGTAGTTGATAGGAAATTTTAAAGCTTACTCTAGATACAATCAATTTACCTAAAGTTTGTATGATGAAACACAACAAGAAAACAAGGCATATATACCTTTTACCATGTTAAGGCAGACGACATAAATTACATTAGTAATTAGTAGCTTCCTTTAACTTGAGGCCAACCACCTTTTAACCAACAAACACATGTACAACTTTGAGTCTATTTATGTCATTTTGGAGAATCTATACTCTTTCCACCACTTCATCAACTTGTGAAGGATATGTGGATTGTAGCACCCATAAGAAGGCATTGTGTCAAGAAGCTAGAGTTGTCACATCACCATCATAATGGGTGGATTTACAGTATTGTAGTTGTGGCTTAGGATTTAGCGTTTGTTGCCAAGCCATGACCTACCACTTTGTGGCATTCAAAAACTCACGACTTTACAAGAGTTGAGCCTATCACTACTTTCTCTACAATCTTGGCATGCCTCATAAGATCTTGTGGTTGTTAGGGTATCTCGATGCTACTCCCAACATTTACTCTACCCAAAGTCCTCCAAACTAACGAACAATTAGGGCACTAGAGGTTCTTATATAGAGAAAATTTAGTTAAAGGTCACATAAAATGAATGTATACAACTAAAAACAAATTGATATTGCTATTTGTGATTTTTATTCTAAAAGTCTAACCAAGTTCATTTTTCATGATTGACGGTTGAGATTTTTATGCGATTGACAACTGAGATGAAATTTATGTGCAAATAGAGATTACTAGTTAATTTCGATTTCTCTTCATTTCATCTCAATAAGATAATATAATATTATTGTTAATTATAATATTATATTATTTTAATATAATATAGTATATATTATAATTATAAGTTGATATATAATGTATAATAATATTATATAAAGTTAGACCCTACAGATCAAGGAAGTAGAAGGGACCAACAACATCAATTGTCGAGGTCTCAAATTCGATTCATGATTCAAATTATGGAACGGGATGGGTCTTTCTAGTGAGGCATGGTGGTTATAGGGGCTCACCCTGCCTTCTAGCACCATCTGAATGGGCATTAGGTTGTTGGCCACCGATTGCACTAGATATCAAAAATAAATAAATTATATAATCTTATTAAATTTATAATAATAATAATAATAATAATAATAATAATAATAATAATAATAATAATAATAATAAATTATTATTATTATTATTATTTAGAATAATTACGTAATAATTATAATAATTATACAAATATTTTATTAATTATATTAATTATATATATGCTACTAAACTTTATAGATGTATTTGTCCAACTTTTTCGAGTCCATTTTAAATATCTTGTCATTGCCCCTCACCATCATCACCTAATTCATCTTGAAATATTTCACCACTTTCATGCTCTGTACAGCCTTGTCTTTCCCCACCATTTCAGTGTATTTAAAACCAAGAATAAAAATTAAAATCATTAAAATATAGAAATGGCTCTCCGTGCATTGTAGTCAATAGGAAATTTTAAAGCTTACTCCAAATACAACGGGTTCACCTAAAGTTTTACTGATGAAACACAAGAAGACACTAAGACATATATACCTTTTACCAAGACACCAAGACATATATACCTTTTACCATGTTAAGGTATGATGGCGGCATAAATTACATTAGTAGTTAGTAGCTTCCTTTGACATAAGGCCCGCCACCTTTTACTCGATGAATACATGTTCGGCTTTGAGTTTATTTATGCCATTTTGGAGAATCTATACTCTCTCCACCACTTCATCAACTTCTAAAGGCTTTGTGGATTGTAACACCCCTAAGAAGGCATTGTGTCAATAAGGTAGAGTTGTGGCAGCACCGTCACAATGGGTGCATGTCGATGCTACTCTCAACATTTATTCTACCCAAAGTCCTCCAAACTAACGAACCATTATATATAGAAAAATTAGTTCAAGGTCGCATAAAATAAATGCATACAACGAAAAACAAATTATATATTATATATAATGTTATATAATCTTAGACCTTGTAGCTTAAGTAAGTAGAAGGGACCAACAATATTGGTTAGCGAGGTCTCCGATTTAATTCATGATTCAAATTATAAAACAAAATTGGATCTTTCTAACAAAGATTGGAATAATATTTATATAAATATTTTATTAATGACATTAATTAAAGACATGTCATTGAACTCCACACATGTATCTGTTTAGCTTCTTCAAGTTTATTATTTGAAATACCTTGTCATGTATGTGTATATGCGCTGGCAAGAACGATGCTTTGAAAGAAACAATGAGCATTGGATACTAAAAAGCAACGGTAGTTGGAGAGAGGACTCTCGTAATGGATCAAAGTCAATCAAAAGTCTAGAGTATGTCTCACATCGCTATCAAAACCTCACCCACCGGTGTCATGGCTGGTTTAAAATTTATTTTGCAAGTCAAAAGAGTTGAACACGTGGATCAAATTCTTTCCCATTGTACGATCTTTTGCAATTAAAAAAAGTTATTTGAAGTCATCGTCATCCCCACGAGCATATGTGTACTTATAAGTCCGCTCAAATCCTACGAGGAATGTGGAATCATTTTTTTTTTTAAAATGTGAAATATATTAAAATAAGTTTCTTTGACTTCACGTTTATTTAATCAGATAGAGGTTATAGTGATAATGTCTGCAATCGATTCAATACACTGATTCTACTTAGATCTAAAGATATTATTGATTATTTTATTATTAAAAAATAATTAAACATTTTTAAATTTAAAATAAAAAACTATAATAAATTAAAATGTTTTGTCAAACTTGCAAATTGCTTTTTATTGTAAATTATTAATACATTTTATAATTATATTTTTTCGATTAATAAATATATCAATAGTGTAGAGAGAATTACAAAGTAAGTCAAATATTAGTCCATAAATCATGAAAAATGTATAAAGAACTAAGCAAGCCTATCTATTCCTATGGAAATTACAAAGGATAGCAAGAAACAAATGAAAGAAAGCAACATCATATTACCTTCTCAAATGGATTCACCATACCCATGTGGCTCAAAATCATGTTCTTCCTTGATCAAGCATCCTTGTCTTTGTCAACAAAGGTGGCAAACTCCTCCAATGTCTCAATAACACTCTATAAAATCTAGGCTCATGATTCCAAATCACTAAACTAGCCTATCAATGAAGCTTGTAACTAATTTTAATGGTCTATTGCAAAGGATTATGGAGACAATTCTGCATAATAACTTTGCATAAATCAAGCTTAAAATTCATGTCCATGGCCTCTCTATTTATAGATTTTTGAGATTGGCTAGGATCAACCATGACCGTCCATCTCAAGATTGAGATGTGTGGTTATGGATAATCCTAATATTTAGAATTAAACTCATAAATATCCTCAAGATAAATAAGCATTAAAGAGGCATGGGAGGCATTAACTAGGCATGGGTGACCCATAATCCTAATATTTTATGTACTTATGGCTTGATGGATGCCACCCCATAGATGATGTCATTAGGTTATGCAGATATTCAGAATCAATTTTCAATAATGAGATATTCAAAAAGATCTATGGAATTCTTACTTAAGCTCTTAAATTGGATTAATTAGCTTAAGTAAGTTTAATCAAGTTTAGTGCAATTATTTAGAAATTGGTGCATAATTAATCAAAATGGTCAGAAAGTCATATTACTGGGTCATAATTTCATTGGAGAGGAACTAGAAGGTGATGTTAGATGCATTGAAGATGTATTCCCATTTAGGATGTTGCCAGCACTAAATAACAAATGTACGCGACGTGTACCAATGAATTAGAAGAAAAGAGTGATCATGAGCACTAAATAGCGAATTTGTCATTTTGACTTGAAATGATCTGATCAAAGTTAGCTGGCCCATAAAATATATTATCTTATTTAGGGATACTTTGACCTAAATTGGCACTTGTAAGTGACAATTTTGAACCATTTAGGACGTTTTATGAATTTTGACCTAAAATGTGCATTTGAGTGCAATTCGAGTATGATTGATAATTTCAACACAAATGGTGTTAGGAATTGGATGTCTACATTTTGGATGTCTAAATGTCTACATAATGAGACATTTAGGTGAACCAACATCTTTAAAAAAAAAGAGTTATCAAGAAGAAATTGGAACAGACCCATGATGCCCCCTCGAGAGGACATACTAAGATGGAAGAAAAAGATGGACTCTCGAAAAGAGAGAGAAAATGAGAGATTAACCCATGAAATAGATCACATCTAGACAAGCTAATGCTTGCACATGTAATTACCATCAATGATCAAAATACAATTAGGAGTATAATAGGCCCTAGAAACGGGGGGAATGGAAAAAATAAAATCCATAAATATAAGAGACACACTTTAAGCATACCCAATTTGAGAGTAGGAGTTAAACGCTTACGATATTGATCAATCTTGAGATAATTTACACACTAAAATATTGCCATTGTGGGCATTAGTGTGGAGAGCTTGAAATCAGAGGAAAATAGAGAGTGCTCTACTTCAGAGAGGGAAGCACCACTAAAACAGGGTCTCCAAAGAGAATATAATAAGTACTCCAGTAGAGCAAATGTGATCATGATAAAATAGTTTTGCCCCAGTAGAGCAAATTTTGATCATTGATAAAGAATAAATAATGATTTTTCCTTATAGAGCTGATTTGATTTAGATGTGGTTCAGATGTTATGCCCCAGCATGGGCAATTGGAAAGCAAAATAGCTCAAGGATATAACCAAAAAGATAGGTTAAAGCAAGTAGGCGTAAACGTATATGTGATGGTGTAATGGCTTAGAAATCCATATAAAACTAAGCATATGAGAATGCACAAAATGATGAGAGAGATAAAAAGAAGAATGGAGATAGCCGAGTTGACTTCAATAGAAATTGAGCATTGCCTACATAGTTCCATGGACTCATGTTTCAACATGAACTTCAGGCCAATGTAGTTCACCCAAGTTTGGGAGAGAATGTAATGAGGAATGATGAAAAATGACCAAGAATTGATTAGACTCATACTATATGTAAAGAGATGCACATCTAAGCAGATATAAATAAGCTTGAAATGCATGTTACCTAGAAGCCTAATTCTATATCATGAGCCTAGGTTTTGCAAAGTGTTCTTAAGAATTGTTCATCGGAGCTGATGTTGATGTTAAGATTTTGAGACCTGAGTACAAAGTGCTTGTTATAGCAAAATAAATTAGGCATCATAAATATGAATAACTTATAATGACGTAAGATTCGAATTACACAGAGCCAATTCAAATGTGAATACCTATAAGTAAGGCTAATGGTAAAATAATGACCAAAACCAGAGTTACAATGATTTAAATTTAAACAAAAAAGCAAAGATAAATAAAAAGATAAACATAAATGAACCTAAATTGAAATCAAGATATGATCAATCAAGACTTAAGTAGGAATAAAAATATTTAAAAATAAAAGGCAAGAATATCTTAACGACATGAGACCAAGATATAAATGATCAAGATCCATGTGGACTATCAAGATATACTTAAAAAAAAATAAAAGAAAGAAGCAAGACCAAACAGGAAAACAAAAGACCAGATAACAAACAATAATCAAATAAACACAAAAAATGTTTTTGAGTTTTTGAATAGTTTTATGAATGCTTTTGGAATTTTCTAAGTATCTCAACTCAATTGAGGATTAAGAGATACAAAATGGTCTAGCTCATGAAATGGTGAGAGAACACCAACTTATAATGCTCACAATACAACAAGAGCATATGATAAGAGGGATTGAGTTGACCTTGACATGAATCGAGCATGGCCTATATAACCCCAAAATAATTTCAAGTCACAGTAATTATGTCCACACAAAAGGTGATGAAAAATTAACTAGGTCACAACAAGTTCACAAACAAAGGTGAATGACAAGATAAATGATAATAGTAATGACCAGATGATGCGGCAATGCATAATAAAAAGTTATTATATCTAATTTTCCCATAGGCACTTATAATTAGGAAACAATGTCATAATACTAATTTGCCCAAAGGCGATTATAATCAAGGGTACCAAAACAATATTGATTTATCCATAGGCAGTTATAATCAATGATACCAAATAAGATTATAGACGAAAGATAACTTGCCATATCAAATTTCACAGTATGTCCATAGACTGTCCTTCCACACTGAATTTAAAAACTATTAAAATTGGATTAGAATCCCCCTGTGAAAGGTGTAAGATGAACCAAAGGAACTAAGATCAAAATGGGATAAACAGGTCGACTAAAAACAAGCCTTGATCAATAGTAAAGAAATGTTATAATAAAAATGGTATAATGAAATGATCAGAAGAAAATTGGATGTAGTGGCAACAACATTGCCTCCAAACAATGACTGGATCAGATTGCTCACAAAATGGTGAGAGAGTTGGCTTAGGCTTCTCACAAAATGGTGCGATCATTCAAACTTAAAAATTGCTCACAAAATGGTAAGAGCATGGGAAAGGGGTGACCGAGATGATCTCAATAAAAATTGAGTGCTACCTACATAGTCCTGAAAGACCTCAAGTCAATGTAGTTCAAATGATATGGTTCATGGATCTCAATGGTAAAATAATGACTAAAAAGGGTCTATAGGGTTATCCCCAAGAGATGAGGCATGGTAATGGTAAATGGGTGAATGGTAGATGAAAAATGGTTTTGTTGATTTTGCTGACAGGGAGATGCACGTTCTAGTCAATATGTGAGACAATAAAAATATCAACTATATAAGTTGCTATCCAACACCCTTTCAGAATAACTACTCTATTAAGAACTTGTTGCTGATTTGGATCTCAATAATGTGTTTATGATCTTCACAGATCATTGATTATACTTCCTTTTCCTTCAAACATTGAGACAAGATATCCTTATAACCTTGATAAAGGAAAGTGCTACTAGTGATGGTAAATAATGGTAGGATAAATGAGTTAAGTGAGTAATAAATAGGTGGGTGATAATAGAATGTATAATGAATGGGAAAAAAATGGATATCAAGACTTTCAGTCACACGTAATATTGTTGATGTTATATTCTACATAATTTTGGTTATGACGAGGCTGAAGACCTCTGAAAATGCTCTCGATAGGACCATCAGACTATTTTTATTGCTTGATCTTGAGAGTAGCTACCATCTGATTATGTTGTACATTGGAGGCTAATTTGATTTGATCTTTGATATTATCTTTAGTAAATAATGAAGAACTTTTATGCTCAACTATTGGTGCCTCGATGAGGTTTTCACCAATGAATTTGTTATGATCATCCCATAGCACCTCTAAGAAGGCTTCACAAAGAGATGTTAACATTTAACTTTGATTGTCTTATAGCACCTTCAAAAAGGTGTCACTAAAAGATATTGAGTTTGATCTTTGCTTATTCCCTAACGCCTTTGAAAAGGTCTCACTAGGAGATTTTTCTTCTTTTAAATGAATGTGGTCTTGGTCCCCCTAATATTCTACAAATGATATGTCACCATGGATGCAGTTCAACAAAGTGTGATTCATTTGGTCTTGATCGACACTTATGGGAGGTGGAATGTTAATATAATGGCTATGTTGGGTGGTAATAATGAGATGGTGAAAGGTAACACAATCCTCATAGAAGATACTAGGAGAACTTATGTCAATGCTAAAGTAATCATCCTCAAAAATGATAGAAGGATCACAAATATATTCAAATTGATCTGCAAGGCAATTGTAACTAATGTTGTAACAACCAATATTATAAGTTGTTTCTAACTCTGATTCCAAAGCAAGGGACTTTGAATCTAATTTTGCAACTGATGTTGATTCTATTTTTGATGCTAAATCTAATGTCAGTTCAAAAATGGAACCTGAATCTAATATTGATTCTTCATTTGATATGGTTGTTTTGATAATGTTCTATTGAATGCTAAATTTTTGAAAAGTAATGGCCTATGATGGCATAATGGGCTCAATAAAAATTGATTCATCTTGGAAGGGTTTAACAAGACTAACTTGTCTAAGTGAAGCCCCTCAAAAAGAGGGAACCTCTCAAGGGATGTCTCGATAAAATCATGTCTATCAAAGTGAGACTCCTCAGTGAGTGGAAAAAGATAAGAGATAACTCTATCGAGACTGGCTTGTCAAGGAGATGAGGCTCTTTAAAAATAGGTAACATATGAATATGTAACTTATCACAGTTTATCTTGTCACAAATGGGTGTTACAATAATAACATGTTGGTTTTGGTTCACCATTAGTTGCAAAAGATCAATTTTGAACACATTTTGATCCTCATAAGATGGATTTTGAAGAGGTAATGGTTCTTGTTTAGGCTCAAAGATCAACACAAAATTTCTAAAGTGGGGAACAATTGGTTTAGCAGGAATAATGGTTTGTGGTTCAATAATGGACTCACCAAAGATTAGACTATTGAAAAAGGGGAAAAAAACAATTGGTTCATCAAATGGAGGTTCTTCAATAATAGGTTCATCAAAAACTGGTGATGGGCCAAGAATGGTAACAACTGAATGCTTTTTAGTTTGGTTGCTTGTGCAAATCAAAGGAGGAGGTCCTAAAATGGTAATGACTAGACACTTCTTAGTTTGGTTGCTTGTGTAAACCAAATGAGGAGATCTTAAAATGGTGATGACTGGATGCTTCTTAGTTTGGTTGTTCATGCAAATCAAAGGAAGAGGTCCTAAAATGGTGATCTTGGTATGTTGTGGAGTTTGACTACTTACACAAGCCAAAGAATCCAAGTCTTATTCATAAAACCAATCATTCCAATCTTGAGTTAGATCATAACTTGGATCTTGACTGTGTTCCCATGACTGATTTTTGTGAGGTGGATAGAAATCTATCTCACAAACCATATTTTCACCATAGGGGTCTTAACTAAAGTCATAAAATTTATTTTTTATAGCCATTCTATGATAAGGTAGATTATCCATGACTACACCATAAATGTAGCTAGATATATCTACATTTAATGAAGAAAGATCTGAAAACAAAAAGACTTAAAGTTCTACAAATTTTGAAAAGCGATGTTTAAAAGACAAAAAGGTTCAAACTTAGTTGAAAGGGTGAAGCTGCATCTCAAAAGTAGTTTATGTCAAGATTTGGCATAAAACAACCTAATGTCAAATGTCTAACATCAAAGGTTTTTGAATAAAGGTTGTGTTTTCCCAAACAAATTCACAAAAAATGATGAGGATAGGCACTCGAACAAATAAACAATTAATAGTGTTCAAAATTGGGTAATCATTTAACCGAAGCAATGCAACCCAAAAGAAAAATATCTATGTACCAACCCCACGAATTGAGGCCTAAATAGAAATCAATCAATGTTTAGATCCAAACTTGACAAGGTTAATTGAAAATTCAATGTTGAAGACTAAGATTGGACCAAACAAGCTAGACAAGAGCAAATAACATAACGATGCATAAACAAGATCCAAATGGTATACATGACATGGTTTAAAACAAATAGTTTTTAATACAATGGTAAACAAGTTACTGAAATAAATTGAGTAGCCTAATGGCATCAACATGCTCGAATGATGTGGTCAATTGTTATGTTTCAAAGACTCAAAGGAAAAAAAATGACATAATTTAGGCGACATAACGTTACCCTTCTTAACTCAAATACATGATTTTGACATGGCTTATGAACAAAAAAATAAGTTTTATCCTCAAAGCATACCAATCAAATAATGACCAAAATACACTAAGTATAATCATCCAAATCCTAGCAAGGGTATGGCAAAATAAGGTTGACTAAAACTAATTAGTTTTCGATCATTGTAGGGGACAATGACTTTCACATCAAATGTTATAAAAGATAAACATGAAAATTAGGTGACCGTAGCGTTGGCTAGTTGTAAAAAGGTCTAGTCCTTTTTACAACCACTACATCTTGTTGTTCACTCAATGTAGTGTGATGTCCAAATACAGATACATCCCATGTGCAACTCAGAAAGAGTAAGTGAAGTCAATAGCGAGAGATGAAACCCTAGGTCAAAGCTTCCCTAAAGAAATTATGAGAGATAATGACGTCCCCCTCACAAGCCAAGTTTTCTTAAAAATAAATAAAGCATAAAATAGAAAGACTTTAGGGTCATTTTTAAGATCACCCAACTTTAATGAGTTTTTGGGGAGTGCTTTAGATGACATTCTTTCTAAACCTTGGACTAGGCTTTTTGTAATAGGAATGACACTTTTGATTCCAAGGGTTCCCTAAAGTGGACAAATGGAAGAGCATACACATGACATCCCTCTTTTTTTCAAACAAAATCTAACTTAAAAAACTAAGTAAATACAAAAAACTTGGAAAGGTGAGTTCATTTTTAAGCCCAAATGGAAAATGAGGTGGTGTTCATTTGACCCCTTGGTATTAAGTTGTAACTTTGAAAACTAATGCTAAAAACATCTGCTTAATCACCTAAATGTTACTTTAAACACAAAAATAATCTTCCTAATTCATTTTAAAATCATGCCAAAGATGTCTTAATAGCATATTTTAAAAAGTTCTAAGTCCGCTGGTTACCTGTCTACCCTTAAGGCATCACCCCAAAAGTAAATATGTTAGATTAGAAAAATTTTAAATCAATTTTCAAAATTTTGTGAAAATTTTATGAAACTTGAAGCTAAACTAATGTCAAATTATGAAAATTTAGGAGAAAACACACGGTTTTAAAAAAATCATCCAAAGCGAAGTCCGTATGACCCCAAACCAATCATTTTAAAATGGCCTATTAGCTCTTGGGTTTTTGTTTTTAAGAAAAACACAGTGACTGATGTTAGTTATATAATCGATGATGGTTACACTTACAAATCGATGACAATTATGTAACTGATAATGGTTATACTAACAGTGACTGATAATGGCTATGCCAACTGATGATGATTTTACTAACCGATGATGGTTACTGTGTAAACTCGTGACCCAAAAAAATGGCAAAACAAAGTTATAAAATAAAATTTTAAGAGTTTTAATAATCCAAATGAAGATTTTAAAGTTGTAGAATGATCTTCTTCATGTGTGGGATGCATCTTGTCTCACTGGGCATACCAGGTTGTAGAGAGGATTACAAAGCAAGTTAGTCAAACATTATTTCATAAATCATGAAAAATGCATAAAGAACTAACTAAGCCTATCTATTCTTATGGGAATTATAAAGGATAACAAGAAATAAATGAAAGAAAGAAACATCATATTAATGGATTCACCATACCCATGTGGCTCAAAATCATGTTCTCCTTTGATCAAGCATCCTTGTCTTTGTCAACAAATGTGGAAAACTCCTCCAATGTCTCAAGAACACTCCATAAAACCTAGGCTCATGATTCCAAATCACTAAACTAGCCTATCAATGAAGCTTGTAACTAATTTTAATGGTATATTACAAAAGATTATGGAGATAATTTTGCATAATAACTTTGCATAAATCAAGCTTAAAATTCATGTCCATGGCCTCTCTATTTATAGATTTTTAAGATTGGTTAGGATCAACCATGACCATCCATCTCAAGATTGATATGTGTGGCCATGGATAATATTAATATTTAGAATTAAACTCATAAATATCCTCAAGATAAATAAGCATTAACTAGGCATGGGTGACCCATAATCTTGATATTTTATGCACTTATGGCTTGATGGATGCCACCCCATAGATGATGTCATTAGGTGATAAAAATATTCAAAATCAATTTCAAATAATTATATATTCAAAAATATCTATGGAATTCTTACTTAAGCTCTTAAATTGGATTACTTAGCTTAAGTAAGTTTAATCAAGTTTAGTGCAATTCTTTGGAAATTGGTGCATAATTAATCAAAATGGTCAATAAGTCATATTATTGGATCATAATTTGATTGGAGAGGAACTGGAAGGTGATGTTAGATGCATTGGAGCTATATTCCCATTTAGGATGTTGCCAACACTAAATAACAAAGGTATATGACATGTACCAATGAATTAGAATAAAAGAGTGAGCAAGAGCACTAAGTGGCAAATTTGTCATTTTGAATTAAAATGATCTGATCAAAGTTAGCTCGCCCATAAAATGCATTGCCCTATTTAGGGATACTTTGACCTAAATTGGCACTTGTAAGTGACAAGTTCGAACCATTTAGGACGTTTTATGGATTTTGACCTAAAATGTGTATTTGAGTACAATTCGAGTAAGATTGACAATTTCAACACAAATGGTGTTAGGAATTGGATGTCTATAGATAGTTTTCAATAGGAAAAATATTTGATCATAAAACTATTCTATACATAGAAAGTCTATGCAATGATTATTGTCTACACTCATGCTTAACATTGTATCTTAACCTAACTTTATTCACAATGTATAAATAATAAATGTTATTATTATTACCCTATTTATTAATTAGTATAACTTCTCTAATACCATCATTTTTTGAATTGGTATTTTAAATTATATGTGTCGAAAAAGTTTGTAAACACATAATTTTTGTGCGGGGCAATTTTAATTGTTAAATTGAACTCTCTAGGGTATATATATGTTTTATTATTATTTTATATTAAATATTTATTGAAGTAAATTTTATTTAGATTTAAGTGGTTCAGGGACAACACTTTAAGTGAGGATTTATATGAGTTGTGTATGTAATGAACAATTAATATTGAATAAGATAGAGAATAGAGAAAGTTGAAGTACACTCCAATGTAACACATAGATTGTGAAGAGAGTTTTATTCATTTCCCTCACATGAGTCCTCAATCATCCTACATTATGTCTTCTTCCACTAACCCAAATCAACTTCTTTTCCAAAATTCTTGACTCCACAACATCAACGCTCGAACCATGATAATATAAGCCACTAACTTTATCATTTATGAATCAACCTACACACCTTTTATGTCAATCGAACTGCACCAAATATTACCTATCATCCTAATTACATAATTTATACCAGTCAGATCTACATAGTTCAACCTCAAACCATTCAATCATAATTTATTTTTAAAATTTTATCTTTATATTTTTTAAATCCCAAAAACTTTAATTAAAATTTAAAATATATTTTATGCCATTGTGGTATATGAACCGATGTGTAGACCAATTGGTAATTACTCTTTTCTAAGAACCTCCCAAGCTGGGAAGATGAAAGGTTTGACGGGTTTGATGTCCCCATGCCAACTCACCCTCCTATTATTTTTCAAAACATATTTTATGGAGGAAAATTATTTAAGAGGTACCATCATTAAAAAAAAAGGGGGCATGTTTTTCAAGTGGCAATTTTGATAGCTATTTTATACCAAGAGGATGGTGTTTTTTAAAACAAGGCATTTTTTTAATCCTAGACAAATGAGAAGATTTCTCTCCTCACATATGGACATGAAATATTTCTCTAATATTTTTTAAAACTCATTTTAATTCTTTAATTGTACTTGTGGTAATTTGGTTATGTTATTGTAATTGTGTTACATTCATTGTATTTATTATGGATGCATTATCAATGGTATTTAACATTTTTTTTGAAAGGGCATTTTTTTAATTAAATTTGTTTGTAAGTCTGTAGATGAATTATTGGGTGAACCTAATGTCTATTCTTTGGGTATTGGTTTATTGTGAGTGTGTATATTTATTTAATCATAGATTTTGTACTATTTTCACACTTAAGCCAAAAAATAAAGTTATTTTATGAGATCTTTTCACTTTAGAGTAAATGATAAAATTTATGGAAGAGATTAGAAAAATCAAGAGTCAAAATTATATTCTATGTTCCCTCATTCATGGTAAGGATGCCCTCATATTATCTTTACAAAAGAGAAGTACTAGCCCTCAACATCAGTTTCTTATTGTGGACCTTCATACCTTTGTTCCTAGTCCACATTAAGTCACTACTCCCACACCTATTGACCTTGATTTTTAAGTATTTGAGACTAATCCTACTCTTTATTTTCTTATCTTAGCTTCTACTATTGTGCATGATACTCTTATTGCTAAACCTTTTGCTTCTAAGTCTATGCCTATTATAATTGCACATTCTGGGTATCCCACTTCACATTCTCTTGCATATATATCTACCTATTTTTGAAAGGTATGCCACTACATTTATCTCAGAATAGTTCATTCCATGGGTCACATTACTAGACTTATGGGCACTAGTAAGCATCTACATGTTATTGTTAACTATATCCAACCTATTAAGTGGATTACTTGGTATGACATTAGTTATTTAATAGTTGTTTCATCTTCACTAGAATCATTTGATAAAAAAATCTCCATTTTTTTTGTTCCACTCTTCATGATGATATCGTTCTACACATGATATTTATATCACCTTCACTTAGGTATGAAAAACTTGAGATTAAAGTTTTTAGACATGATCATCCTAGCACACATTCAAATGATTGTCTACATGCTCTTGTTATGCAGTTTGTACCCACCCATATGCATGCATATTCATCCACCATATGTCTTCATCTGGGATGGATTTATGATCACTTTTGGTTATATTGGATTCAATCTTGGTGAGGTAAATATAGATGTGGCACCTCCACTATTTAGCTTTTTAGTCCACTTATCTCTCCTCCTATCTTTTGATGTTCTTTAGTTGTATGATATCATTTTTAGGTAGATGTTTTATATTATCTCTCATTTCAAAAATGGAATATTTTTTAGGTTGATAAAATTTTTAAATTTGTTACATCACTTGGTGAGGTTATTTTTTTATAAGAACATTTTTTAGTTGCACTGAGAGCCATAGATTTTTGTCTTCATGTGTGTGTGTTCCATGATGAATACTTTATTCTTTTCTTTAGTTACATGACTATGCCATCACCCCTAGGAACATCTTATTGATATATATTGTATATGATTTAAACATATTCTTAGTCATATTACAAATATCCTTCAACTTTATAGTGGAGCTCATTCTCCTTCTGAAGTGTAGCTAGTCTAAAAAAGTCTAGTGTCAACTTGTCTTGGTTCGAGTATTTGCATTTATACTGTTCATACATATTTGTAGCATTTCTCCACCCATTAAATAATATGGGGGAGAATGGTGATGATCATACTTCTTTGGATATCATGTCCCTTGATAACCCTTGGCACACCACATATTTTAGTTGTTGGTTGAATTAATTCTGGTTAACTCTTATAGTATCGACACCATTGACAATCTCCTTGCATGGATCTATTTTATGTTAGTTGTTTTATTTTATTATGATCAAGCAGTGGATCCAGACCACTAGTGTAGATTTATTTTGTTAAGAGACTTTCCATCTACCAAACATTTATTTGATCATTATGTTTGAGATTTGAGTCATGTTTCATGGAATGCCTTAAAATATAAGTTCTCTCTCCACTCTTTTTATTTTTATACTAGTTTTTTTGGTACCTTATAGTGACCCATTTCATCCATGGTAATGATAGTTTTCTAGTTATTTATACATGGGTACCTTATTAATCCTGATTGTCAGGACTTATATTTGAGGATCTATCCCCTAGCTTTCTTCCTTTCTCAATCCTCATTTTGTGCTTAACAAAGGGTGTTGGAGTGACTGTGTTCACATTAGCTAGTAGATTTAGTTACTCAATCGCTACATTTCAGACCTATTCACACTCACATGATTGGTATTCATGATTTTGGATTTATTTAATTTATTTTTAATAGATAAACTATTTTTTTAGGTAATTTTTGTGGAGTGCACAAATATAATGATTTCTCCTATATTTGAGGTGATCATAACAACCACTTTATTTTTGTGAGACAAACTCACAAGCCTATTTAATATGAATTCCATTTGTAATGTATAAGAGATGATAATGTAGATTATAAATATCAGTGTCAAATAATATAGAGATAACTATAAAATTATGTGTGTGTATCTAATTGAAGTTATGGTAATGGATTTCTAGAGTTGATCTTGGATGTATGAAAATATTTATCTTCTATGATATGAAATCATCTATAACATCCAAGTCAATATAGTTTGATGAAATGAGACTAGAATGAATTATATCATCTAGGTCAATACATCCTAGTTTGATAAATTAAAATTATATTGACATATTTTAGGTCATGGTCAATGTAATTGAATGTAGATAACAGAACTACATCGACATCTTTTGGGTTATGGCTAGTGTAATTGAGTGTATGTGGTTGTAACTGAATAGTATTGGGTTGGCCAATACCATTAGAAATAAGTGATTTTAATGGTGATTTGGGTGGGTTTAAAGAGGTTTAAGTAGGGTGGATATGAATTTTCATATATGATTGATGATCAAAATCACCTATAATTCATAATGTGGTAGACATTTGAATTACATGTTCTTCATAAGTTGATGAGATGATAAAAATTAGTTGAATGTGAATAAATATTTGATGAATCATCCTTATAATTACTTCCAATGGTGGGATAGAGGGTGGGTAAACATCAATGGAACCATGTTCATCATTTTTTGATTCATAGTTAGGATTGCTAAATATGGGAAAATCATAAGAGGGATTTTTGTCCATGTCATGGTTATCATCAATGGGAACATCCACTATCATGATAGGGGATTAACCTCCATTAGAATCATTATCATAGATGGGAAAATATCAAAATTTTGATTTTCAATCATGTGAGAAGTGGTGAAGTTGGGATCATCAAAGATTTGGGAACAATACTGGTA
Organism: Torreya grandis; assembly: GCA_037957365.1. Taxonomy (NCBI): domain Eukaryota; kingdom Viridiplantae; phylum Streptophyta; class Pinopsida; order Cupressales; family Taxaceae; genus Torreya; species Torreya grandis. Next base: position 3,514,722 of record JARHVA010000080.1, on the reverse strand, counting down.
ATTTTTTATTCCACTGTAAGTGTCATCAAGGGATCTTCATAACTAAGGGGATCATTTTCAATCCAATTTTAAGTGTAAGGATCATGAGGGTCATAGGTGGAATATCATCATTGGGATATTTTACTTTATTATAAGTATTTGAAATGATGTCATTATGATCCTCATAGTGATCATCATAAATGAGAGAACTATATTGATAATATTAAATTTCACTATAAGTATATTCATAAGTGGGAAGATCATCATTTGGATCATCATCCATGAGAAAATGTGTGGTATAGTTACACCATGAGGGAATGGTTTTAATGGTGGTCATGGATGGAAGAAAAGAGTGACCCATGTAAAATAATATTGGGTTGAGGTTCACTAGAAAGATCCTAAGAGGTGACATCATAATGATGTAAATTGATCACAAGAAATAGATAGTATTGAGTAGGCCAATACAATTAGTTACTAAATATAAGAAATATACTGTATCAGTGTGACCAATAAAATTTGGGAAAAAGGTTGTGCTAGTGGTGGCTGAAAAAATGAACCGTATCATCCCTATCAATGTAGTTGGAAAGTAATAGAATTGTATCAGGTTAGTTAATACAATGTATAAACACACAAAACGGTACCATGTTGGTCAATACCATTCATAGTAAAAAATAATAAAATTTAAATGTGAAGATAATCTAACCAGTTTTATGATACGATTCATGCCAGGTTCAACATAATGTATGAAAGGGCTATGATTAACCTAAAACTATCCTCTTTCTCTTAATATACTAGGACTTAAATTAGGTCATCAAATAGAGTTTATGGTATTTTGATGATCGATTAAGGATAAAATGAATTCCATAGATATATGAGAGGGTTACCCACAAAGAGAATGTAAATAGGAAAGATTTCCAAAGCCTAAGCTTATGCCACAAAGACATACCTCTCACTAGACCTTAACAAATATGTACTATAGTTGTACAAGGTAAACTAAACTAAAGATGGGTCAGAATGATAGAAAAATGGTAAAGTGTAATTTCCAACTAAATGGGGGTATATACAACCCAAATTTATTTATTAAAAGTATAATAAATCCTATAAAAACACCAGCTTATTCAGTGTGGAGAAATCCTAAATAAGGATACACATACATTCATCAACAAAGTAACAAATAATATCTAATCTAATCTGTAAATGAATAAAATATTATAAGGATATAAATAATTATCTTGGGGTGAAACCATCATCATTTTAATCTACCCTTTGTCTTAAGTGAAGCTTTGGAAGATATGTAGGTTGAAGACCTCAAATGGTTAGATGTAGACCTAACATATACTTATAAATATTTTCAAAGACTGAATTAAATGTTGAATAATTAATAAAACCTAATGAGTAAAGTTACCTTGAAGTGAACATAAACCATAAAGTTGAGACAAATGTAATAGGTGTGGAAACCATCATACAAAAAAAACTACACACTAGTATTGAAAGATTGCAACAAGAATATTTGATTACAATAGTATGAAGAAGCTAGAAGAAGAATGGCCTTAAACCAAAAGAATATCAAGGATGTAAGTTCAAGACTAGATCAACAAGATAGAGTTGTGAGTTGTAGCAAGTGTTGAATAAAGGGAGATGAGAGCTATTTATAAAGAGTTAAGAGAGAAAAAGAGTTACAAGAGAAAGCTTTAGCATGTGTGCCATGCATCCCTAATACTCTTACAAGTGGGGAGGATGTGTGTGCCATGTGGGGAGAGAGGAGTTACATGCAAGTAACTTCAAATCTAATAAAAATAATAGAAAGGTAAGTGACATATCATAAAGGCTATAATAAAGTGAATTTATAAATATAATAAATGCACACACATATAATACTTAACATAAGCCTATAAACATATAAGAAGGACCCAAATAAGGTTAATTATCTAACACCCCCCCTTAAACTTAATTTGGAATTACAAAAGTAGAGAAAACCTCTTAAAAATAATGAATGGATTTGAATTTACTCAATACTCCCCCTTAATATAAATTTCCTTCAATAATAAATACAAAAGTTTGAGAAAATAAAGAAGAAGAGAAGGTGTTACCAAAATTCACAAGTATGAAAGTATGATCAAGAATTTCCAAAAATTCTCTTCGGATAATGTGATCGATCCATGGTGGAACAAAGACCAAAAAGAAGGATAAATGATCTATAAAAATTTGAAAAACAAGAAGACAACATCAATCTTCAAGTAAAAAATATGCCAAAAATATGATTGACATACATAGTGTAATAAAAATCAATGTACAACTAGGCAAATCCAAGCTAAAGATAATTTCCATCTTAAAGTACAAAAACTTGTATAGAAAGAAGTTAGTTCAAAAAGGCTCTAAAAAAAGCATATTTTATTTGCAATAAAAAATAAGGAATGCACAAAATAATTTGAGTTTAATAAAAAAATACAAAGAAGACATGTCACTTGAAAAATATGTTTTGTGTGAAGTATTAAAAGAATGATCATAAGAAGACATATCAAAATCTATAGAAGATCCATCATTTTCAAGAATTCAAATAGTGTCACATTTAGAGGTAGGATATTTAGTCATTGTTTAATAATACAAAGTATCATACATGGATTTACCACAAGATTTGCATGAACGCAATTTCCAATATTTAGATATGTGATACTCATGTTTTCCATAATACACACAAGATTTAGCATTTTTAACCAAAGCATGAGCATTAAAAATAATATAGTCAAAATAAATTGCATTATAATTTTTTTGGTGGGGAGGACAAGATGTCAAATTTGTATGAGAAGCCGTTGAATCATCAAAATTGAGACATTTATAATTTGTATTTGAATTAAGCAAAAGAGGTTCAAGCATACCAGTTTTGAACTTACCAACACGACCACCAACATATACAATAGATTGCATAATTTTGAAACTAGGGTTAGAAATAAGATTTGGTGAAACAATACACTCATTAGGAGATGAAGATGCAACATTGAAAATTTGCTTATTTTAAAAATTCACAATTTGAATAGTCAAAGAGACAACAAATTTTTATATTTCACTTAATTTTTTATTCTACAAATTTTGAAATAAAAGAATGGTATAATTAATACATCCAAATTAACATATTAAAATAATAATTTTAATATATTTTTCAATAAATTAATGCTTAAAATCATGTATTAATACCTCATTATATTTGCCAAACCACTTCACAAATGTTATGAATGATGTAAAAAAGACTAAAAATACAAATTAAATAAATGTTATTTTTAGCAATAAATTAAAGTCCTTTAAGGAAAAAAATGTTTTATATACAATTAAATTTAAAATTCAATGTTAAAGAGATGACAAAATATTCTTATACTTAAAAAAATCTCCATTGATGAAAGGACTTTTTGAAAAAAGATGAAATTATTAAAAGTGTCAAACACATTAAATGGAAAATTGGAATACCATATTAAGAATTATTAATGCATAAAACCAAAAAAGACATGGAATAACTAAAATGCCACTTGTCCAAAAATTAAGAAATTTTCATTTTTCTAGAAAGGACACATATACATGTTTTTTTGGTCTTTACCTTGTAATTCATAAAGCATTAAAGGTTTGAAAGAGATCCCAATATAAGAAGGGAGTCTCAAATCCTTTCTTGATTAATATATGGTATGACGAAGAGTGCAAGGTAGCAAAAAGATCCCTAAAAAAGAATGAGACAAACAAAGAAAGTATAAGAAGTTGATAAAATCCAAGAAAGAGAGGTATGTGATCTCAAGGAGGAGAGAATCAATTACCTTAGGTAAGCACAACCCCAAAGGATTTTGGAGAGAGATATAACAAAATAGAAAATACTATTATAGATATGTAATGGTTAGAGTATAAAAAATTTCTTTATGAATGACCACAAGAGATAAGGTACCCTCCCATAATTAACACTCCACTAGAGATCTTCTTGGTGGAAGATATTAAACAAGGTATAAAGAAGTTAGAATGTGTTAAAGCCAGGATATTGATGGGCTACAAGCTGAATTTTTAATGTGGGGGCTAAACCTCTTACTCCACACATCAAAAGAATCTTTAACAACATCACATAGTGTGGATTTCTAGAAAAATAGACAACTAGCATGGTTATTCATCTGTTTAAAAGTAGGGATATCAATAATCCTTCCAATTATCACACCATTATGGTCAACCCTCTTCTTGGAATTTATTTTAGGAGGATGATAGAGCACATAATTAGTAGTTAGGCTGAAAAAGAAGAAAAAGAGTAAATGAACAGGCATGGTTTAGACAAGGTACTCTACCATTAATCACTTCATAACCCTTAGGCACCTCATCGAAAAAGTTTTGGACACTTAAGGAGAGGAAACCTTTTGTCACTTCATTGATTTTAAGAAAGCCTTTGACATGGTTCCTAGAGATAAATTATGGAACAGGATAAAGGAACTTAGTGTTCTTGATGAGTATAAAATGATAGTGCATAAGCTTTATGAGTAGGTGGGGGTGAAAATCAAAACTAGTACATGTATGTTTGAATGCTTTGGCAGTGACATTGGGGTCAAACAGGGCTACCCTCTATCCCTCAATATTTTTGGTCTATATATTGACAAACTCAAAGATTAGTTAAACAAAACCAATGGGGGAGGTATTCAGCTAGCAAGTTATGTGGTAAAGTTGCTTTTGTATGTAGATGATCTTATTCTAATTGTAAAAATAGCTAATGATTTGAAAAAACATTTGAAAGCCTTGGAACTTTTTTTCTAGGAAGTTAGGATGAAAGTGAATACTAGCAAGACCAAAGTCCTGTTTTTTTCACTAAAAAGGATAAAGTAGTAGGTTAATTTTATTTTTGAAGGGAGCCCACTAGAGATAGTACAAGAGTAAAAATACTTGGGAATTTATTTTCACAACAGACTCAGTTGGGATACATGCAGATTGAAGAGAATCCAAGGTGGATGGAAGGCATCTTACCTTCTTCAAAACAGATGTAGGAAAGGTGAATTATGGGATTGAAAAACAAAAAAAAAAAACCTTTTTGGTTTGTTGGCCACATCGGTTGTCCTCTATGGTTATGAGGTTTGGGGTAGTAACATGTCAAACTACAAGTGGAAAAAGTTAGAAATAATTCAAAAACACCTAATCACTATCAAATTCAAAGTCAAAATGATGGTCACCATACGAGATCCTCTTAACTGAAGTAGGAACATTTCCAATAGAGGCTTTAACATTAATCAGGTTGCTAAGCTATTTACAAAAGGTTGGAAATATGGATAATCATCACTAGACCAAAATGGTCATAGAGGAGAAACTAGATTAGAGGAAGAAGACATGGATGAAGTAGAACAATAAATGGTTGGCCAAGTGGGACATTAATTTACAAGATTGTCCTAAAAATAATGAAGAAATAAAGAAGTTTGTGTGAAGAAAATTTAAGATTGCCATGTGGACAAATCAGAATGGATGGATAAAAGTGCATTATATCAAAGAATTCAATCCCACATGGGAGCATGGTGAGAAGGCTTATATGTAGGCTGAGCTTAAAGGAAATGCTAGGATTTTAATAGCTCAATTGAGGACTGGGTCACATTATCTTAGGTGTGAAATTGGTAGATGGACGGTTCTAAAGGAAGAGTGGGAAGAAAGAACCCACATTTTTTATATAAAAGGGGTGGTTGAAACTGAAGGGTATTTCATCATTGAATACACAATGTATGCAAATATTTAGAGTCAATTTGAAAATAGTTTAAAATTAAGCAACCTAAGTGAGTTTTTTGAGGAGCCTAGGCTGCACAATATAATTGGTTTATTGATCAAGCTTCATAGTAGAATATCTAATATTGAAAATAATATAATAATGTCTTGATATTTTGGCTCTTAGTCCCTTAGACTACTCAATCTCGTGGACATCATTAAAATATTTCATTCATTCATTGTAATGCATACCCTGAAAAACAAGATGCTAAGCATAAAAATAACTCTTGTTTTAAATGTAACCAAAAGATATAATTACACCTTACCAAAAAAATGTATGCCTTTAAAAAGCCTTCTTGGATTATGTGTTATTTTTTGGTGAAAATCCATGCCAAAATACATGAATTAGCAACATGTTGGAAATTGTTTTAAAACTTTAATTTGTTGTCTATGTTTCACTGAATAAATTAAAATATTTTAATTTGAAAATAGAATAATAAGTGCCATAAAATAAACAAGATTGAGATAGTAACTAGAATAAAAAATAATGTAGCAACTAGTTATGTAAAATAAAAACAAATTTTAGATAACAATGCACAACCTTAGATAAGAATAACTCAGACGTACTATAAAGGCAAATTGGGTGATGAATCAACAAGAAAAAATAAAGGTGCTCAAGAGGACAAATTCACAATAAATTGAGATTGAAAATAGAGGTGTAATGGGTAAGAGAACCACACTATATAAGTGTAACCCAACCAAATGAAAAAAATGCAGAATGCAAAAAAAATTCAAAAAACTAGAAGAATGCTTAGTATAAAAGATGCCTTAAAAATATTTGAAGTTGAATGTGTAAATTGATCAAGGTATATCTGAGTCTAAAAGAGAACAAAATTATATTTAAATTCTGATAAATAGGTCTATAAGATATGACAATCAACCTCATAAAAAAATAAGAACTATTCAAAAATAGAATACTTTAAATATGCAAACTAGAGAGCATAAGAACATAAATATTTGTAAATGGAGTAATATTTTCAATCTTGAAAGATAAATCACAAACCAAAATAATTTGAAAAAATTATTTATAAATCTTCAAAAAAGAGGTTAAAAATCCAAAAACTAAAAATAAATTGTGCTAAGAAGAGGTGGATTTGAAAAATCTGAGATTCTTCCAAGAAGGGTCTACACAATACTCAAGATCAATATTATAATGATCATAGTTTGATATCATGATATAAATGTTTTTGGAGATTGAATTAAATGATAAATAAGCAATAAAACTTAAGGAAAAAAATACCTTGAAGTGGACATAAACCATAAAATTGAGACAAATGTAACAAGTGGATAAACTGTCATACGAAGAAAAACTCCACTCTAGTATTAAAATCTTGCAACAAAAATATTTGATTACAATAACATGAAGAAGATAGAAGAATAATAGCCTTAGGACAAGAGAGCATCAAGGTTTTAAGAGAAACACTAGATCACCAAGATAGAATTAGGAGTTGTAGCAAGTATTGAAGAAAGGGAGAGGATAACTTTTTATAAAGAGCTAAGAGAGAAAATGATTTATAAGAACAAACTTTAGCATGTGTGTCATGTATCCCTAAACCTATTACAAGTGGGGAGGATGTGTGTGACATTTTGGGGGAGAGGAGTTACATGCAAGTAACTCCAAATCCAATAAGTAGACTAGGGAGGTAAGTGACACCTCATAAAGGCTAGAATAAAGTGCATTTATAAATACAATAAATGCACACACACATAAGATTTATGGTAAGCCTATGAAATTATATTAAAGATACAAGTTAGGTTAATTTTCCAATAATCCTCAGCTAGGAACTCTCAATGAATCCTCTTATTGAGTGTCAATGACTCCTCTTATTGAGTGTCAATGACATAATAAGACAATACTCCTCAAGATAAGGTTATAATCCACTAACTCTCCCAAATGTACTTAGGGCATAAGTGTGAAAATTTCTAGAGTGGTTGAAAATTTGGACAAAAGACATATAGGAAAGGTAAACAAATAGACACTTAGAGCAGGTCAAATTGATAGTAGAAATAGTGTAATTAGGATAGAATAATAACATATCTTAGAAAGCACCATGAGACTTTCTCACCCCATTCCTAGCGCACCCTTAAGGCATTTACTCAGGGAGAAAAATGTGTTGATAATTAATTGTAAGAAAAATCATCATTAAATGATAAAGATAAAAATATTATGTGTATATAAAACATATTTGGTTTAGATTTCTTCTATTGAGATTCAAATAACTTGAATAAGACTATACCTCCAAAAGAATAACATTCTATCTCCCTATTTCTCATATATATTTAGAGCACAATTTTCATGCCTAAGTAGAGTAGATGAATGTTTTTATATTAGAAAAATGACATTTAGAAACCCTATAAATACCAGTCAAAGTCATAAAATTTACATAGCTAACAAATTTAAGGGATTAACTTGGATTAATTTGGTATAACAAATTGGGAATCATACAATACAAGGAGGAAATGTTGATATAGTATAAATAGGAAAAACAATAAATCAATTAGGATACATTTAGTATAAAATCATCACATGTACGAAATACACTATATTAATCAAGGTTATTTTAGTAGGAAATACAAAGGATGATATAAAACTAGATTGATCTAAATTGATCTAATAAAAAAACCAAGATAGTATTTAGAATGAGAGGAATGAATGGAAAATAGACCTCAATGATGCTAAACATATCTGATGGCATGATGGTGATGAGAATCAAGTATAATAAGAATATGGAAATATCTTACAAAACATATCATCTAGCCCCACCCCTTTCTTGGTGCACTTATTAAGATGTGCACTTTGAGAGATTGATGTGTTGGCATGTTCTATAAGAGAGATCATCAGTGATTAAAATATATATGTGTATACATATGTCTCACCCAAATATATTCACTTTTCACAATAGTGGAATGCAAGATTATGCTTTGTGAAAGAAACATAACAACATACCAAGATAAAATTAAATACTATTAATGATGACAAATGAAATGAAATAACCAAAATCAATGTATTTATAAATAAAAATACTATTTTAATAAAATATATGTGAAAAAATGTAATGAAATCAATGGGCATATGCAAGGGAATCAAGAAATATAAGTGCATGCAGTTTTCAAAAAAAGTTATAAAACAAAGGAAAATCAATAACTTGAGTTGATAAGGAAAATTTAGGACTGAAATACCCCATGAGGATAGAACCATAGTTAAAATAAATATCTATAATAGGTGGAAAATAGCCATTAATTAAAGGATAAATTATGTTTAGATGAGCCAATGATAAAATAATAATAAATTATAGTAAAGCGTAAGTCAAAAAGGAAAAAGAGAAATGGGATTAGATGGCCCTAAAAATAAGGAGAAACATGAAAGCGTAGAAGGAAGAAATAGGACTGGATGGCCCAAAAAATGTGAATAGAAACTCAAATTCCAAAAAATAACTAAAATAAATCCTATAAATATATGGAAATGATAAATAGATCATCTCACAACATCTTAATTATGCATATTCTATTCAAACATCTTGAGTTCAAATAGTAACTTTTGAACACTAAGATTTGTCACAATACTAACATGTCTAAAAGGGATGGAGAAAAATATATGCAGAAGATGGGAATTTAAAAAAAAAAAAATTATCAAGGATAAATAAATGGAGGGAGTTAAAATAGGATCCAACAAAGGATAAAACACATTATTTAATGGCAATAAGACATACTAATCAATTTGATAAGGCTAAAAGTTTTTGACATCAATGGCCCTAAAAAATGTGACCCAAAAACATGATCTTGGGTTAAAAAATGAAATATAAATATCATCTCATGAAGTCTAATACATTAAAATTATAAGGTTCCTACCTTTTCATAATGTGTTCCCCATTCCTTAGTTCCCCATATAAATTGTTTAGTCTATTGCGAGGATTGGTTACTTACGTGAGAAATTAAGAGTCACTAATGATGTATATGAGACTTCATACTCTATTTTACTAGTTTATCACACCTAATTAGACCCTGGATTAATCATGAAGCTGATTATGGAGCTTGAGATTCAACTAAGATATGGGGCATGCAAAATGATATGATCACGTCTTTTGGCGTGATGAATTTTGAAAGATATTTAAACTTTTTTAAATGACTTTTTAATTTTAATTTTGATATCTTATATTCTAATTTTTTTGGATTTTTCTATGTTCCTCCCTCATAAAAATTTAGAAAATAGAAAATGGGTGATAAATGTAATTAATAATAGAGAGTTTGCACCTATTCACTAAAGAGGAGAACCTAGAGACCAAGAATTTTAAACACTCCTAAAATTTCACCTTTGGAAAAAGTGTAATCTTGAAACTGACCTTATTTTGCTTAAAAGGAGATGGAAGTTAGAGGTAAAGATAGGGGTGAGCGTAGAATAATTACATTTCCATAATCTTTAGAAAAATAGACAGGAAGAAGGAACAATGACAATTTTTTTTGAGACTTTCATCATAAAAGAGGGTAAAATATGGATGAGAAAAATAGATATATGATAATATGTTTTCCATGAGATAATATTACTAACTCTAAGTGACAAAAAACACTATTGACCATTGCCTTTTTCTTTCTAAAAACACTTATCAATGCCTAGGAGTGAGAGTAGGAGATAAATATACCAATATAGGATGGGTGCTTGTGAGGAGGGCCTAGTTGTATACCCAAAGTTATTAAAAGTTAACTCACAAAATAAAAATCCAAGAGGAATAAATATAAGTGTAATAAAGGATTCCTAAAGGCAAAATGATGTTGAGCATCACAAGGTGATATGAGGTGTTAGCATGTTTGAAAGCTTCATGACAACCATTTTTAGTTTTTTATGGGTGTTATAGGGATTATAGGGGCCTAATATATTATTTTGAGTGATTTATAGTCTTTAGGTTGTGTGTTTCTTCACCATTTGGAGTTTCCCACCAAATTGCAAGATTTGAAAATTTGAATTTGCAAACTAGGCTTTAAGTGATATCTTGGATTTTGTGAGAAATGTAAAGTTTGGTGAATATTTTTGAGGGTCCAATAAGATAATAATAATGTTTTTATAAGTTTTTTAATGTATCATTAATGGTCAAGAACAATATAGTCCAAGAAACAAAAACTTATAACTGCCACCTACATGGAGTTGGCAAGAAAAGGGAGTTGTCTTACATGTTTGGCATAATGAGGAGGTTATAAATGCATGTAAAGTGTGTGGAGTGGAATAATATAAGTTTATTAGGATATGAGAGGTGTAAAAAGAGAGGATGAGAAGTAAAAACGAAGAATAATGATATAATAGGAAAAAGAAGGCTTTCTAGGCCTATATTTTTGTAAATAGACCTATGTATAAATACTAATAAAAGAAGTTGTGTGATTTTTGGAAGCCATGTTATATGAGTAAGGGATATTAGATCATGTATTTTTTTATAATTCACATGTTTATATTAATTCTGAGACAAGTTTTGATTAGTAAGGTATGAACATAAATCTTGTTGATAGTTTTCCATCAAGGTCACAAAGTTTTATCTGTAGGTTGATGTATTTATCATATAAATGCAAAGGAATATGGATAGTATAAAATGATTATTAATGTTTTAAATTATAATTAATAATTATTAAATGTTTTTAATAGTAATTTCATGCATGTGTTGATGTTTGTGACTTCATCATTCTTTAGTCCCCTATTTTGAGCAGTAATAGTCAAGAACAAAGAGAACATAGATGTTTTAGAGTGTCATACAAAGTGGTTGAGATATCAGAAGGTGATAGAGAGTATTTAAAATATAAGAGAGAATATTATTTATGGTTAAAATAACTTCAAATCTCAATATTCAATCAAAAACCTCCATTACAGTACCCATAGTCCTTAAGAACATTCTCAGAACTCTTAAACTTTGCATTTTGGAACCTTTTGATGATTGATTAAGAATAAATAACCATTGGCGAAGTTGAAACCAGGTTGGTTAGACATTATAAAACCTTTATGATATTTTTAAAATTTCTAAAATTCAATTTAACCCATTTTGTAGGCTTTCGGCCTTATACAAGCCTATCAGACCTAGACCTAGGGTTAGAAAATGGAAACTCAAATAAATTTTGTTGCAACCTATAAAAAAATATTGAAACTTGGTAATACACTATGTTTTAATGTTACATATATTATTAAATAATTTTTATATGGGTATAATATCATACAACATGGTTTATAGATATTTGTACTTGCAATAGGCCCAAAGAAATCTAATTATTAGGAAAGGGTGTTGAGTTTATCAGTCTCTCTTTGGATTTGTGTCATGAAACTTTGTGTGAAGTTGGATGAAGATAAATGGTATCCTAAAATATTATCATTATTACAATGAAACTTGTATATTTTTCACACCTATAAGCTTTATGCAAAAATAGGGCTACAAGAAACTATGCTTAGAGGAAGAAAAAGTGGATTGTTCTAGTGAGACATAGAGTAGAGTAATGAACATTGGGTATATAAGGATGGTGTTTTCACTAAGGGAGATGAGGATAAAATAAAATATGATAGGTTTCATATTTCAATAATGAGGTCTAGATCTAGAGACCTAGTACAAGTGAATCAAGCTTAAATAGGCCTAGTGGAGAGTGAGAGAAGATAAGTTGGGTGGTAATAAGTCATGGTAAAGGTGAGAATGTAAAATATGATGATGGGTGATATGGATAAAAATAAATAAGATCTAGAGCCAATGTAAAATTAGGCTTATGAGACTAGAAGGCAAGATTGATAAAGAGAGTTCAAGAGACAAGCAAAGTACCTATGATAAGGGATAAAATAATAAACAGAGTAAAGAGATAAAAATAAGAAATCAAAGCTATGAAGATGCATAAGGAGAGTGTAGGAAGATATCTACATCAGGCGGTATGTAGAGCCCATACATCACAAAATGAGGGTAGTGAAAAGGATAATAAAGTACACAAAGGTGTAGTATAAACCTATATATGAAGATAATAAGGTAGTAAATGATTCTAAAGTTGATTTCATAGAGGATGGGCATTTATGAGGAGGGTCTAGTTGTATTCCTCAAGGTCCTACTTGCAAATCAAAAACTAAATCTAACTAAGACACAAAATAATAAGGGAACCTGATGTGAAAATAATTGGGTTATAATATGTCAAAATAAAGGGTGTATTATAAGGATGCAAGGGGCTAGAGGTGATTCTAAGGTAGATGATAATAAAAATGAAATTTATAAGTAAATGAAACTATGTTGCAACACAAGATAGTTAGAGACAAACATGCAATAAAATTATCCTAAAATAAATTATTATAACTATAAACAAGCAAGAGATGTGTATAAAAGAGAAAAATTATAGAAAAATAATTAAAAAGAAAAAATGTCAAGCATAATGCCTTTTGAAAAAATAGGCATCAGTTAACTCTTTTAAAATGTGTCCATTATTTTAGAATCTACAAGTATTAGGTCAAAGGATGTCTTTGTTAATGTAAGGATCTAATCACTTTTTGGAATATTTATCTTCTTTTTCATGGGTGTAATATAATTTCAACACTAGATCTCTAACATAAAATTTTATAAATTTTATTTTCTTGTTATCTTACTTAGTGATGCAAGTTTTGTATTGATGATTGTTTTAGAAAGCACTCATGCATATATGATTAATAAGATCTAAATAATGAAGGTGGGATTCATGTATCTCTTCATCTTGGATAATTCCATGAAAATATATGTATAATGATGGTAACTCCACTTCTAATGGCAAGATAATTTATAACTACAAACTAAAGAAAATTGATTTTCCTTAGTGGTAGTATGAATATTAGTGTGGTAATCTCAAAGTGAAGGATAGAGCTTGAGATTCCAATTGTTACATGAATCTCTAATACTCTCCTTTAAGATATTTTAATAATAATATTATTATTTTTTAATTAATAATTTCATTGAGGATGATAAGGAGTGTAAAATTGGAATGTAATCTTAAATTTGGAGAAAATTTATTCCATTTGCTTAATTTTTAGACTCCCACCATTGTCAAATATGATGGAATGTGGAATTAAAATTTGAAAAATGAATTGGTTAAGTATGAATTAATAAATGTTAACACCCATAATATTAGTAAGGGGTATATCTTCTACCCACTTCGTAAATAACTTGGTGGCAGTGATGATAAAAACATGGCCATCTTGTAGTCGAGGAAACCTGTTAATGAGATATAATCCTCAAAAATAGAATGTTTAAAAATATTCAATTGTTAAAATATTAGCTGGAGGAGGATAAATAAGATCGTCATGTAATTTACAAGGATTAAAATTATAATAAAATGTGATGGCATTTTTTTAAGTGTGAGAAAATAATAATCAATTCCTAGGCATGTACAAGTTATGTTGTGTTTAATACAATGACCATCCAAAATTCCTCCATATGATTGCTCAATAAGAGAAGATAACTTGCATTTAGTAAAATATTGATCGGGGTACCTTTTAAGTTATGATAATAAAGGATATTATGCTTAATGACATATTTAAATTCTTTCTTGTGAATTAGTGTCTTTTGAATATATTTAGTTTCAAAGGGATATATAATATTGTAAATAAATTAGGTGATGCTTTCATACCAAGGGATTTTTTGAATGGTGAAATCCTTGATATGAAAAATAATGGAATCATCCACATGTGCTAGGTTGCATGGGTATTTTTACATGTGAATAAGGACTTGGTTATCATGCAATACCTTATGTGAGTGAAAAGGGGAAGTTGAATGGGTAAGAGAATCAATGACATCCTTTTCTTATCTTGGGATTTTATTGATAGTGAAAGACACAAATTATTCAACATGGTTTGTATAAAGGTCATGATATGCTTTTAGGTTCTTAAATTTTCACTAGTAGCTGCCAATAATTTGGCAGCATACAAGTTTAGAATCACTTAAATCACATGAATAATAAATACAAATATTGACAATTATTTTCATACAAAGTTTAATTACTTCATATTTAGCCATGTTATTGGTGAAATTGAAGTCTAATCAATAAGATATTGGAATGAACTTTATAAAAGGATAAGAAATGACACATCCTACCTTATATCTTTGTAATCACTTAGCTCCATAAAAAAAGAGTGTCCAAGTGTCCTTGTACAAATCAATGGTGGATTTGGGTAACTATTCATGTTTTGGTTGATTTAGTTTAGATAATTTAATTTTTATCTCTCTAAGGTTTTGAGCCTTAAGATAAAATTTGAAATTATGGACTTAGCCTTTAAGGGTAATGGTTTGATTGGCATATTTCATGAAGAGGACATTTTCATCAAGAAGTTTATCTTAAATTTGTCACTAGGTAGGAAGGGGTACCACAAAAAGTTGATCAATAATCACTTTCCCCTTAATTTATTTTTGAGTAATGATTTTAAGGTCAAATTACATGAATAGAGTCATCCATTTTTTAATTCTTTTGGAAAAACAAAATGCCTTAGAGAATAAAAATGAAAGGGATTGATGTAGTAGCATATGTGTTCACTTTAAATCCCATATCAACTAAAAATTTAAACATTTTAATAGTTTTAAAAATTCCTAAGTTACATGCAAATTTATTTGTGTTTTTATTTCCACCTTTACACATGCACCAATTATTTATAATGTTTTTCATAGCCTTTGATGGCACAATGGTTTTTGTTAAATTGTAGTTGCTTGTGAAGCTTTATGTGAGTAGTTTTTACAAGTATTTGTTTGGTTTAATCCAATTTATAAGATCCACACATAATTGAGAGTTAAATTATTATGAGATCTAGTGTGCAATCTTGTGACATCTTATGCAAGATGTTGGTGTGCAATAGTGAAAATATTGTAAGGTTTTGACTTCTATGAAATTAATCTTGTGCACACATTTTACTATGATGAATTATGGGTAAATATTATTTACAATTCCTAACCATGTGTATTTAATTCAATGAATCATGGAAGGCTGACATAGTTTCATTTAATATCAACTTATGATGTAGTATACAATGATGTGTTAACGTGTATTAGAATTATAATGAAAATTTAATATTTATGGTACATAGTGATGTGTTAATTATATTTAATGATGCTAATGTGTTGTTGAACATTATAGTAAGTAGGAAGCTCTTGTGCCTATATAAACATGACCCTACCCCTAAACAAACTAGTTAATGAACTTAGGGATATAGATCATACCAAAGATATAAGGATATATTTTAATACATATCATTGAATATGTTGTGTTATCATTATTATTGAAACCAAACAAATACTTGATTTATTTTGTTGTTAGATTTTATTTCATTATTTTTATTGAGAAATCTAAAGGTTACATGGTCAAATGTATCTCTTCATTGAGACTCCTAACTTTAACTGTATTATGGATGTGAATTGATAATAACATACATTATTTTATAAATCATGTAATTCCAATTATTTATAGTATAAAAAGTGTGGAGAGACAATCAAAACATGCTAATGTAGTAGATGGCATAATATTTATCAGACTCATCTTGTTGCGCAAGCATTGCCCCAAATAAGATGAGGGTAGTATATTCATACAAGATGAGAGGGAAATAATTGGATGGAGGTAATATAGTGGGATGTTATAGTATATAATTATTCATGTCATCAAAATAATTTTGGCAAGCATCCATCCATTCAATAGTGGTACCTTTTTTGATAAGGGAGTTTACTAAATAAGTTTGATAAGCTAATTCAGGAAAAATATCTAGATTTTGCCAAGATTCCCTACGTAAGTGTGAATATTATCAAACCCTAGATCATAATATTACATTCCTAGAAAAACTCATTGATGTTCCTCATTTTTTGAGTTTGTCAACATGCGTCCCAACATGCAAGTGACTCTCACTGACTTTGATGATGATAAACCTAGAGAGATTTAAAAACTTACAACATCACTTGGTTACCACATTATATCTAAAAATGGATTATAACATATCATATACCAAGATTTTATTTATTTTTACATCATTAATCATGATTATGATAAATAAAGGTGGGTCATCATCTCATAAAACAACTTTGTCATTGATCATATCATCCTCTAGAAACTCAATAGATGTTTTTGGATGGGATATGATTTCAATGGTATGTATTTTATTAGGGTTTATACATTTTTAAGGATTAATATATGGTTATTTTTTTATTTTTTGAAGGTATTGTACCATTTTTGCATGAAAAGTTTCTAATGATATGTTGTTGTTCTCATGAGTGCCATTAAAGGAATTTTGAAAGGAATAGTGTTAAGCTCATATATTAAACTCATTTTGGATGATTTTTTTTTGTAATAAACATAAAAATATCTAGGGAAATTATAAATATTGGATCTAGAAATTGAGATAATAAGAGGATTTTTAGCATTAGGTTGAGACTTTGTTGATGAAGTGGACTCATCATCATATGGGTGTCAAAGATAGAAGTTGTAATGAAATTTCTTAGATGATTCACATAAGTAAAATAATATATCTCATAATTATGAGTAAATTAGATCCAAAATAATAATTTATGCAAGAGAAAAATACTTGATAAATATGACTAAGCCACTTTGAGGGGGAAGCCTCCATAACAATTCAATTAGAGTAGAATTTACAATATGATATTAAAAAACTAATCATTACCTCACATATATAATATACTTAAGACATGGTTATTCCATAGGTTTAACCTATTTACAATATAAGAACATAGAGAAATGTCTCAGGATAATATGAAAGTTTATGTAAGCCATAAGTTGGCCATGCATATCCCTAGACATGCTATAAATTAAGGGCATAACATGACCTTCCCCTTAATTTTTTTCCCTCAATGTTGAACAACCATGAATTTTGTTTTAGAAAAATTTCATCCTCCCATGTTTCATATTCAAAATTTAAATTCTTCCATTTGATCAAATAGTAATTAATATCTCCTATTCTCATTATTTTAGTGCATGTCTGAAGGATATCATTAGGTTGTAGAATGACTCAAGCTTCTAAATCTAGTTCTAGTCACTTATTCTAGGAAGAAACTCTATATCTAATTACCTTATTTGGGAAAGATACATGAAATATGATATGTATGTGATTGGATTGGGGTAGATCCAGATTGTATGACACATTACCAATTTTATGCATGATCTTATAAGGGCTATAATAATTAGAAGAAAATTTATTATCCTTTTTTTGGTTGTTTCATAGACATATAGTTATATGTCTACAAATACATAAAGACATTATCACCCATGCCAAAAAAATTCTCACTATAGTGTTTATCTACTTACTGCTTCATTCTATTTTGTGTCATAATCAAATTCTCTCTCAGACTAGCAAGTATCTCATGTTGATGTTGAATTTATTATTAAAAAAATCAAACCTTGGGTTACACCCTCAAGTATGATGTGATGGATAAGGGATGATAACCATAAATTGACACAAATTGACACATTTTGGAAGAGGTATGGAAGGCACTATTATATAACCATTATAATAGTAATAACCAATGTGACCACCATTCTTGTTTATTTAATGAAAAACAACGAAGAAACCCTTCTAGGAATTTTATATATTTTCCCATTAGATTGAGGATGATGTGAAGAGATATGATCCAACTGAGTACCCAAATATGAGAATAAATTAGACCAAAAATTACTGGTAAAGATAGAATCATGATCACCTACAATGATCTTGGGAGTATCATACAAATTTTGAATTGTATCCATAAAAGCAAAAACTACTGTAATAAATAAAAATGGTTATGATAAGGATAAAAATGAGCATATTTTTTTAGTTTATCCATAATTAACATGATGAATTTTTTACCTTTAGACTTCAAAAACCTTATAATTGAATTCATGGAAACTTCCTTCCACCTTTGGCTAGGGATGGATATTATCTGTAGAAGACCTGGTGCCTTAATTATTTCACCTTTGTTATATTTACACACCATAAAATCAACCAAATTTTTTTGTATATCCCCCTTGAGTCCTTAAAAAAATAAATCTTGCTTGATTCTATGATAGGTTTTCAAAAATATTAAGTGCCCCTTAGTAGATATGCATAAAGATCATGAAGGATCTTGTGCTTGAGAATATAATTATTACATAGGTATAATTGATATTTATACCATAATGCATTTTATTTCCACTTAAATTTTTTAGAAGCACCAAAAAAATGATAGATATTCTTAGTCATAACATTTGTATCCCTATTATTATCCCATTCCAATCTTGCATCTTCTAGCCAATATGTCCTCCAAATGGTCATTTGTACATAAAAATGCCTCAATGGTTTCATCCCTCCTGAATAATTCATCTACTACAACATTCTCTTTCCAATTATTATATATTATTTCAAAATCATATCCTAATATTTTAGTCACCCATTTTTATTTTTATTTTGATGACAATAACTATTATAAAAACTATTTTATACTATCATGATATTTATTCACCTTAAAGTTTTTACCCATCAGATAAGGTGTTCATTACTTGATTACATGAAGAATAGTTAACATATATTTCTCAAAGATTTAATTTAGACTATTTTTACCCTTGAGTTTATGAATATCAAATGCAATGGTTATTCCTTCCTACATAAGTGTTTCCCCCATGCCATAAATTGATGCATCACATTCAAAAATAAAAGTTTTGGAAAAGTTAGGGGTATCCAAAATTGGGGTTGTTCACATAACATCCTTAAACTTATAAAAGGATCTTTTCAATGGAATAATTCCTTATCCAAAATTTTTTTTAGTGATGTTTTTATGCTAATATAATTTTTCACAAATATGTTATAGTAACATGTTAGCTCAAAACACCTAAGAGGTTATCAAGGGTTTTTTTCACTTTCCATTCCATCACATAGTTAACATTCTTAGGGTCTACTTTTACTCCTACATGTGAAACAATAACCCAATTAATCCACCTATTGGACTCCAAAATCACATTTTGAAGGTTTTAAATAAAATTAGTGTTGTTTTAGAACTAAAAATACATTTTCACATGTTTTAAATGTTCTTCCCAAGTTTTGATGTATATTGGGATGTCATTAAAAAATCAACACAAATTTATTTAAAAATGCCTTAAAATAATGTTTAACAAACTATGAAAAGTAGATGGCACATTTGTGAGATTTTTAGGCATGACTAAAAACCTATAATGGCCTTCATGAGTTGTAAAATTTATTTTAGGGATATCCTCATCTCTAATCCAAATTTGATGGTACCTAAAACAAAGATCTAGTTTTGTAAAATAAATGGCTCCATGTAACTCATATATCAAACCATCAATTATTGAATTTTTGTATATCCCCCTTGAATCTTTCCCAAAATAAATCCTCCTTGATTCTATGATAGGTTTTCAAAAATCCTAAGTGCTCCCTTAATGGAGATGCATGAAGATTTTTAAGGATCTTATGCTTGAGGATATAATTATTACATGGGTATAATTAATATTTATACCATAATTCATTCAATTTACATTAAATTTTTTTGGAAGCACCGAAACTATGTTAGCTATTATGAGTCAAAACATGTATATCCTTGTCATTATCCCATTCTAATCTTTCCTCTTCTAACCAATATGCTTGCCAAATGGTCATTTGCACATAATAATGCCTCAATGGATTAATCCCTCCTAAATAGTGTATCTACAAAAATATTCTATTTCCCTTTCTTACAGATTATTTGAAAATCACATCCCAATATTTTAGTCACCCATTTTTATTTTTATTCTGATGAAAATAGACATTTTAAAACTATTTTAGACTATCATGATATTTATTTACCTTAAAGTGTCTACCTATCAGCCAAGGTCTCCATTACTTAAATGGATGAATAATAGTTAGGATCTCTTTCTCATAGACTGACTTTAGCTTATTTTTACCCTTGAGTTGATGACTCTCAAATGTAATAGGTCTTCTTTATTTCATGAGTGTTGCCCCCATACCATACCATGATGCATCACATTCAATAATAAAAGTTTTAGAAAAATTAGGTGTATCTAAAATTGAAGTGGTGAACATAAAATGATTTAGATTCTAAAAGGCCTTGGTAATAGTTTTGTTCCAATGGAAGGAATCCTTATTCAACAATTTTGTTAGTGGTGTTGCTATGCTGCCATAATTTTTCACAAATAAGTGATAGTGACATGTTAGCCCCAAAACATTTTAGAGGTTCTCAAGGTTTTTTTTCACTTTAAACTCCATTGTATATTTAATATTATTGGGGTCTATTTTAACTCTATGTGAAACAATATGACCCAAGTAACCCACCTCTTGGACTCCAAAATTACATTTTAAAGGTTTTGCATAAAATTGATGTTGTTCAATAAATAAAAAAATATTTTTCATATGTTTAAAATGTTATTAAGAAGTTTTTATGTATATTAGGATGTCATCAAACAAAAATCAACATAAATTTCCTCCAAAAATGCCTAAAAATAGTGTTCATCAAAATTTAGAATGTAGATGATGCATTTATGAGACCTAAAGGCATGACCACAAACTCATAGTGGCCTTCATGAGTTCTAAAATTTGTTTTATCAATATCCTCATCTCGAATACAAATTTGATGGTACCTATAACAAAGATATAATTTTTTAAAATAAATAGCTCCATGTAACTCATATATTAATAAAATAGGGACCTTACATTTGATGGTGTACTTATTGAGTTCTTTGTAGTCTAAGCGCATCCTCAAAGTTTCATCCTGCTTACACACCATGACCACCAAGGATAAATATTCAATTTTGTGATGTCTGATAATACTTGCCTCCAACATCTCTTGTATCATATTTTTAATTTCACTCTTATATGCATATGGATACATGTATGGTTTGATGTTAGGTGGTTAACTACCTTGATGTAGTCAAATGGCATGATCATGTTCTCTTCTTGGTGGTAGTCTGTTCGGTATGACACCAAAAATAGATGGGTGTTCATTAATAATCATTTGTAGATCAGTATGTGTAGAAACCTTTGTTGATTGAACTTCTATGTAAAAAAAATGTTTTATGAACATTTCAACCCGTTTTTTGAGTATCTTTGACATCTGATTCAAACTAACCAATTGTGAATAGTTTTCATATAATCTATGTATTTCAAATGTCTAACCTTTAGAATGAAAATACATGAATAGTTCCTTGAAATTAATCTCAATTGTGCCAAAGGTTTTGATCCATTTAACTCCCAAAATAATCTTTTCCCCACCCATGGGAATAGAAAACATATGAGAATATAGATTGTAGTCTCCCATACCAAGATTAATACTATGGAATTTCTTGGAAAAATTAAATATGCCACCATCTACAATCTTAGCCTAAAATTATGAAATTAGGTAATGAAACAATTCAAGTGAGTATCCAACTTATTGTTGATGATGTTACATGTACTTCCTGAGTCAATTCACATTGTCACCTCTTGTTTCTTAAAGAAACCCACAACCTTAAGGGTTTTATGAGTGTTTATACCTAGAACCACATGATAGGAGATAGTAACTTACGAATCTTCAAATTCATTTTGTCTCTTCCTCACCATCACCTAAAACTACATCATCTTTTTCATTTTCATTATCTCCTTTGATCTAGAGAAACTTCTTCTCATCACATTTATGTCCTTTGCTCCACTTTCCATCGTAGCCAAAACATGACCTTTTTTCACACTTATCTTCAATTTGTTGAGGGGTTAATATGGTAGGATGAGGAAATGATTGTGCTTTAGAATTACTTTCTCAAACATTAGTGAAATCTCTTCATTTGATCAGATCTATTTCCTCTACCTTTCACACTAATAATATGAATTTAAATATTCAACTTGGATTAAATATTTGAACATCAAGTTGGATGACATCCTTGAGTTGACCTAAAAACAAGTAACTCACCTTATCCTTATTGATGTCATCCATGTCTAAGGATAGATTTTGTAATTTTCAAATATAATCCTTGATATGTATTATTTATCATAACTTTGCTAACTAACTAAATTAGATTTTTGAGACATTGTTGTGATAGTTCATTTGAATCTCATCATTAAACACTGACCAAGTAACACAAATTCCCTTATTTTTATTTTGAGCTCACAACCACCTATACCAAATGAATTACTCAGGTTATAATATACATATTCCATCACCATATTTTGTGAACTTGGGTTTTGATGTAGATCAAATAAAATTTCCATTTAATTGATCCAAATGATTGGATTTTTACTATCAAATTTGTGCACTTCCACTTTTGGCATCATGATCTTTAAATAATGTTCAAATTTTTATTGTTCTAGTTGGGAAAACCCAAATGAAGTGGTGGATGATTTTTTGGATATGAAATACAAGCCAAAATAGTGTTTATGTTCCATTGATAACTTCCAACTAATAATTCACATCATCCATGTCCCCCTTTAGTAAATTGATGTCCCCTTTTACCACATCAAGATCATCTTTCTTCACCATGTATTTCATATCTAATTAAATTTAGTTAACTATTTTATAAACCCCAAAATATGATGTTTCAAAATCTATGTCCTCCTTGTACAAAATTTTCCATGGAGTGTCTTGACCTTTCTCATGGTTATGAGTGTTTGGACGATCCATAAACAAAACCCTAAGATTTAGAGTTTTGGGCCAAAAAAATTATAAAATAGGGTTGATGCACAAAGTTGGGAGATAGAAAGGTGACATCCCCCAAATTTGTAGATTTTTTTTTCAAATGGCATACGCCTTTTTAAAAAAATTTGAGGCTCTGGCTTGTGCTCGAGCCTAAAGGGAATGCACCCTTTGTAAATCTATAAGGTCATACACCCTTTGTTAGTTTTCAATTTAATCTTTATTTTATAAAACTCATTGCACTTTTCTATATGTTTAGAGTAATTTTTTACATTTCCCTTCTCTCTATTTTCTCATAGTCTATGTTCATGCTTTTGATTTGCATCCTACCATCGGGATTCAACATTTTAATTTCTATCTTAAGTATGTTGATTTTTAAATTTAAATTTTTCTATTTCTATTTATATTTATTAATGCATATAAGGTTTTGAAATTAGTTTTGCATTAGATTCTCTTGTATTGCCTTAAAAAACTTATATTTCTATAATTATAGATATAGAATTGAACAATGGACCCATGCACATGAGTAAATTATAGAACAAGACCTAAAAAATTTGATTTTGCACAAGAATAAGTTGAGTTTTATGAATAAAACAATGAAAATTGTCAACAATTACAAAAAATCATCAATGGTTTGTGTCACTCCTTAGTTGATAGTGCATGAAATTCACTTGCCAATACACTAGAGACTATTTTTAATGAAATGGGAAATGTAACTTTGCAACTTGATGAAAATTTTCATCTTAAATAGGTCTTAAAACAATTTTATTTTAATAAATTATCATATGAATATGTTAAGAAAAAATAACAAAAGAAGATGTGTGTGTTTTGTTTATTAATCTTGGAACCAACGAATCACCACCAATAAATTAAAACATATTAGTATTGATTGGTGTGTTTATGAGGGGATACAAGATAACTCTTGGGATAGGTGGTAGATGGTGTTTGATGAGCCTCCATGCAACAATAACTAGGTTCTATTATACTTTTTGAGAAAAATCTATTATGAGTTTATGCTTTTAATTTTTTTTAATTATTTTGACATGAGAACCTCCAAAGGTAGGGGAGGTGGGTCTTCATTTGATAGACCTGGTTCCAGGTGAGACCAAAACCATCCTAACAAGTTTAGAGAAATATAATGATGATAACAAATGCTTCTATCCCTAAAAATTTTCATCATACCATACAAATAGACACCCTTGAGGTAGTTATGAGTTTAAAACAAGTTTGATTGACCATGGTGTGTATGAATTGAATACTTCTTCTCAACCTATAAGTGGTGAGAAATTTAGTATTGGTATTTGTGCTAGTGGTAATGGCACTTATGGTGTTGGTGGTATTTATGGTAGTGGTAGTAGTACTAATGGTTTTGGTGGTATTGGTATCAGTTCTAGTGTCCCTCCTCCTTGTACTCAAGCTATAGTTTTTATGAATCATTACACATCATGTGGGAGGAAGTGTATGGGACCTCTTATTCAGGTGTGACATACACAGACTACATCTATGGAGACTAGACCTACATTTATGCAGCATACTAGTACCCAATAATTTACATCATATATAGTTGCTTCAACATCTCAGGACACCAATACTTCTCATTATATTCCATCTGTAGTTCCTTTAGTACTTCAAAACACCAAGGCACCTAAGTGTATTCCTTATGTAGTTACTTCAATATCTATAGAGACTAACATGCCACAGCATATGTCACCTGTAGATGCTTTAGTATCACATGACAATACTATGTTAGACACTATGCCAACTATAGTAGCTAAACCAACTCCTCTCAAGACATGTCAATGTATTATGTAGGAGTTATCTACTTCACCATCTGTATTTGATATACTATTTTAATTTTAATTATATTTTTTTATGTTTATAAGAAAATATTAAGTTATTTTTCTAGTATATGTTTACGTAATCGACTAATTTATTTAACTAAACTTTAAATTTGTTTCTTGTATAGATTGTTAACAATATTTTGGGTAGCTCAACAGGGCTTGAATCTATTGTAGAGTTTGAAATTGTCACTGGTGTACCCTATACTTAGGTTTGGAAACTTTCAAATTACATATTTATTCATGTATATTTATTATCCCTTAAACAAAAAACTATGTTTTAAGATATATATTGTAGCCATAGTTTTTTAATCATGCTCATTAGATTAACACATTATTCATTTATTGGTTTTATAGATGATGAGGGATACTATGGGAACCCCTCATAGACAACAAGAAGGTTTTCTTAATGTTGTGGTTATATTTGAGGATCCACTCTCCATAGCAAGTCATGATTCAGGGATGAAGACTAGTGAGAAAACATAGTAAAATTATTTTTACCTTCAATCAATGATATTCTGTCATATTTACATAAATGTATACACATCTATATCTAAAAATATATGCATGCTCCATAGGATTATTCATCATAGGTGTATACATGATCTAAGATCCCTAAACAGCCATTTAGATGAAATACATTAAGTTTAGAATCATTTTACAAAATTTTATTCATGAAAAAATTATCATTTTCAATATATAATTTTAATGCATTAAATTTTATATTTCATATGTTTTGTTGACACAAAAAATTTTAGAGGTTGTGAATCAAATGTTTGATGACTTTTTAGAGTAGTGGTTTTCTTTTTTCCCCTTATTTATTTAATATGGGCTTTCCCCCCTCACTTGGAGTTTTCATAGTTTTGTGGATAAGCTTGCTTAAGTGTAATTGGAGTTATATTTTGACCACATAAATAGGAAGTAACTCCATTGAATAGAAATTTTGGGTATGGAGTTACTCTTTTATTATTGGCTCTGTAAATGCCTTTTATTGGGGGAGTTACCCATGTACTCCTATATGTACATCTCTCTTGGTGAGTTATTATTCAGTGGAAGATGGGTTTAGGCTCTCATCTTGTTTATGCAATTTTCTCATGTATGTGATTTCATTTTCTTTTAGTTATTGTGTTGTATACATTCTTGACTTATGCCTATCAAAAACCTATGCATTCACTTAATTTAGAGATATTAACATCCAATCCAATATTGTATCAGAGGCACTATGGTATTCGATTGTAAGATTTTTTTTATTTCTATTAGTTTCGTTTGAAATCATGAGATTTATTATTTGTAAATAAAAGTTAGTTTTCATAATCCATTTATGGGAGTTTTTATGTCTTTGGTGGAGTCATTTTGTTTATAGAACTGGTTCATTGGTAGCCATTATCATATTTTATGTGGTTTCTTTGTGATTGCATGTTTTGTTTGCCTTGGTACATTTTTATAAAAAAAGAATGCATTCCTCCATAAAGCCTTAAGTTTGTTATCCTTTATTTGGTATTAACCTGTGTTTAGCCTTAGCTAGTTCTGCATGTTTGATCCTAGTTTTGCATTTCTTCTAGATGGTTCTTGACTATAAAATTTTCACCTATTAAGACTACACTCATTGTGTGTGAGTTAGTAAAGAAGGAGCATACAAGACTCCTACTATTTCAAAGGCTTGAAAGTTTATTTCAAAACAAGATAAGTCTATTCAAGTTTGCCCTAATGTTTTTAGCATATTAAATTATTTTATGTAATAGCTTGATTTAAAATAAGGTCAAATAGGCTAATTTTCTTTTAATGCACAAGTACTGCATAATATGATTGGTCAAGTTTAGCATTATTAATGGAGTTTTTTTTTTTTAATAAAATAATATATTGTGTGAAATATTTAAAAATAAAGTGTTATTTATTTTTTCACTTTCTCACATTGTACTTGCTTCCTTGAATACATTGTTTGTTGAGTCCAATGTCCTCTTTATTTACAAAATATCATCTTTGGACTCATTGCACTAATTACTCGAGATTAATTATTGACTGAATATGACATATTTTAAGCATGTATTTGAAAAAATTGGTGGGTTCACCATTTCATAATTTAGGGGGTGTGGATGGTGCTTTTTTGGGTCATTATTTGCATTCTGCTTACACTTTCATTTTTGCAACAACTTTAACTTGCACTACTACTACAACTCATTTCTATACTAATGGATTCAATTTCAATCAGCCCACTAACTCCCTTTAACTATCATGAATAGAAAATAAATATGAAAATAATTATAAGGAGTAAGGGACTATATAGGATAACTAAGGGTGATGAAATTAAACTTAGCACATATGCAAATATAGTTAAGTGGTATAATCTTAGTGATGAAGCCTATGGGTTATTATGTCTTTCTATAGCACCCAATCTCTTATTTCACTTATATCCTTCCAAATGACCTCATGATGTATGGACCATTCTAAGTAAACTATTTGGGGATCAAGATGTGATGAGAGGTCATGATCTTGACAATGAACTCATTAGCCTAAGTCCTTGAAACTTTGTCAACCTTCAAGATTTTTCCACTAAGTTTAAGTCCTTGATATTGTAGTTGAAAGAATGTGGGATAAATAAAAAATATGATCAACTTGTTATTTCTATACTCTCTAACTAGGTCCTAGCTATTTAGTCTTTGTCTCTAATTTCCATGCCATTAAAAGTGATTTGGGCACTACATGGAAAATGCCCTCTTTAGATGCTTTCATTATCAACTTAACTAGGAAGTAAAATAAGTTAATCCAAATGGGCACATTAAAGTCCATAAAATCTGAAGCCCTAATTACTAGGAATGGGAAAGAAAATACTTCAAACAAAGAGATAAAGAAGAAGAAGAAGAAGAAGAAGAAGAAGAAGAAGAAGAAGAAGAAGAAGAAGAAGAAGAAGAAGAAGAAAGAATCAACCTCTGCTAAAACCAACACTGAAGCCTTCTTTTCCAATGGAAAACCTAAGAAAGAGAAGGATAAGTGTGCCCACTATAAAAAAAATGGGCATGATGAAATCAAGTGCATGAAGAAGAAAATAGGTCACCTAACTCATCTCCTAGAGAAGAACAACATAGGTGTTCCTGAGTCCATCAAGCATAATTCATTTACCCAAGATTATATTAAGACAAAGGGAAAGAGGAAAGAGAAAGAAAATGGCAAGGCTCTTATATCAATTTCAGCTCGAACATCTTTATGGGTTATTGACTCAGGTGTTTCTCATTAAATGGGTTTTTCATTGGTTGAGTTTTCTTCTTTAGAGCCTTGTATCATGTCTTCTATTAGTTTGGGTGATGACACTTTTGTATCCATTTCTAGGAGAGAGTATGTTGAAATGGAAGTAGGAACATTCAATAATGTTCTAGGTGTCCCTTCTCTTTCAAATCTCCTATTAGTGTATCAAATCACTCATATCAATAGAGGCATGAGGGTTGAGTTTTTACCAGATTTAGTTATCATCAGGTAGTGGAAAAATGATTCTATAGTGGTAGTGGGTATGTTAGATCACCAAGCTAAGTTATACGCCTCACATTTTTCACTTGATTCTTCTATGAAAACATTGTTGACTCATTTTGGAGTTAAAACATTATGACATGAATAGTTTGGCCACCTTAACTATTGCTACCTTGAACAACTTAGCAAAAATGACATGGTCATAAGCTTGCCTTGAGTCCAATTCTCTAATGGACTTTGTGAGGGTTACTCTATTGGAAATCATCTTGAATTAAAATTTAACAAAGGCAAAGCTTAAAGGGCTTCAAATGCATTGGAGTTAGTACACAATGATGTATTTGGGGCTTTTCCTAGTCTATATTTTACAAGGGATATGTACATTCTCACTTTCATTCATGATTTATCAAAATATACATGGGTCTACTTTCTTAAGCAAAAGTCTAAAGTGTTTGAATATTTTCAAGACTTCAAGGCACTTGTTGAGAAACAATCTAAGAAATCCATCAAGGTTATTCAAACTAACAATAAAGGAGAATATGTCAATAATAGATTTGATCATTTTTGTACCATAGAGGGGATTGATTTATAGTTGATAGCTAATTATATTCCTTCACATAATGGAGTTGCATAATGTAAGAATAGGTCCTTGAAAGAGATGGCTAGCTATATGATTCACTCTAAGTCCTTGGCACCTTAGTATTGGGTGAAAGCCATCAATTGTGCTTGTTATATTTAGAACAAGGTTGCTCATAAATATTTAAAAGGCATAATACCCTTTGAAGCTTGACATTTAAATAAACCTAATTTTTAGCACCTTAGGGTTTTTAAATCTCTAACTATGGCACATATACTAAAGAAGATATGTAACCTCAGTCCAAGCCTTACATCTTTGTAGGATATCCATATGGTGTCAAGGGATACCACCTTTTACATCTAACCACATATGATTTATTCATAGAAATAAGTGTTAACTTTCAAAAGAGTCCCAAAGACTCAACACTTGACACTTATTCTCTTTCATTGGATGCACTTAGACTTGATGATTCTTCTTTTGACTTAGATTATCCAGAGTAGGTTCTTGAGCCAGGGTCTTTTTATTCTTCTTCTAATTTTAACAATGAGGGAAATGATGGGGAGTATTCTACATCCACCTCTAGTCATGTTCTAGAGGATGGGGATTCAACACCTAATTCACCCACATTTGGGCCCTTTTAGGCTAGGAAGACACTTTAGCATGCAGGAACTTGGGTAGGGGATCCAATAGATGACAAATGTACTCAGGAAGATTATCATGGTAGTCCACATACTTTATTTGTTTTAATTTTAGATCCATAAACATTTTGAGAGGATTTAGGCATACCTGAGTGGGATAGTGCTCTATATGAAGAATATTTTCCTTGAAAAAAAATCACACTTGAGATTTGACTTCACTTCCTAAGGTAAGGAAGATGGTTCAATGTAGGTGGATATATTAGACCAAGTTTGTAAAAGATGGGTTAGTTGATAAATATAAGGCATGTTTGGTCACCAAGGGTTTTTAAAAGGTAGCCAACATTGACTACTTAGAGACATTTACACCTTTTTGAAATATGAATTCAATTTGAATCACATTGGCCATAGCCATAAGACATGGTTGGGATGTGCACTAGATGGATGTGAAGAGTGTCTTTCTTCATGGAGACCTTTAAGAGGAGATCTACATGGAATAACCACTTGGGATTGTTTAAGATTCATCGTTAGTTTATATACTTATAAAATCCATCTGTGGCCTCAAATAGGCCCCTCAAGATTGGTATGCCAAGATGTATTCTTTCCTCCTTACTTCAAGTTTCACCAAGTGTCATTTAGACCCCAATGTATAATTTTTAAGGTAAGATGATTCTTTATTGATACTGGTCCTTTATGTTGATGATATTTTGATCATTGAGAGTTCCTCATCATCTATTGTAGTGGTGAAGATAGCTCTATAGGACAAATTAGACATGACAAATTTGGGTCTTTTGCTTTACTTCCTCAACATCGAGATTTCATAGTCTAATTTAGGGATTTCACTTACATATCCCAAGTATGCTCTCAATCTTTTAGATCATTTTCACATGGCTGATTGTAAGCCATCTCTGACTCCATTTCTATCAAGAGTCAAACTTAAGGCTGAATATTTTACACCTTTGGTTGATGCCACTCAATATCGATAGCTTGTTGGTAGCCTCATTTATTTGACTCATAATAGGCCTAATATTTCATATGTAGTGGGACTTGTCTCCAGATTCATGCAAGAACCCCATGAGCTACACTAAAAAGAAGCTAAGATAATATTCCACTACATTCAAGGATATTATATATTCAAGATTCAGTATAGATTTGCCATAGAGATTGAATTGGTTGGTTTCATAGATTCAGATTGTGTTAATGATTCTCATAATTTTAAGTCCACTTCAGGTTACAACTTTTCTTTGGGTTATGATCCCATCAATTGTTCTATCAAGAAGTAAAATGGTATTTCTATATCATCCATAGAGGTAGAGTATATGGGAGTTGTTAACACAACTACTAAGGCTATTTGGATTTAGGGGATTCTATATGAGTTTGGAAATCCTTTTAGGTATCCCACCATCATCTATTGTGACAACCAAAGTACCATAAAGATATGTAGAAATATGGTCCAAAATTATTAATGGACCAAACCCATTGGGATTAACATGTATTTTATCTAGGATATTATTCATGGTTAGGTCATTAACTTGAGATTTTTCCAATCTTTAGAGTAGGTTGCAGATATCTTTACCAAACCCTACACTAAGAGCAAGTTCATTCATCTATGAGCTCTTCTTGGGGTATGGTCTACATCATCAATAAGATCATCTTTAGGGGGGATTCTAGCCTCTTAACTTCTTCTATGTCTCTCTAATGTGGGGGAGTTTTTACTATGAGTTTTCTCCTTTTCTCTACTTTATGGGAGACTACTTTGTATTGGGTACTTGATTAGGCCTAGTTATTGGGACCCATTTCTCTTTTTTTACACTACCCACCTAAATTGTGCTTATGGGGGGTATTAGTGTAGGGGTTTTATTTTTTCCCATATTGATTTATTATGGTATTTTTTTGCATACTTGGAGTATTCATAATTTTGTGGATAAGCTTACTTAGGTGTACTTAGAGTTACATTTTCACTGGATGAATAAGAAGTAACTCCCTTGACTGAATATTTTAGGTATGTTAGTTACTCTTCTATTATTGGATCTCTTACTACATTTTCTTGGGGGAGTTACTCATGCACTCCTATATGTACATATCTCTTGGTGAGCTATTGTTTAATGGAAGATGGGTTTTGGCTCTAATCTTGTTTATGTAATATTATTGTGTATGTGAATTTATTTTCTTATAGTTATTATGTTGTGTAGATGCTTGACTCATGCCTATCACAAACCTATACAATCTCTTGATATAAAGATCTTTCCATCCACTCTGATATGACTCACATGATTAGAGAAGAGTCTCTTCTCATATTGAGGCATCCAACACCTAGCTCTACATTTGTGACAACAAAGCATAATTTATTTGGAGGCAATGAGGAGCAAGAGAGATAGTTATTATGCTAGGGGTCTAGTTGTAGGCACAATCAATTTTGTATGTCGATATAGACCACATTGTTCATTTTTTATATGTACATGTTATGGTATACAATTTTTCTTCATATATGTGTTATTTTTTATGTTGAATTATGACATAGAACTTTGCATATACACATATATTCTATTTGATAAATAAGTTTATTTTACCTATGCATGTTTTCTATTTTGATCATTTAATGTTTACACATATTATTGGTTAGTGATCATTATTACTTCATATGGGGCTTTAAAAAAATCCACATTTTTTTCTAAGTTAGGTGCTTCATCATCATGTATATGCTTCATCATCATGTATATTTTACATTTAAAAGTGATATTTACTATTTACTTGTTTCATTTACATTTCATTACTTATCAATTTAGACTTGTGATGTAAGTGGACTTGTGATCAATTTCAAGGATGTAAATATTACAAGTTTTACTTGATCATAGTTTTTATGAGGTCTAGGAGGGTTTATATGATCAATAATAAGCCTCAGAATGCTTTATTTGTCTTGTAAAAGGTCAATTATCATTGTGAAGAGTTTCCCTCCAAAATACTATGTTTAAAAATTCAAATTATGTTGTAAAGGGCTTGTGGCCATTCCTAAAGGCATGAACCTAGAAATATTTATATTAATCATCTACAATTTAATCCTTATATGATGATGTCTAGGACCATAATCCTACTTACTCATACTTTTAATTTTTCATGTCACCTAATCAATCTCATAACATTCTTAATGGAAAATTCTTGTTCTGTTAATCCTTTAGTAGGATCATTCAAGGAGGTTTGATTCAAAACTACTTGTTATAGGTCTCCATCAAATCCTACATGCTTAGTTCTATCATCTCTATAACATCAATAGTTTTATTCCATTTAGGTTGGTCTCAAGTTGTATTAAAATCTTCTTAGGATGTCTAATATTTTAAACCCTATTGGCCTTTACAAGATCAATGATATTATCTCATATATAACAAAGAACAACTTATTATTTAAGACAATGTTCTCAAGTTTAAGAATTATCTCATAACTTCTCACAATGACTCATTATTCTAGTGGATTTCCATTAATAGTCATCAATTCTCTTTACCTTGCAATGAATCACTACAACACCTAACTTTTTGATGACAATCTTTATGACCATTGCTATCCAAGGTCACAATCACTATCAAAATTTGATGTAATTTAGGTATATAACCCATTTATAATCATTTGAAATTTATTCTTAATCTATCTATGGTCAATCTTGATTTACTAACCTTATAATTTTTCCTTTGAGATATATTTCACAATTCTCTTCTTATATCTATATAATCTCACTTTGTAAAATAGGTCTATCTCTCTCAACACTTAATAGTTTTATCCTTTAAATATTGGATTGGTATTACAATACCAATGTTTTCATTATTTATCTACACCCTTTATTTATAATAAACCTATAAAATCATATCCTTTAGATTGAATTAACTTCATTAAGACAATAAGATGTCTTACCTTATCTCTTTTCTTGATTCCTAATTAGCCTTCATGGACTTATAGTCTTATATATTTCAATGAAACATATGAATCCTAATTAAGTGATTCACATGAGTTTGAACACAAATAAAATAAAATTATTAATTACTCTTTAAGCTTTTGCAACATTTAAAAACTCCACTTTCAAGGTTACACTTATTTTTTTCTTGTTACCTCACTCTTTGGCTTTTACTAGGCTATAAGTTACTAGACATACTTTATAGTTATTTATTATCTATTAGGAATTTATTAATATTGGATTGGTATTACAATAAAAATGTTTTAATTATTTATCTACACCCTTTATTTATAATAAACCTATCAAATCATATCCTTTAGATTAAATTAACTTCATTAAGACAATAAGATGTCTTACCTTATCTCTTTTCTTGATTCCTAATTAGCCTTCATGGACTTATAGTCTTATATATTTCAATGAAACATATGAATCCTAATTAAGTGATTCACATGAGGTTGAACACAAATAAAATAAAATTCTTAATTACTCTTTAAGATTTTTCAACATTTAAAAACTCCGCTTTCAAGGTTACACTTATTATTTTCTTGTTACCTCACTCTTTGGCTTTTACTAGGCTATAAGTTACTAGACATACCTTATAGTTATTTATTATCTATTAGGAATTTATTTTTAATAAATTATACTCTTATCACTCTATTATATCTCAATCAATCACAAATGAACTCACTTTAATAATTATAACTTCTATCTTTGCTTATCAACCCAATTTTTATTTCTTGTTACCACACCTAGTTAGGCCCATCACACCTTATGACAACTATTTTCCTTATGTATTGGATTAATAACACCTAAAATAAATTTATTACCCTAAAAAAATATTAAATATCCTCATTACAACCTTTTTTCCATTCTCAAGGCTTCAAATTACTCTGAATAGGGTGTTAGCAAGGTTTTCAATGGGCCTACAGGCCTGCAACTCACTTTCTCTCTCCTAAATTATAAAAAACATATAAAACAACCTAGAAAACATTAATTTAATACATTAATAACTCCATTAATAATTTCATAGGTTTTTTATGGATACAAAAATAGTTATATGTTTTCTTAATCACTGTCTTGTCTTAGGGTTTAACAGAGGTTTAAGGACTCAAGATAACTTTAAAATGGATTTGAGGAGTTAAAATGAGTAATGAATAAAAAAATAGTGTATCATTAGATATTAAATTTTTATATTTTCATATATATCCCATGCATATCATAATACCTTCAACTCTTCCTATCCCAATCTTATTGCAACATAGAATTTTGTAACATCACACACAATCATGCCTTTAAGGACTCAAAGACTCATCTTAGCTTCATTAACATATAAAAACACATGATCACATACAATATGGGTATAATTAGTTATCCTTTTATAAAAATATCACTTTATTTTATTCAATAGTGTCTCAAAATAGGACACAAACCTATTACTGCAGACCTTACACCTTGTTGCTACAGACCACTCTCTCCTACTAACTCCTCTCTCTTGGTACGTATGGAGAAATTTATATGCTCCTTCATGATAGCTATGAATAATATATTTTATCATTAAAACTTTAATTTTTAGGTCTATTTATAAGATATAAGACCTAAGTCTTCTCAATAGTCTTCCAAACATAGAATATGCTTTATTTGCCTTCTCAACATAGGATTCTCCACTTTCTAGATGATGAGAAAGATCTTAAGGCCTAATGAAAAAGAATTTGTTGATTAAATATATTATGAAAGTGATATAGTTTTAGTGATATAAAGTAATGAGGGATATTTAAATTTGATTAAGAAAGTGATTAATAAAAAGGGGAAATCAATTAGTCTTGTAAGACTAATCACTAAAAGAGAAACTTTTTGAAACAAGTTAGTGTGAATAAGACCTATGAAACAAGAGTAGATTAAAACATATATAAATATAAAATATTTGAATCAAACCGAAAATAAGAATATTAAGGGTTAAGTGAATCAAGCTTGGCCATAATAAGTTGTAAATATAGGTGAATGAGAGTCAATAATTGATTAAGAATCAAATTTTATGAATGAATGTGGGTATGGGCCTAAGCAACATTATCAAAATGTCATTAGATGAAGTATATTTTGAATACTTGGGAACCTTTAAATCTGATGTTTCTGTTTCAAGCATGCATTAGTGATGACTTTATAGGATCAATTTCACTAACTTCTATTACAAACTCTTAAGAAACTTGTACTAGTTTACGGTTCTTGATGATTTCCCTTAAGAATTTTGGATTAGAATATCATAAAAGGACTCTAAAATATATAATTAGGTCTATATTGATTTAAAAAAGTGAGAAATAAATATCCTTTATCATTTTGTTGAAGGATTAGACTCAATCTTCTTAACTCAATTTTTAACACTTTAAGCCTAATTAGCTTCTAATAGGCCAAAATTAGTATTTGAATCTTTCAGCTCCTAATAACTACTTTATCAAGGTACGTAAAACATAATAAAGGTGATACACACTTTATACCAAGTTATATATCTCAAAAATAAGAAAAACTTACTTTGACCTTGATCATAAGTTTCTAAAAAATGAGCACCTACAGGGAGTCTTATCATAGTCTGTTAGAACAGGTTATTGAAAGTGGGTTTTGACTTCCAAATGTATGAAATAATTTGTAAACACCCTCCCACACCCGACCCATGCCCCCCCACCCCCTCCCCCCTCCCCCCCCCCCCAAAAATAAATAAAAATAAAAATAAATAAATAAATAAAAATTATCCTAATAATTTAGGTTTTTTTCTTAGTATTTTAGGAGTTATGACATTTTTAGTGACCAAACCTTGAACTTGAATGTACATAGAAAATAGGGAGGCCAGGGGCAAAAAACTAATTTTTCATATATCTCTTTATCTCTTTCTTAAATATACCACTTTAAACATGGTCTTAACTCAATCCTATAACATATCCAATAGAAAATTCACTCCCATATATTGTTTTTCATGTGAATTAAGACCCATGTATATGACTATATATTCAAAAAAATAGAAATTTAAGTGTTTCAAGAACTCATTTGATGATACAAGATTGAAATAAATATATGAATGCTTAAATCACATTAAAATAGATAAAATACATTGATAAACACATAATTTTAACTCAAAATTATTTATTGCATGAAAAAATGCTTCATAAGCTTACATAGTCCTCTTTTTACTTATAGCAGACCTTTTTCTCACTATCTCCTAGCTCATGAAGAATATGAAACTTTTTATTCTTGAATTTGATCTTGTGGACCTCCTCCTTATTGGGGTCAATCATCATAAGAGTTGTTTAAGAACATACTAAGCTTATAATAAACCAAAATTGATCAAGATACTCCATTACTCACCTAGTCTCAACATAGAAACCTAACTCCATAAGGCTTATCAAGTAGTTACAATGCTTTTATGACCTAACAAGATAACTATGAATATGAACAAGCTTAAGATACCATTAGATACATATTAGACCTTATATAAACCTAATACCTCAAAAATCATTATAAATATCCACATATTCACATAGAAACCATTAAAAAACAAGGAAAACTTACCTTGACCTTGATCAAAATTCTAAAAAAATGAGTACCTACAGGCAGGTTAAAACATAGTCATCTATATTAGCTTATTTCAAGATCCTTTTGACATAAAAACACTTGGATTAGGTCAAAAACACTCTTACAACTCATAATTCTAAAAAAAAGAGCTAGTCAATGGGGGCATATCTTCTGGATCATTAGCCTAATCGATAAACCATCTATACAGGCACATCTAGATGGGAATTTTAAGGCTATAATAGCCATTATCTAGTCTCCTTTAGGCCCCAATATAAAATTTTGTAGTTGATTAGATGCATCCCTTATGAGAATCTTATCATCCCTGAGTGTGAAAATTGAGCAAAATTTAGTTGAGAATTTCAAGATAACCATACGGGATAGAGACAACCCATCAGATCTAAAACTTACATGAATGAGTCATATAAGCAACCACATGAGGATTATCTCTAACTTGACATGAGAGAGACATGGCAATGAGTTTTCTCTCACATCCAATTCTTTCATAATGGACCAAAATTGATCGATAGGGGGTGTATCTTCTATATCATTATCCCAATTGACAAATTATCTATGCAGATACATCCATATGGAGTTTTAAGGATATAAAAACCTTATTTAGTCTTTGTCAGGCCTCAAGAGTTAACATTATAGTTGATTAGATGCATCCCGTAAAAGAATCTTATCTTCCCTAAGTGTGCAAACTAAGTGAACTTCAGTCATGAATTATATGAGAAACGTGAGGGATAAATATAAATAGTTAGATCCTAATTTTGAATGGATGAGTCCTATAAGAAACCCTAGGAGGATTATCTCTAACTCAGTCCAAGTAAGATGTGGCGATGAGTCTTTTGTCATAACTTATTCTCTTAGAATAAACCAAAACTTTATTAGCGGGGGCATATTTTCTAGATCGTTATCCTAATTGATGAACCATCTATGAAGATACATATAGACGGTCTTTTTAAGGATATAAAAAAAATTATTTTATCTTCATCAAAGCCCCAAGAGGAAATGTTACAGTTGATTATATGCATCCCTTAAGATAATCTTATCATCCTTGAGTATAAAAACTAAGTGAACTTTGGTCACATGTTACAAGAGAACCATGAGGTATAGAGACAAGCCATCAAATATTAAACTTGTAAAGGTGAGTCACATAAGCAACCCTAGGAGGATTCTCTCTAACTCAACATGAATGAGATGTGGTAATGAGTTTTCTCTCACAACTAATTATCTCAGAATAAAGCAAAAGTTGGTCAGTGGGGGGTGTATCTTTTTGGATTCATATCCCAAAAGATGAATCATCTTGGTGGGCACATTTGGATGGGTATTTTAAGGCTAGAATGGATGTTATCTGATCTTCATCAAGTATTAGGAGTGAACATTGTAGTTGACTAGATGCATCCCTTAAGAGAATCTTATCATCCTTAAGTGTATAAACTAAGCAAAATTTAATCATGTATTATATAAGAACTATGAGGGCTAGATATGAGTTGTTAGATTTTACACTTTCATGGATGAGTCCTCTAATCAACCCCATGAGTATTATCTCTAACTTGATTCAAGTGAGGTGTAATAATGAGTTTTATCTCACAACTAATTCTCTCAAAATATACCAAAATTTGGTTAGTGGGGGTGTATCTTTTAGATCATTATCTAAATCAATGAACTATCAACACATGCACATCTATAAGGGTGTCATAAGGCTAGAATGACCATTATCCAGTCTCTGTTAGGACTTGGGAGCAAACATTGTAGTTGGTAAGATACATCCCTTAAGATAATCTTATCATCCTTGAGTGTATAAATTGAAAAAACTTAGGTTTCATATTGTAGGAGAATCGTGAGGGCTAGAGATGATTTGTCAGATCCTACACATCCATAGATGGGTACTATAAGCAACCCTAAGATAATTCTCTCTAACTTGATAGGAGCAAGACATGACAATGAGTATTTTATTTCAGTTAAATCTCCCTTACAGCCTCCTTACACACCATTCATCAACCTTTCCAACTAATTTTCTCATTCATTTTATGCCCTTTTAAACTTTCTCTCAATTGGTTCAAAGTATATCCATCTTAACTAATGTGTAAACATAGGTTATTCTTGTTTTGGTTCATAATAATCTCTCAACAATCACAAATCCACTTAGAAAATGTTAAATTTGTCATTATATCTGCTCTAGAATCTCTACCTTCTCTCCTCTCTACCTATGTACATCCTCTTTCATTAGATCTTAAAAAATGCATTGAAACTTATCCATACATAACAACATGTATTTATTTGGTCTTAGTCTTGAAATAGACCAAGAATATCTCACCTACATTCTTATCTCCAACTAACATACTATTCTATCCTTGTCGACATTAGAGATTAGCTTCTAAATAGGTAATGAGGTGGATTCACCTTTACATAGAGATGAAAATACATGATTGGTAAAGATGTTATAAGATGGATAAGACAAGTTTCCCTCCAAAATGCATATTTGAATATTTAAATTATTGTAAAGGGATTATAAGGGTGTGTGACCCTTTTTAAAGGGAATAATCCTATTGAAAGGGTCCTACGAGGTCTTGTAAATATATTTATATCTTCATGTAAATGTAATTACATTCTAAGGCTATCTAGAAGAAACCTCCTACATTGGTAGAGGCTAAAGGAAGAATTTGAGTTAGAGACAAGTCAAAAAAGATTATGTTTATCATGATGGTTAGAGAGAATATATGGTTTAGAATATGTAGATAGGATTAAAATAAAACAATTAAACAAGTATAAGGTCAAACAACTTAGTTTTTAGAGAAAGAGGAGTGAGTAAATAGGCTTAAGGCCCCTAGGCCTAGTATATGATAGTTTTTAGGACCGTGCTTATGTATATGAATTTTTGATGAATAAAGAAGTATTTTACTAAAGAAAGGTATTGTTATTTTCTTATTATAATTGTATATCTCTATTGATTTCATGAACTTAACATATGCATGAGAGATATTATGATAGGATTGTATCAAGAAATACATAATTATGTATAGAAGAGGACTGTGGTAAAGGGTGATTGAACATGTTTTTTTTGGTATGAGAGCTTAATTACCTTATATAAGGTAATTTTTTAAATCCTTATTATCCATTTATAACATGTTATTGAATAATCACATAAGAAAAATATTGATGATGTCCATTTTTGGTCTTAAGACTATGTTATGTCATTGAAAGAGAAAGACTATGTATGTGAAATGAGGTATTTTACATAAATAGAGAGGAATATGATATTAGATAAATGTATTAATGTGTATTTTAGATATAAATTATAGTTCCATTCCTATTTTCAAAGTTTTCATATAGATCTCAATGCTTGATAAGCAATAAATCCTTAAAAACCCTATTTCTGCATATTATAGTCTTAAAAATACCTTCATTGTACAATCAATAAGTTTCATGGGTGTGAATAGAATATTGGATAAGTAAGGAGAGGTTTTTAAGACTATATGATAGGTGATATAAATATTTTAAAGTTCTTGAGATTTATGAAACATTTTTAAGAAGCTCTTGATTTTTGGGTTCTTTGAGAAACCCTAAAACAAGGTTGTCAAGCACAAATCAAGTCATAACTTCATTTTTTACAAATGAAATCCATCCAAATTTTGCGTAAAGGTTATAGGAGTTATTTAAGAGCTAATATAAGTGTTAATAAGTGAAGAGAGGTCTTGTGGGATAAGAAATAACTAAATGTGTTAGTGTTTTTTGTAGGTGTCTAATGAGAAACCTAAAAAATGATAATAATTGATTGTTTAGCCTTGTTATCTAGCTTAAAAAATTGTATGAAGGTTTATTAAGGTATTATTATCAATATAATGATTGCATAGGATCATATCAAGTATGAAGGCTAAATTAGGCCTACACAGACCAAAAGAATAGAATTACCATTATATTGCTCTTTTGAGAAACCAATAGACTAAATATTGATTTATCACTATTATAAATAACCTTAACCATTAATAAGGTCACTCAAAAGGCTAATAATAAGATTCAATAGCTAAAACACTTATTCTACAGATCTAAAAGACCCATATATAATCTTGTAGTAGTTTTTGGGGCTGAGTCAAGATTCTTGGTCATTTGGTGAGCTAAATTGATGATTTAAACTAGTGAAAAAACATTTAAAGGTATAATATCATTGAAAAAATTCTTGTACAGGTCTTTTGAAGTGATTCTAGTGAAGAGAATAAGGTTAAGGTAAAAATTGTCTTGAACAAGATTCAAGTGATAGTCCAACCTAAAGTTGTAGACATCTAAGTACATCCACTTGAAGATATAATGAAGTATCTTATTCTTGGAATGAAATGGTGGTGTCTAGAGGATCTTTAGTGAAGAAAAAAAATGATGAATGAGATTTAGATCATGTAAAACTAGGGTATTGATATTTTGAGTAATCATAGTCAACTTGTACAAGAGTTTATTTCAAAGTATCCTGGGATAGTTCTTGAAAGGTATGTGATTGTCATTGTTAAATAAAATCACATGTTGGACAAGAGTAATACAAGATAAGACTCATAATATCAGGTCTTCAAACCATAATTAAGTCCTAGATAAGACTATTTTATTATTTTCTTGAAAGGATGAATAGAGAGAAGGT
The DNA here is from genome assembly GCA_037957365.1 of Torreya grandis. Lineage (NCBI taxonomy): Eukaryota > Viridiplantae > Streptophyta > Pinopsida > Cupressales > Taxaceae > Torreya > Torreya grandis. The sequence goes on along the minus strand of JARHVA010000080.1, from coordinate 3,472,788 downwards.
GAAAACTTATGTACTTTAGGTAGATAAAATTAATATGGATTATTTTTTGGATTCCCTTTGTTTCAATAAGATAATATTATATACTCATGAGACAAGCCACATGAAGGTGGAAGATTATTTGGTGCCACTAACCTACATTAAAATTACTAGTAAAAAATTTAAACAATTTTTTATTTGATAAGGTAAACCTAGGTTTTACAGGGACCTAGAACCGCTAGAGTAAGATACAAAAGTTTCAATGGGCCCTTCACAACTAAGATGATAAAAAATAAACACTAAAACTAAGAGAAAAATATAACCAAAAATATAAACTAAACTAGATTAAGTAGAGGGGCCCTCTAGGGTGTCATCAGTAGTGGAACTATCCTTTACGAGGATGCTTGATTTGTCTTTCAAAACCTTGGTATAAGAGCAATTCCCAGGGCCTTTAGTGGGTTCCCTAAGGAATATCATCCATGGATGCTTCCTAATTTTCACCTATGAAGGACTTTTCTCAAGGGGATTTCAAGACCTTGGGGGATAAAAAGTAGGGGATAGGGGTGAGGGCTAGGTGGATTGCACAAAGGTTTGAACAATGGACTCTGCCACTCGATGAAGCTCATTCCAATCTTGTATTAACTTTGCCAAGATGAATCCTACTTTTTGGACCTTTGAATTGAATTTTTCTAGCATTTGTTTTTTTTCTTGATTTCCTCTATAATAATGGCCTTACCCTTCTAGTCAAAGGTGGTGGAAGACCTAATTTTGATGGGTTTGGGTTTGGGGATGAACAAAATCTTGAGAGGAAGTTCATTGGGTGGGGATTTGGATAAACTATTTTTGTGGGAATGTTTATGAGGTGGGTGAGATCCCTCTATAGGATCCTCTTCTGAGGAGTACTCTAGGGAGGCTTCCTTAGAAGATGAGCCTCCTAGGGGAACCTTTCAACCAAGAAAGGTCTAGCCATGTTTAATGAGTAGAAGGATAAGACCTTGATGTAATATGGGGTTAGTGTCATTGACTTGATGGAGAAGGACAATGATTTCCAAAGACTTAAGAAAAAAATAAGGAATACTTATTTTAAAACTAATGAAATGATTAAGTAGTAGGAAATGGTGAGAGAAAATTAAGGTGTACTTACCTTCTAGAGTCATGTATTTCATGACCTGAAGGTAGACATCAATCCAATATACAGAAAGGTTGACATGAGGAAAACCCTTCTTCTTAGTTTACACAAAGTTGTTGGTCCAAAAGAAGTACTACAAGGATTCATGTTTCTTAGATTGATCTTTGAATTCTTTAGCATTGACATAAGACATGATCATGATGTTGATAATAAACTCCTATGAGACATTAATAAATATAACCCACATTGTGACCTTTTTAGTCCAAGCAATGAAGAAATCTTGAACCACCATGGAATTATGCTCGATAATGCACTCCATAAAATCTGTTAGCCCCCCCTTCTTAAGATTTTTATAGACCTTCTTTTATTTTCTAATATCTTTGTAAGAAGTTGGATCTAAATAGTCTTTGTCACTACCCATGATAGCTATAAATGCAAGGAAGGAGAGGACAAGCTAAGAGTTCTAAACATAGTCTAAACAACTAGGGATTGAATGAGGTGGAATTCTTACCAAAGCCATGTTTACATAATTACATCCCTTTACCTTGAAATGAATGTAAATATATATGATTATAATTAGGCCCTTTGATTTGAGGGGTTGCACGTGTGAGGAGGTAATGATTTTAATTACATATGTACCTTCCATGCAGATGACACAATTCACCTTAGGGGGGATGCTACCTTGATCATAACAGTTAGTTAAACTTTGGATGTCAACTCTAGTACTAGCAAGGAGGTTGGCCACCCCATTTATTTCTCTATAAGTATGAGTGAGTTGAACTTATGGTAAGGTTTATAAAATGTGCTTGGCATCATCAATGAGATCTTTGATAGTGTGTGAAGGAATATTTTTTAATTCCAAGGCATTTAGGATGTTTAATGAATCCCCCTCTATAATTATTCTATCTTATTTGATACACTACACAAGCTAAATACCCCAAAAGGATGCTTTAGCTTCACCTAGATGGTTTGTTTGCTTACCCATAGGGCCCACATAAGCCACCATCATCTCCCTTTTAGAGTTTCTTATGATGCTAGCTCTGCCTATAGGTCTTGGGTTGCCTTTTGAGGCCCCATAAAAAATTTAGTTTTATCCACCCCTTAGGGGGGCCTTCCATTTGGTTTGTTTGTAAATTAAGTCTTTTATGGGGGAATAAGTAACTTGTTATAGGTCCCAATTATTAAGAATAAGCCAAGCTCAAGGAGGGGCGAGATCTTTATATTTGGGGGGGGGGAAGCCTTCTAATTTTTTAAAATGGCTTGATAGAGCCGAGGGAGACCACTCTTCAGGTGATACCTTTTTATTACAAATTAAGTTATCATTGTAATGTTTTCAAATGCACCAAAACTAGTGAGAGAGGGTGAGGCACTAAAGGAAAATTAGGGAAGGAATTTTATAAGGGGGTTCTATTGTAGAATGAGGTCCAAGATACTATTGGGTTTGACCCAAGACATGTTGAGATGATTGAGGAGTCTGATAAATAATGACAAACTGAGGGGTCATTCTAGAAATTGGTGTTGAGTGGAGTCTTTCACATTTTAATAGATTGAACATCTATTTGGGACAATTGGTGTTGTTTTAGATAAGTTATCTATCGTTAGAATCTTTTTATAAGCTTTTAGCCAATCAAAGAAGTTGACCTTGGGAATTAGGTGCTTTACCCAATTTTTTTTCTAATGGTCCCAGTTACTATCTAGATTAAGTTCTATGGCATGACCCAAGGAGACTAAATATGCACCATTGTCTTCAGCTCTCCAAATAAAATGATCCTCTTTATAAATAGAGGGAATTTGGATTTGCTTTAAAACCTGGTTAAGGTTTTAAATAGCTTTAGATTCTTCCAAATGAAGGTCTTCTCTTGGTAAAACCTTCCAACACTTAGTTCCTTCCTTGAATTCCCAGTAATCTTTTATCTTAGAACCCCATATCTGTTTGAGCTATCCATACCATCTAGCCCATATTTCTTGGATTGAGAGGGGGGTGGGGGCTATCCAAGCATCTTCCAAAAAATCAATTTTCTCACCATTGATAATTTTCTAAGAGATACCTCTTTTTAGGAGATCTTTATAGTTGGATATGGCCTTTCAAAAAGTGGAACTATCAGTGGGGCCCTCTTCTCATAAGAAGTCATCCTCTTCCCCTCCTTCCAGGTATTTATCCTGAAGGATTCTTGACCATTCACCATTCTCCTTCATCAGGCACCAACCCATTTTTGCCAATAAAGCTTTGTTTAGTGAATTTATTCTTCTCAACTTTAGACCTTTGTTGGCTTTGGGGAGGCAAATTTTTTCTCAGGTGACCATATTGAATCTTTCTTTAGTGCCTTTCCACAAGATTTTTTTTTTGAATTTGATCAATTTTGGAGGCCACATTGGTAGGAATTTTAAAGATTGACATAAAGTAGATGGGAATGCTCTAAATTAAGGCCTTAAGTAGTTGTATTTCCCTGCCTAGGTAAGGAGGTGGCCCTTCTAGCTTGCTAATTTCCTTTGAATCTGATCCATTAGAGAGTTCTAAAGTTGGGAATCCATTCTAACAACAAAAAGGGGAATGCCCAAGTGATTAGTTGTTAATTTACCCACTTAGTAGTTTAGAATTTTGGCACTTCTTCTTTGTTGAGAGGGAAATTTGTTGATAAAGAAAAGGAAACTTTTTTGAAAACTAAAATACATTAAACAAAAATAAACACATAATGATAAAATAGTTAAAAAATAAAATACATTAAATCAAATAATTTAACTATATTAATTTGAAATGCAAAATAAATTATTCATATAATAAACTTACCAGTTCAGTCTAACGTACCTTTGGGATCAAATTTATTTATTAGTGTTTCAAGATTCACTTCATGGTTAGATTCACACACTTTACACAAACTTCTATTATGAGGCTTTCCATGGTATTTGATCATTTGAATATTTTTAGTGATAACCATATTTGAATAATAAAGCACCACCTTGTGTGTTTCAAAGTCCTCAAATAAGATTTTTTATTTTTTATGATAGTACCTATACTCCAAGTTCCTATAACCAATATAGATCTAGTGGAATAAATTAGCTCTTCTCCATCCATGACATTTGTGGTTAAATTTTTTTTGCCACTACATAATGACACAAGTATTAGTTTATTCCCTCATCATTGTCCTCAAGTGAAATGACTAAAAAATAATGCAAGACATTTAAAGTATAATCAAATTATAAGCACATATAGGAAAAAATAAAGATGTCACTAATAAAACTAAGGATACATTTAAATTAAGAATAAATTGTACCTAGTTTCACAAGATCTGATGTGTGGTTAAAGTCAACTAATGATGCCATTTCATGATCTATCAATAGTTGGAGTGAATGGCTAATTTCTACATGTGTTATGGGTCTAAAATACCATTCATCAACCCATTCTTTTAACTCACATTCATTCTAGTTAAATTTCAAACATGTGGAATAAAAACATGCCATATTCCTAGTATAAATAGTCCATGAACTTGAATTTGAGATTTGAATGGAGTGGAAAACACTCGATCCAGGTATTGTACTAAAATATTTATACATTGCCTGTGTTATTCTTATATTAACCAAAATAATCTTCACACATGAGAATATTTATCTGATCCATGACAAAAAAATTCATTACACTAAGTCAAAATACTTATATAATAAATAAAATTAACACCATCTCTGTGCTTTCCCTACTATTTTTAAGGGATATTTTTAAACATGCACATGTGTGCTATCATGTTCCCATTTTCCATGCTCAATCTCAGAGAAGCTCCAAAAATATTGAACATCAATCTTCTTAAGCATTCTGCTTAACTAGTAAAACATTTAATAATTATTAAACTACACTACACAATTATATGAATAAATTTAGTATGTATCAAACATTATTTATCTTGCATTCATATTTATACAAAATATCTCAAAACAACCTTAGACAAACTCTAGAGAATGTGATCTGTTGTCACTCATATAAAATTGGTACTCACTCAAAACCTTTATTTTATCATTTGTGTTATTAGATGCATGTCTAAATGTAATATGAATAGAAATTACAACTTTTATTAAATTATAATATTGGGATATAACCTCATTCTATGGTTTTAGTGTGTATTTCTTACAAAGTCCATAACCGAAACAAGGGTGCCAATTGGGAAGTTATCCTTGCATAGCTTGAATTGATTATTTAACCATTTTGATTTATGTGTGTATTAAATATTGGTAGATAATATTATTCTTGAATTCAAACATGAAATCAGATACAAAATTTTTGGTCTTAACCAACTTACATCTTGATGACTATTTTCCATCTTTCAACACATACTTGACAAATTTGTACTTCTTATAATCAACTTGTTGCTTTCCAAATTCATGTGAAATTTATTCATTTATATAGTTCATCAAATTTGATAAAACACCACAACTATTACTTGTTTCATCTAAACATTTTTTGGTGAAAAAATTATATCTCAGGCCTTTGATAGAAAAGAATATAGATTAATTCTCTTGATGTTATAGGTGGGGAAGACACCACGCATTCTTGCATAATCTCATCAATATGTAAAGTACATGTATATGATGAAAACCATCAAAATGCATATAAAATTCAATATGTAACATACAATAATATATGGTGCATGCTTAGTTGATTTTAACATTGAAAGGATTGCATATATGAAATGAAATTTGACTAATTATCAATTGGTCATTAAATTTTTTCAATAATTTTTTTATAAATTTTTTTTTGGGTCATGTTTAAGAATTTTTTTTCATATGGCTCATGGGTTTTTGAACCTTTTCTTATCTTAACAACATATTTTACATTAGATGAGACCCTTGTGTTGTCATGCCAAAAAAATTCAGTCTAATGTCTTGTTCCTTCAACTAATACATTATTTTTTGTGGGAGTCTACCACTAAACACCCAATAATCTGTGAGTAAAGGGTCATCAAGCCTTGTTATTATTTATATGGAATTTATTAGAATTTTTAATTCAAATTCAAGGATTTACTTGTTTCACTAAGAATTTGATATTTAGATGTTGACTTATTGACTATAGATTCTATTATTACTCATCTTTCCACATTACTATCTTTTTTTGACTTTTATTTCCTTTTACCTTAAATGCATTAAATAGATTCTTTACTATTATAGTATTTTTTTCCTCCATGTTAGATGTGTTTAACCCTAAATTATGTATCATATGACATAATTTTTACATTTTCATTAATTGAAAAAAATAGTTGACATCATTTTGTATGGCTTTTATTCTTAAATGCATAGTCTCATACACCTTGAGCATGATATTGAACTAATATTTTTGACATTTTACCTTCCATAGATTCTATTATTTTCTCATCTATTTCAACCAAATACCTTAGTTTTTATATTATTATCCTTGGAGGTGTGGGTGTAGGATCTATATTTTGTATTAAATTGGGTGGTGTTACCACTTCGACCATAGTAGGGATAGTAGAGGGTTGACTATCTACATTAGACCCTACAGGCGAATTGAAATCCTCTTCATTATGAGAGACATGAATTGGAGTCATTACTTGATGTTGATTATCACCATGCTCAAAAACTTCATTATGAATGGATGTTTCATTATATTGTATTTCTTCATATGTTTCATCACTCAATACAAATTCATTAGTTACATGTTCTACATTTTGAATTTCATCATTCAACATTGGTTGATTGTGTTCTCTTATCTCATTTGAAGACATATATAAATTAAATTACATGGAATTAGGCATGTTAATTTCATTTGAAATATTACCTGGTGTGGAGGAAGTACCTTCACCTTACCCATAAGCTCATATGAATACTCTTCTATCTTCTTGTCTTTTTCTTTCTTTTTCTCTCTTCACTTTAATTTCCTCATTTTTTTATCTCTTTAATTAGCTTTTTATGATAATGAATCAACCCCATTATTTATATTTATGTAATTAAGTCTACATCTAGAGTATAAATTGATGAATTTATAGTAATAGAGACATTGAATGAAAAATTTGAAGAATTTGTAGAGATTCAACATAAAAAACTAGTTTGAAGTTTGTAAAATGTAAAATGTAAAATGAATGAGTTAAATTCATTGGCAAACATGATAAATTCATGAACAATAATGGCACATGCCCTATTTTGAAGCATAGATCAAAATGGGCAAAAATATTTAATGATTTTTGGGTCTTGCAAAGGGTATACACCCTTTTATCATTTCAATTTTTGAATTTTACATTTTTCTTCCAAAATTTCTTTGGGTACAGGCTTGGGGAGGTCTGAACCTAGCTTGAAACTGACCATAGAGCAACCCACATTATTTTTAAGAAATTCAAGAGTCTTTTTTGTCGTTATCAACACATCTGATTAGGTAGATTTTATTATTTAAAAAAAAATTATGTGGATTTATAGAGGGGAAAGCTTAATTTTTTAATATATAATTTTTTAATGTTATACTATTTTTTATAATTATTATTTAAATTATACACAACATACTCATTATTTTCTATATACACATCATTAAAAATACTTTTATAACTTTTTGTTCATTAATCCAAATTTTATAAAACTTGTACCTAAATAATTTACACATCATTTCCTGTGATTTTTAAAATATAAGTTTATTTTCATGAAGTTAATGTCAAAAAATTATGTTTGTACACTTGTAATTCCAATTTTCCAGTTGTCTTGACTTGTAAAATTATTTAAAAAAATATATTTATTAAAAAATTAATAAAAAATATCTTAACTGATCTTCAACATTTCAAATATGTATATATGAAGTTTCATACATCAATTCATTTGTTTACTCAAAATAAGTGTGTTTGCACACATGTAGTCTCCTTATCTTTTCACAAAAAGGGTCAAGTCATTGTCATAAATGCATCAATTTCACACACCTTTATCATCTGAGTATTGAATATATATACATATATATAATGCATTCAAAATGACATAATTCATGTTCTTAAGTCATTATCAAATTATTTTCCCAAGTATCTTTAACATTCTCTCCAAGTTCAACTACTATGATTTTCAAAACAAAATTATCGCTTTATACCTTGTCCCCCATTATCCTACATTTACCCCATAGGATTATACAATTATGATTATCTTATTAAGAGAAATCTAATGGCTGCTAATTATCACAAAAGTGTAAAAAAAAATCAATTTTTTTTATTTAAACAAAAAAAACTCAATAAATACTACGACGATGAAAAAAAATTCTTTCTGAATCACAAGTTATGTTTTTTTAATCCTTCAACTCTCAAGATAATAACAACATTAGATCTAAAAAACTAAGTTCTAGAAACTTTTCCAAATCGAAGCTGTAATACCACTTGTAATGAAATTACTTAGAAAATTCACATCAATAGAATAATATATCACAAAATAATAATTAAAGTAAAAAAAATCTACAATAATAATTGATGCAATAGAATAACACTTGATAAATATGATTGAACCACTTCAAGGGAGAAACCTCTGGAACAATGTAATAAGACCATAATTCTTAATATAATATTTAAAGACTAATGATTACCTCCTATATATACTATACTTAATCTATGTTTATTCCATAGGCTAACCCTACTAATAATATAATAACATAGATGAATGTGACAAGATAATATGAAAAGTTATGTAAGACATAAGCTAGTCGCACATATCCTTAGACATGTTATAGATTAAGGGGATATCAAAATTTGTAGTATATTTGAGAAGCATTTCATCTTGGGAAGGTTTTTTAGGCTTGTAACATCCAATTTTCCCATGCTAAGATATTGGGCACTTGTTATTGATTAGATTCACAAATCATAATTAATAATGTTTGGTTCTAAGCAATCAAGGTTTAATTTGCTTTGTATGATTTCAATTCAATAAAATGATGTTTTTATGTTTATATATGGTATACAATTATGTGTAATAGTTATCAATATAATAATTTTACTATCATGTGATTTTGATATCATAAACTAGATAAATATCATCTATTCACTTGTTTGTGACACAGGGACAAACCTCGGTACAATGGATAACGTCATCGGAGAGGAGAAGCTAGATTTAGAGGATGGAAAATAGAAAGAGAATCATGTATAAAAATATGTAATAATGATAAATAAAGACCTATACCCTCATCTATCTCGGTGTAATTGGTGATCATCTATCTTGATGATTCTTTGGTTTTTCTTAGCATTTCTTATATGTTATTTTAGACTATGATTATAGATGCATTATTTAAGGATTTACAGGAGCCTTATTAGGTTTACAGCTTTGGTCAACAAGTCTCATCAACATGCCTCCTCACATTTTATGACTAGATAATCCATGAATTATAGATTTTTGTGCCCATAACTCAATGGGCCATAAATTAAAATATAAATGATCATTATTCAACATGGTTGTTTGATCTTAGTCACAAATCAAAAATTTTGAAGTTGAGTTTTAATTGACATTGTATCACAATGTCTATCAAGTAATTATCATTTTGAAATCATTACATGATGTAATTTTAAGGACCATGTTTTGAGGTTTGTCATTAAACTTAGTGATTTTTAGGACTGAAACACTTTGTGGCATGTTGGATGGGTGACCTCCTAGTAATAGCTTTCAATAATATCAAATAAGTAATTTTATTATCATGGATAAACAAGTTGGATTCAATAAATATGAATTTAAAGTTTATAACTAAAATTATATGATTAATTGAAGCATTGAAAATGTTTTTGTTATTTAATCTACTTCTACCTAAATGCATTAAAAATAACTTCTTCTGTTGACTATTAGTTAACCAAACTTTTGAAAAAGTAAATAACATTTAAATCACCTCATGCGTAGTGCAGTCCACAATGAATGCAAATAATTTATTCTCAAATAAAAATATGTAAATCATTAAACATTTTCTACTAAAATCTTGAAAAAAAGAAAAAATTCCATACTCTAAGAAGGGATAGGATGCCATGTGAAAGAAAAGAGTAGTTGGATAAATTATTTGGAGAGGAGACATACTTTTTTTGTGAGAGATAATGCCATTTTCCTAGTTTGAAATGTGTAGATAGTAGTATAACACTTGATCATGCAATGACAACGCCATGTACCAAGCAATTGAAATTTATGTAATAAATTAATATTTAACGATGAATCATTGTATTTTATATTTATAAAAGGCTACATGAACAAATATCATTTTGTGAATATTATTTGTTGGAGCATATTTCTTATTCATTGTTAATGGATTAAATTAATTGGTTGAAGAAAACACATGAACCCTTAAATTAGAGGGCACATATAATCTATAATATAATTTAATATCTCTATTTTAGTCCAACATAGCTAATCATACCTTTAGTAATCTAATATTGACTTATTTTCTTCTCTATCAACATTAAGCTCATTAAAAGTGATATCCTTAGTTATATATATTTGGCTTTTATTTTAAAGAGATCATACATTGAATCCAATCGATTTTTGGAGCTATTATAAAATTTATCTACATTTACCCACATATTAAATTCATACATAGTTGGTATTAACCTTTATTCCATTTTATCTTAGGATAAAATAATGTAATGGATTGTTAGGTTATGCTAAAGTAACATAATGGGAAATGGGTAAGAAATGGTTTTGACTTAGATGTTATTCCACACATATAGGAAACAGTTTTTCATAACACCTATATCTATATTTTATTGCACTTGTCTTTATCTAAGACAGTCATTGGCCAGTGGCCATGTTGACACTTTTACAATTAATATATCATGTCTACAAACAAACAAAAATCAACTTGAGTCTTTGATTTAACTAGTGCAAGTTTATTTTACTTATAGTGGTAGTAAAAGGATAATGGTGATTTGTTTTAAATACAAAACCATCCCATTATTATCTTATATCACAATAATATTTTACCCAAGTGCCTACCAAAGATTAAATGACATGACATTTTGTTATAAAAATTCTTGGGGCTTGATATTTTTATAAATACTTTCGTATTATTATGAATGAAACAAAATAAGATGTGAAATGTATTTTAATAAGGATTTATTTATTTTTTATTTATTTTTTATTTATTTATTTCATGTTATTTATATAAAGTAAACATGAGGGTCATAGATTTATAAGTAAAACCATGCCTATAGTATGTTTTTATTAACATATGGGCTTACTTGTGTCGTACCCAAATCCCATTGATTTCCCACTTAAACATGTTAATGCTTATTGAAAACATTTTATTGTTTTATCAAATTTGACCATTTAAATGTAATTAATATTTTTAAGATTTTAAAAACATTGGCCACTTGAACATATTCAATCTTTGTAAACCATGAATTTTAGTGGAAATTATACAAAACCTAGTAATGGACACAACATTTTCAATTAAATATTACTTATGTGTTACTTATCACATATCTCATGAATCTATGTGAGTTGTGCAACCGAAGTGATTTAGAACATTCATAGTGGTGATTAATTACTATATTATGAATTCATTATGCTTATTTAACCTTATCTTATAGGGAGATTACCTTTTAATTTAATATGGTAAAATATACCCTTATCTTACCTTAGTGGATTTTACATGTAAGATTTTATGAGAAATGGATCTATAACATGGTATTAATATATTCATGGTTAATTCATAACTTAATTTATGATGTAAGGTTAGTGTTACCAATAATTACCTGGTATACCTTTATTCTTTTAACTACTATCTTGTGATACTAGTAAGACATTCTTGAGGAAGATTATCCTTTCATGGTTGTGAATTAATCTCTCTTTGAATATTCATTTTTTAGACATAACACACTTAAAAATAATTTCAAATAAATATAGTAAGATGGATAGCTTGGAATACCAAAAATTTATTATAACCTAATACCGAGACATATCATGTGAGTTTGTGTTATCAATGAAGTGTTGTCTAAGTTAACTAGGAAACCTATTGCACCCAGGTGTATTTCATATGAAAACATAAATGTTTGATTATATATATATATTTTTTCTAGATATGATCTTTTTGTAATACAATTTATCTTCACTTGCTAAACAAGGTTGGAGACCTCACATTGATTGTGTGGTTGATCATTGTTGTAGGACCTTATGACAACAATTTTGGTAATGATATGAGACACTTAAAAGTATATTATCAATCAATCAAAGGACTTTTTTAATTGAATTTGGTTTCTTGAACTTGGGTTATGAAAACCCATAAAATTTAACTTAGATAACCTAAGAACTTAGGTTGATTTGAATCATGATTTTACATTTCTTGGATAATTATAAATATTAAAGATAAATAAATTGGATATTGATACTTTTATAATGATTATGAACCTTGTTGAATGATAAGATCTTGTATGAAATGTTTATATTTGATTAATTATTATATCATGATTTGAGGATAATCAAATATTATTAATATTGAATATTTATTTTATGATGGTTTTGAAAAATCATTTGGGATATAGATAGTATTGGATGGTTAAACCTTTATGAACCCTAGGTTTGGGAATTAAGTTTTGGACTTTAGTATGATTTATATTTTCTTGGATGATTAATAATAATTATATCTTTATAAAAATGGGATTTTTAATTTAAATAGACATCATAGCATACCATCTTAAAACTATGCATTTGGATTGTTAAGATCAATCATAGCATAATTGTGGAATTTAATCATTTATTACATGTAAATACATATTAGAAGATATTCCTTTTTGGACTAACACATCTTCTTGTATATTGAATTGATCTTGACAATGCTAAATTCATTAATAGTATTCTAACACCTTTAGATATCATAATACATCTGGGATTTAGACAACTTGTGGTAAAATATGGTACTCATAATATATTCTTGAGTTACACCTTTAGTTGGAGACCCGATTCATGCATAATGTATGTAGACTTTTGTTTTTTATTAAATTTGGAACATAGTACATATGTTTGATTTTAGACCACCTTATGGTTGATGGGTTAGGAACCTATGAGTGGATTTACTAACCAGAGAATCAAGTTAGGGATTTTGGTTGGGTCACTAATACCCTAGTATTAAAGATAAAATGTGTATTTTATTCTAAACCATTTTACTGTGTGGAGCAGTATGTTAAACCATTTTATTACATTGAGTATTAAGATAAAACTATTTTAATTCTTGGATTGGTATGCTAAAATATTCTACTATGTGGAGTGATATGCTATATCATTCTATTGCATGGAGTAGCATGATAAATTATTATATTATGTATATTGGTATGTTATATTGTTTATATTTTCTAGGATTCTCTTTAAATGTTGATTGTTTATATGTAACACCTTTTTGTAATTAAAGGGACATTTTCAATGGATTAACTAAGTGTGGGGGATTCAAAAGGATATGTGGTTATATTAAAATCCCATGAATGATGTTCACTTTCTTATTTTTTCTAGTTTATCTTTAGTGATAATGATGGATTGTAGATCTCTAGAGGCTTTCATTATGAATAATTTATGTTATGATCAATTGGAATTTATATTTAATGTTATATAATTATATGTAAAGATGGAAAACCATAATTAATTTACCATGATGAAAACCAAGAGAATTGTTGACTTTGAATCTATTGTGTAAATGGAATAATGAAGTTGGTTTGGTTTGATTATCGCACATTATTATTTTATGAAAAAATTGTTTGTGTAATGGTTTACCAATGAGGTAATGATTAATAAAAATTTAAGGGTGAGATATTAAATGAAAAATAAAAAAATTGGGTATGTTTTCTCGTACATGATTAGAGGGTTCTTACAAGGCTTTATAACAGGATCTTTGTGAGAGGGATTATGATGGTATTAAACATTGGACATATTTACATATTTATATTTGGTATAATAATTTTCATAATCAACATCAATATCAATTTTAAAAAGTTCATAATATCCCTATTAGAATTATTGAGGAGGGTTGTTTTAAAAAATCATTATAGTTGGGGTGTTTAGATTGGCTGCATTGATAGGATTGATTTGATTAGGATTTATACATTTTGATATTTTTTATATCACTCCTTAAATATATATTCATGGTTGGAGTGTTTTCCTAACACAAAATGTCATAAGCAAGTTTCTTGATTTCATGACAATTTTCTATGAGAATGACCAAAATGAGGATGAAACCAATTTATATTTGGGGATAATATCATGGTCAGAGTGAAGAGTGATTTAAAGGTTTATATGGTATCATTAAATTCATAATTTATTATAGACTTAATCGAGGGTCATGTAGATAACCAAGTTTGGTACAAGCCCATCCTTTATGTCATTTGTTGCAACTTTATATGCATAGACTATTGGTAGAGAATAAGGTATCTATTAGTGTATTATACTTGGGTCTTTTTATCTATTATGATCCATGAATTATCTATCAGTAATTATTATTTCCATTTTTTCATAGGGAACCCCATTTTTTTTCCTTTGTCCTTTTGGACAAGTTTGCAATATCTATATAGGACCAATTAGTGGCCTTGCTCATTTAGCATGGACTTGTTCAAACACAATTTTTGGAATTATTAAGAGTAATATTTCATTAAAGTAATATATTTTACCATTGGATCTTATCTTGGGTTATATTTTTCACACTACTAGGTCCCAAATTCAAAATTAAAACATTTATAAATACAAGGCTCTTCTAATGCATAAAGGATGCTTCTCCTCACTCTCAAAAGGTATGCAAATATTTTATGTTATAAATTTAGGTTTTTAGAAGGTATATTCATGGATAAATCCACATATTCATACTTGGGCCAAGGGTAAAATGTGAGAAAAAAAAACTAGACTTGCATTCATAATCAAACACATAAATGTAATAAAGAGAACTATATTTTAGTTTGAAATCTCTTAAGAGTATTAAACATGTAATGAAATAATTCATAATTCAACATGGATTGACCAAGATCAATATAATTCAATCCATTTTTCCTAATTCTCACTCTTCCATTCCTCCCCCATAATTTGATTCCAATTTGGTTTTTATGTAAGAAATTAAGGTTTGGTATTTGTAAACTTCATATAAAATTCAAGATATAAAAGTGTATCAATATCCCTAATTTTAATAAGCATGAGTAGTGAAGCTATCAATTTTTTTATCACAAGTAAGGTAAGTGAAATATTTGGGAGACAATTCCATGGAAATTGTATCATAACTCATATATGGTATTATATAACACATACACATTATATCAATAACATGTATGTGTTATAGTAATAAACGTGTACATGTAAATAACACACACTAAACTATGCACTCAACTCCATAACTCCCTGAGGTGAGGTTGAGGTAGCCAAAATAATGAATGGGCTATGGATTAGGTTGATTTTTAGGTGATATGGGATTTGGAATGGGTGGTGGCAATGGGTTCTTGTCATGAAACTAAAAGACCTTAGCAACATCACAGTGCTCACTAAGAGCATTGAGATGCATAAAAATAGATCTCTAAGGTCATTTAATTTATGAAATCACAAGAAGGTTAATCTCTTGGTTAATGTTAGGACTAGATAAATGGGGGAGATCAAGCTAAATGACCTATGGGAAAAGATCTACTCTATCAAGTTGGTTATGCCTAGTCAATAACATCTACAAATGTGCTTGATATAAGATGAGGCTAGATATGAGGAGAATAAGGATGGGAATGGACATAGGAATAAGGATGGAATATTTTGATTGGATAAACTATATGTTGAGGGTATGCAACTACAAGTGGATTTTGGATGTGTTCTTATTCATCTAAAGCAGCCAAGGAGTCAATGATAGATGAGGAATTAGGGTAGAACGAAAACCCTCATGTCTTAGATTGATATTAATGTTAGTTTGAATATAAGTATCTAGATATGGTGATATAAATTTAAGTAATAAACCTTTGTGGATAAGACCTGGTGTCTCAAGAAGGATCATCCAAAGGAGGTTAAGTAAAATCCAAGTTATAAACATATGAGCTTGTTATACAATGTCTTGTTATGTGTGCTTGTTATGATGCTAAAGCAAGGATTTGTGTGGGATGCTTAAAATAATAGAAAAGGATTGGATTAAATTTATATGATTTCATTTATTGGAAATTAATATTATAAAATCTAGGCACTTTCATGTGTTGGCAATGTTTCTTGACACTTTTTTCTTTCTTTCTTTTGAGTTTTTGTTGTTTTTGGCTTGCTTTTGAGTTTTCTGAGATTATGGAGGTAAAATTATTTCTTGATAAAATTAAAATGTTGAAATCAGAGTAATGAAAAAAATTAAAGTGAATTAAATCAAATCTTATTTTTATCCTTTTCCAATAATTATCTATGCATGCAAAGGAGAGAGGAATAAACCTATACTATTGTGTAAAGAGCTGATTTTTCCTAACTTTGCCTAGATGCAATCTAGGTGGTAAGGGTTTTGTAGTTTTTATTTAATGTATGTGGGAAGGATTAAATATGTGAATTATTTATTCTAAATTTTCAATAAATTCAAAAGGAAATATAATCTAAAATAGAAATATAACAACACTTTTTTTTTTTTTTTTAACTTTCTTTGTCTTAAACAATCTAAACTAGCATTTCAACTTTTCTAGTTTGTTGTAAACTATTTTTTTTGATGACTTGAAAAAATGGGAACCAAAAACACAAAATCTGATTTTTTATTTTCAATAGGAAAAAAAAACACTTTTAATTCATCAAAACAAACAAAATTAGAAATGTGCCTTCTCTGTTTGTACACCTAAGATTGTCTAAGGTCTTGTGGATGACTAGTTAGTTATTTTGAATGCAATAAAACTTGTTTTGGATTTGAAAATGAAATGATATATTCAATTAAAATGTTTTGAAATTTTAATAAGGTATTCCTATGATTTTTTTATGAATTGGTTTGCTAATGGAGAGAAAATAAATCTATTTGAATTCAAGCACAATCAAAGCTAACTAATTTTTCTTTTTGGCAACAAAGACAATGAAAATAAATAAAATTATCTCGCTATCAAATTTTATCTTTTTTGAATGATGGGATTAATATAATTCAAAAATAGCTCCACCAATCTAATCTAATAAACAAACAATACTAGAATCAAAATATACTCCCACTTGATCAATAATACATAGATTATCTGGAATGCATGTAGTATGCTGATCAAAGAATCCTCAGTACACCTACTCCTTTTTATATATTTTAATCCTAGGAACTATTTAACTAGAGGATGACGAAGCTCTAAAAAAAATTAGGAAGGATAAGAGACACAAATACAAATGGAGAGAAGCTAAACTGAGGCTAACCACGGATTTGATTTGTAAATACTGAGTTGTTATACCAATAACACTTCTTCACTTTTGGTAATTTAATCAACATGAAAACTATAGAGGTTAAACCTTCAAGAAATTTTAGTAGTACTGTGGCTAAAAAAACTTCAAAATAACAACTTATAATGGAAATTTTTAGATCTAAAATCAGGACAAAAATGGCCTTTTTATAGAAAGAGTTGGGATCTTCCATGAAGGAGTTTAATTGAGTCCAACTATGAGTTAAACTTGGGAGGAATTAAAAATGATTGAAATTAGAAGAGGGAGTTAAATGGACTTTATTGGAGGCAAAATTAGGATGTAAAAAATAATAATCATGATAAAAATCATGTAAAACATGTCAAGGAATGATTCTTGGGAGCTAATTTTTGAAGACAAATACAAAGGGACATAACCACTTATTTATGTAGGGGAAATTATGAAATTACCACTTTTGGTGACATAATTGCCACCTATATATACATAATTACCCTTGTTTTAATATGCAATTGACTTGTTAAGATCAAACCATTACTTCTATTACAAAACTACCATGATGGTTATGTAATTTGAGGGGAAGATTGGTAAAGGAGGGTGATGGTTTTGTCACTTGGAATAGTGATTTTTTCCTACAAAGGAAATTTTAAAAATAAGTTGACATAATATGTAGAAGTTAAATAAAAGGAGACCAAAAGGGGTCAAAGGAAGAGTAGGTAATTAAAACATGTATAAGGAGTTACAGAGTTCTTATGGATCAAAAAATAAGAGATCATTGTATCATCATCAAAATTATATCATGAATGTCCCACCATGTAAAATTTGGGTGCATATATATTACACCCTTGGGAGGGTGCCTTGTCATGAGTTGGTAAAGTGTAATCCTGAATATAGGCATGTGGAAAGGAAACAAGAGGTTAGGAATACTTAACTTACTTACCCAAATGGTGGAACAAATCCAATCAAGACTTAATGCTACCTATAATAAGAAAACAAGAATTAAGAGAAATGTAATGAAAAAGCATAAAGTAAACTATGTAATAAAAATATAGACAAGAGTATGTACCATACATGTGGGGAAGACCATACTACCTAAATTTCCTCACCAGGGAAATAAATCTAGTGATAAGTCATCATGTATCTACAAAACTATAAAATATGCTACAAGAGAGATAAAATATTTGTTAATTTATTAGTTTTGAAATATAAATTACAAAAATACAGTATGTAATATGAAGAATATGAGAAAAATATGAAAATATGCCTAATTTAGAAAGCTTTTTGAGTTAAAGTTGATAGTTTAGGGGTCAATATATTTAAAAAGTTACCAAAAACTAATTTATTTGTGCATTTAGCTATTTTTGATTTCAGAGATCTAGATTCCCTATGACCATTTAGAGTGAAGGAGTATTAAAAAGAAAGAGAAGAACAAGGGGATGAAAAAACTACTAATGGGGAGAGCTACTGAGTAGGCTTACGTAGGTTTTTATATACTTTTATATTTTTCCCCAAATCTAAAATTTGTTTAGACTTAACTAAAATCTAATGAAATTTAAAATTTTTAACTTTAAAATTATTGCTAGGGGTATATTAGGACTATTTTAATTTTTGTTAATATGGGTGAATTTTATGGGTTGTTGAGTGGTTTTAGGAGGGCACATGGATGGTACACAAGATCACCACTCAGGGATGCAACCATTGGCCTTTATAAACTAGTGGTTATATCACCACCATGGTGATTACTTAATCTACCTATTTTTTAGAAGAGGTGGTTAAATAACCACCACTTATAAGTGGTTATGAAATTATCTAGGGTAGTAACATAATGTCCTATGGTGGTCGTATAACTACCACCTACAAAAAGGGGTAGTTTTATCCCTTTGAAATAGGGGGAAAAGTTAGAGAAATAAGAGATTATAAAGGGCATATTTGGATCTTAACCTCACTTAGGGTTTCCTTCTTTGTTATAGGTGGAGTATATACATTGGTGTAAAACTTAGGAGTAGGAGTGGATCTCTTGAGTCTTGGCACTCTTGACAATAGATGAGTTGGTTATTCTTGATTGCATCAATATTTTATAGATAACATAGGTAGGGATCATCCTAACATTTAACAGACTAATTTACTACATTATGACCTATTTAGGCACTAGTTGGAACACATTTGTGTTCCCATAGGCCCTATGACAATCACTCTTGTTAGTATATAAAAAATTACAAGCCTTCCATGGCATGTTGTTTAGTTTCTATCTAGGCTATTGACAATAGTCATGAGCCCTAAAGTTGGCCTAGGTAATTATGATATGTTGATGCACCTGATGTGGGTGTAAAGTGTAGCATGAGGACTTCCTAAGTGGAGTGATCATTAATACCTAGCCTTCAGAAGGTTATTATTATTATCCTTACCTCCTAAATAGTGGGAAACAATGGCACTGATAGATTTATATTCAGATGGTCATCTATTTATAATGTATTGATGAGAGAGGGACACATTACTCATAGAGACAACAGTTACTATCTTATATTTACATGGATATTTACCATGTGGCCCAATTAGGGATCCTATTTATTAGCCACCCAATAGTTTTCATGGGTTGGATCTATGAGCATATTATCCCTTATCAAAGGGGAGTACTGATTAGAGTGCCTAGGGATATCAAGGCCACTATATGGACAAATGTTTCACCTTTTCATTCTTTTCCCATAGTAATGAGGACTCTGATAATGAATGACTTGATTTCCCTACCCTATTAGGACATGGTTGTGCAATGCATTAATGAGGGGGATACCTTAGAGTATATGTCAGGGCCACTCAAGTTTGGGACTAGATTTCGTAGGTTAAGGTACACCCTATGGATAGGGTGCCTAAAATTTTAGCATAGCCTATGTGGGAAACCTTCTCATTCCTAGGGTTGCCTATAGGGGCATATGGTAGGTGAGAGAAATATAGCTAGGATGGTTAGTGTTTCACCTAATTATGAGAGGGAATCCCATCAATTGACTAACTTAGCCAGGAGTGGTATAGGAACCTCATCTACAACCATAATGGGAGAAGGAGGATAGGGAATAGTTAGGAAATAGTAGATGGGCCCACCACCACCACCACTTGCACAACAATAATAAGATCTTGCTCAAGAGGATCATATATAATAACAACAGCTAGGAGAGGGAGGAAATGGGGCTCTAGTGTGTGTCAAAATAGAGGAGGACCTAGACATAGATGATGAGAAGGCTATGGAGGATGATTCTAACCCTAAGTGGCATGAGTTAGACCTAGGTAAAGTGTTGATTTACATATTTTTATTTAAAATGTGTACTTTGATTCTTTTATTTATTTAGTTAATTTTATGTGTATTTGATATTTTATGACAATTGGATCTAATGTTGGTTTTTTTTTAATTTTTGATCATAGGTACTATGGGTTGTTGGAGGTGGATGATCAAGGACACCTTGATCAACCTTTTTTAGTTGAGCATTGGTCAGATTAGTGACCATATTTTATTTGATCCTATACTATGTGTAGGGATTGGCCATCACATATATGTTTTTTTTCTAGTGTACCATGCTTCTAAGATGCTGACAACATTGAGGATAGATAAAAATTCCCTATTGGCTAGAGTGAGGAGGGTGAAGGCCCTAGTAGATACTATGGTGGGTGGAGGAGGAGCCAGAGCTTCTAGCCACAAGATATGGAGGACAAGTTAAGAGGGGAGTTCTAACCTGGGTCACTATATCAACCTTCACATTAGAGAGGGTGAGGTAGCCTCTGAGGGATGATCTAGTAGGAGATACCATCAGAGTGAGAACCCTCAATATTCTTCTACGTTAGGACCCTCTCATAGGAGGAGGATAGGCTCCTAAGATATGTTACAAATTTTTTAACTATTCCATTGTAACTATTGATTATTTTTGAGTTGCCTTGAGGCACATTATCCCTCCATGGAGGAGCTTGTATTAGACATCCTTTATTTACAAAATTTATTGTTATTATTATGATATATACATATATATATATATATATATATATATATATATATATATATATATATATATATATATATAAGTTAAATTTAAAACACGTGAATGATAAGTCACTAAAGGAATCCAAAATCTCTCTCTCTCTCTCTCTCTCTCTATATATATATATATATATATAGAGAGAGAGAGAGAGAGAGAGATTTTGGATTACTTTAGTGACTTATCATTCACGTGTTTTGAATTTAACTTCCATTTTTTGATTTATAGTTCATGTAATCTATATGGCTATGTATGTGATGATTTATATATATATATATATATATATATATATATATATATATATATCTTTGATTTTGATATGATGCTATGGAAAATTATTATGTACATGTGGGAACAAGATGTATGTAAATGATGTAATGTGATGGAGAAATATAATAAACTTTAAATGTACTAACATTTATTTTCCAGGTGACTACCTAGTTTTTTTGCTTACACAACATATGACTTTAAATTTTGCATCAAGGAATGAAACAAGAAATAGGATAAATGTGAGGGGATAAAGAATGGAATACATAAATAAAAATTTCATAGAGATAAGGATATGACCTAATCATTATGATCAAAGGGTAAGTTGTAATTATTTTTAAACTTATGAAACACTAACTTTATTTGTTTCATCTAGAGATAACTAGCCATCACAGAATTGGTAATTGGGAAAAGGTCACCCTCTTTAAACATAGGCATGCAGGCAAGATTTTTGAAGAAATTTCTCTTTGAAAACTCTTTGATTTGATATTGTTTCTATATTTGAATTTTAGTTATCTTTGCGAACCCAATATTTAGTCTTGTGTGACCAGGAAGACATATGGGCTCATCACCAAAGGCTAGATGTAGACAAGTAAGGGCATATCTCCCCAATGTTATCTCCAAGCAACTAGTAAGATGTGAGGTCTTAACTCTAAAGGTTAGAAAAGGGAGATAGATGTTGGATTTTACTCTTTTCAATTTCATAAGATTTTGATTTTCATAGGAATGTCTATTTTATTTATTTTTATTTGTGAGGTCTTTACCCCCAAATCTTGGCCCCATGCAAATAGAGAGATACAAGGGATCATCACTAAAAACCAAGATTAGTGAGTAAATTTACCTATTATTAATCATACTAATGTTTTATTTTTAGAAGGAACTATAAGGGGAGATTCCATCATATGGACAAACTACTAGAATAGACTATGGGCTAGCATTTTCTAAGTTGTGCAAGAAGATGTATGGAAGACATATGCACTTTGGTCATAATCACTTAATAACTAAGGCAAATAACAATGTAATGATGATTTTTATAATGTATTCCATAGGGTGATAAGATAGTGTGAGAGTGGAATGATGTGATAGAACACATTTTGAAATTTTCTATGTTGTGTAAACTAACAACCAAATATTAATTGAACAACACATCTAATATGCAGACAAAAATATAAACTATGGAAATGTAATTTGAATGAGAATGGAATGCTATGTAAAATAATAGATATAGAATCATTTTAGCTGAAATGAGTTTAAAAAGTCACCAAAATCCTTTCCCTCTAGATTGCACAAATGATAGGCTCTATTTTTAAAGTATTTTGGCACTAGGCAAAGGCCTAACCAATTCAGCCTAAATTTATATCCTTCTCATTTCATTTTGTTGATATAGATTTCAAGCCTAAGGACAAGGTATCCTACATGAATTGGGAATTTTTGGACATTTTTTAATTGTCTTCTCATATTATCAACATAAGAAATATGACTATTTTTGTTGGTGATCCAACATTCTTTTAAAGTTTATAATTCAACTAGCCATATCTCTTTGTATTCTTCATGATCTAAGAGACCTTAGAGAGAAATGTGAAGGATAGGTATTTATACTTATAAGGGTATAATAGCTTCAGATCCAAACATGAGTGAGTAGGGAGTTTCCCTCATGGGTGTTTTAATAGTCATTCTATAAGCCCACAATGCTAGATATAACTACAAGTGCCAATCTCATTTAAAAAACGTTAACAATTTTAACCAAAATTGACTTCAGGGTCTTACTATTAGCTTTAGCTTAACTGTTAGCTTGTGGATACTATATGGAGGTTGAGTGGTGTGATATAGTGAATTTCTCATAAAGTTCACGAATTTAAATTTTTTTGAAAGGGGAGCCATTATCATTAATGATGACCTATGGGACTACAAATTGGTAGCTAATTTGATTTAGGATAAACTTTGAGATGACTGATCCTATGACAATTGTTAATGGCATTACTTCCACCCACTAGGTGAAATATTAAGTTGATGTGATAATGAAGTGATGACCATATAAAGAATTAGGGGAGATATTACCTATTAAATCCACTCCCCAAGTGAAAAAGGGCCATGGAGTGACAATGGCCTCCAATGTCATAGTGGGAATATGTATCTCATGTGAAAAATGTTGAAATTTATTGCATTTATGTACATATTTGATAGCATCATGGTCTAAAGTAGGCTATAAATATTGCATCATGTAGATTTTTTAGGTAGTCACATGGCCACAAAAGTGTCCACCACAAACACCACTCTAAAAATGAAAAAGGACTCTCTTTGACTCCTCTTGGTCAACACATTAGATTATCATGTTGTCAAAGGCCTTACGATAAATGACTATATCTATAATAATATAATTAGACATGATGACGTGAAGATGACTCTTTTATTATGAGTTGGCATCTTTGGGGTAAGTGTGGTCACTCAAGTAATTGATGATATCTATGGACCAAGGAGAGGAGATAATTGTAGGGTTTTCTGCATAACAAATCATCTTATCAGGGAAGTCAGCATCAACAAGGTCAATTAAATTCCAAGGGAGAGTCAACCAACCAATTAGAAATGATTTGTTCCTTACCAAACATTTGGTTCACATAATTTAAATATAACTTGATTAGGAGTGTAATGAATTACCCAACCTTCTTAGAGAGAGTTGGTTGGTTAGAAAAGTTCATAGGGTTTGATATCTCATGATAAATCTTGTATTTTGGTTAATAATATAATCTTGTAATTATTTGGTCATAAATATTATTGTTAAACATTCCTTTTCTAATTAAGTGTGTCCTAGCTCATAATAAATGAGGGTTCAACTAATGAAATAAATGACACATTTATTTCTAGTGTCATCTTTTTTAGTGTAGTGATTTTTCCCATTGGGTTTTGCCTACATGGCCATTTGGCCTTTATATGTATTTAAGCTTCCTTAGGTTAGTTATAAAGGGTCCATAGGCTAATTTTATTTAATTTTAATTAGTTAATTAAGAAAATTAGAGGATTCCTCATATTTCCCTAATTTTCTCTATATGTACCCCACTTTTCCTTTTCAAAAGGTTAATCGACTCATTCACATTTTGCAATAGATAGGTTAATGCATATTTTTCCTCTCTTAGAATTTTGGATCTCTCTCTAAAAGAATCAACATTGATTTCTTGAATGCTATTAAAATATCTTGGCACACTCTTTCATAGTATCAAAGCTATCCTGATAGTCTCATGTATCAGACTCCTTGGTAAGATCCTCCATGCATTCACCTTGTTGGTTTTTCTTCTGTCTTGGCCACCATTTTTGATCTTGGAGGCATTTTATTAATCTACCTCAAAACTTATGTCAAAAGGCATTTGATGATTTTTTTTTTGCATATATTTTATGGGGTTTTTGAGATATACAATGAGTTATTCTTAGTTTTTTGAGAAATTTCATAGATTTTTCATAAAATCCATTTCTTCTATCTGGTCAAACATCCATATAGACAAATTAATACAACCTAAAAACCATGATTTACTCTCTATAGACCAAATTGGGTTCTTTAACTCCTTCTACTTCTCAAAACATAATTATTTGGAAGTAATCAGGTTCTTAGAGGGTAATTACTTGATTCTAGATCAAATTGGGCTTTCAGAGTGCTTCAACTTCTCCAACGTAATTACTTATAAGTAATCAAGTTTATCAAGGGTGACTACTTGAAGTAATCAAGTTTATTCAGTGTGACAACTTGTTATTAGACTAATTTAGGCTTTTGGGGTAGTCTTACTTCTCCAAGAACCCGATCAACACTAGTTAGACCCATTCGGATTTGTGGAGGTTGACTACTTATTACTCATTACTTATTTTATAAGTAATAATTCATGTAGGTTGAAGAACTTGAAAGACACTGAAGAAGACCAATCTAGGTTTTCTAAAGGTGATTACTCATTACTCATTTACTTTATAAGTAAATTAGTTTGAAGAGCCTGAAATACACTGAGGAGAAGTAATTGGGTTTCTCAGGGTCAACTACTTATAAATTTTTATAAGTAAAGTATTTTCAAGAACATGAAGTAGTGTAGTTAGAAGAACCCAAAGTGAAAGAACTAGAAGAACCTAAATTACACTAGGAGACCCATTTGAGTTTTCAAAGATCTTTTACTTATTACTTTTTATAATTAATGTAGTTTCATGAACCCTATGTGACGTTCAGTAGAGCATCAAATTTTAGGTGAAAGGTAATGAAGAAATAGAGTTAAGTTATTTCATTTTTGGATTTTTGGATTAAAAACACAAGTCTAAAAAAAATCCATTTTTGGAAAGGGTCCACAAATATGTGAGAGTAAGAACCAGTAAGTGCTATAAATTTCAATCTGTAGCTCTTTTTTGGGTGTTATTTTTTTTGAAAGTGCATATTTTCTTGAGCTCTACACATTAGTGACATTATTTTAGGACTTTTATAACATCCATTTTTTACATGGTGTAATAGCTTGAAGCTCTCTTCAAACCTTTATATCTTTCCTTTTTGGATGTATTATCAATAGTGCCCAACATCCCTCTCATACTTTCTCACACTAATTGCTCATAGATGCATTCTCAACTATGCCCAATGCCCAAGATTGAGTTTGTGTGTATTGTAACTTTAGGGGGGTATTCTTGATAGTTCAGGGGGTACTTGTACTATGTTCTTTCTATTTTTTTCTTTCATTTCAATTATAAAATTTATCTCATTCTAATTTTCACTAATGGATCTAAACATCAAACCACTCATACCGTTTAACTATCTAGAATGGAAGTCTAAAATACAATTTGCTTTGAGAGGTAAAGGACTCTATTAGATTACTATGGGTGAGGAAATTAAGCCATCTACAAATGAAAAAAAAATTAAGTGGTACAACTTATGTGATGATGCCTATGGGTTTCTATGCCTGTCAATGTCTCTTGATATCTTTTTTCATGTTGAATCTGTAAAAACTCTAAACAAAGTCTAAAAAATCTTGGACAAGATTTTTGGAGTACAAGACATCATAAGGGGTCATGACCTGGAGAATGAGCTCATCACATTGAGCCTAGGTAACTGTGACACCATACAAGACTTATTTACAAAGTTTAAATCACTGAGATTGTAGTTGAAACAATGTGCCATTGAGAAAATAGGTGATTATTTGATTATATTTGTGCTTGCAAAACTAGGTCATTACTATTCAATTTTTGTCTCTACATTTCATGCTACCAAATGTGTACTTGGATCCACTTGAAAAATGCCATCATTTGATGATTTTATTGTCGATCTAACTTGGGAGCAAGATAAGTTGGTTCAAATGGGTGCATTGAAGTCTTTAAAATCACATGACTTGATTGTCAATTAGGACAAGAAGAAGCCTTCTAAGAGTGGAAAATAATAAAATAAATAGTCTAAACCTAATCATGAGCACAAAAAGAATCATAAATTAGATGCCAATCCTAGGGCATCATCAAATTAGTCCTCCTCAAGTGGGAAACCTAAGAAGGAGAAACTCAAATGCAACTTTTGTAAGAATCTTGGGCATGATGAATCTCAGTGCATGAAAAAGAAGATTGAGACCTTGACTAAGATGCTTGAGAATAACAACATCAGTGTTCCTAAATCCTCATCTCAAAACACACCAAAAAAATATTTTACAAAAGGTAAATATAGAAAAAGGGTAAAAACAAGGGCAAGGCACTTGTTATAGTAGCTTCTCAGCGTTTGACTTGGGTTACTGAGTCGGGTGCTTCCTATCACATGGCCTCCTTAGAGGATCTATTTTCAAAAATAAAGCCATGTTTTGTGCCATTAATTCTCATGGGTGATGAAAATTCAGTAGAATGAAATAGTAAAGGATTGATAGAAGTAAGTGATGGGACCTTCAATGATGTTATGTGTGTTCCTTCACTATCCACCAATCTTTTGTCAGTATATCAAATCACTCACATAGGTGCAGGGAAGTGATTTGAGTTCACACCTGATTCAGTGGTCATCAAAGAGCTACATAGTGACACCACAGTGGCTTATGGGAAGGAAAATCTTTAGTCTAGGCTATATACCTTCTCACAATTTGCCCTATATCAACCCTCAACTACACTTCTTACTCATGTAGATGGATTGAGCAAACTATGGCATGAATGGTTTGGCCATTTAAACTACCATTACCTAGAGTAACTCAGTCATCAAGACATGGTTTCAAGATTGAATAAAGTCAAATTCTCACATGGACTATGTAATGGCTACATTCTTGATAAGCATCCATAAGAGAAATATGACAAGGGCAAAGCAAGGAGATCCAAATAGAATCTAGAGATAGTCCATAGTGACTTAACAGGACCATTTCCACAACCTTCATTCAATAGGACAAGATACATGCTCAAATTCATTGATGACTTTCTGAGGTACACCTAGGTGTTTTTTCTCAAAAATAAGTCTAAGATCTTTGATCACTTTAAGGAATTCAAGGCACTTGTGGAGAAGTAGTCAGAATGTTCCATCAAAATCTTAAGGATTAACAATGGAAAAGAGTATGTTAACAATAGGTTTGAGTAGTTTTATACATCAGAGGGGATTCAGATGCAACACATAGTTCCATACAGTCCTCAATAGAATGGTGTGGCTAAACACAAGAACCATATCTTGAAGAAAATGGCAAACTACATGCTTCAATCAAAGTCTCTTGATCCTCAGTATTGGGCTGAAGTAATCAACTGTGTGTGCTACATTAAAAATTGAGTTCTACACAAAGCCTTTAAGGGAATCACTCCTTTTGAAGCTTGGGATGATCACAAGCCTGTATTAGATCACTTTTGAGTGTTTGGATCACTAGTAATGGCCTATGTTCCCAAGAAGAAATGCAAGGCAATAGATCCTTAGAGTTAGTCTTGCATCTTTGTGGAGTATGTAGAGGGTGTTAAGGGATATAGGATTCTCCATCCTAAAAATCATGATTTGTTCAGTGAAAGGAGTGTCAAGTTTCATGAGGGCCCACTTGAACACAATCTTGGCACTCCAGACTCTTCAAAAGTCTCATTGAACATTGATTCAACTTTATATAGTGACATAGATCCACCTCAAGATCCTCCTGATGATGAAGATGACTCTTATTCTTCTTCAAGTTTAAGTGATGAGAGTAGTGATGAGGATTCTCCTCCTCCATCTCAAACTCACACTATAGATGATGAGGACTCACTGCATGATTCTCTAATCTCATATAATTCTGGTCGAATTTGGGCTAGATAGACACTTTAAAGTGATAGATGATGGGTTAGAAATCCATCGGATATAAGGTGGACATGATCATAATTTTAGGGGACATCACATGCCTACTTGGACATTTTTTCATATCCCCAAACCTTTCATTAGGCATCTAGAATTCTAGAATGGGATTCTACTATGTAGGAAGAGTATAGTTCTCTAATCAGGAATAAAGCATGGGACTTGGTCCCTCTTCCTAAAGGAAGAAAATTGGTCTGATGTAAATGGGTTTATCAGACCAAGTATGGTGTAGGTGGGTCAGTCAATAAGTATAAAGCTCATCTAGTTTCAAAGGGGTTTTCTCAAGTGCCTAGCATAAAACTACACTGAGACATTTGCTCTTGTAGCCAAGATGACATTTATAGGACTCACTCTAGCCATCACAGCTACACATCAATGGGATGTTCACCAAATAGACACAAAGAGTGATTTTTTACATGGTGACCTCAAGGAAGAGATATAAATGGAGAAACCACAAGGCTTTGTGGAAGATACCTCCTTGGTTTTTAGACTTAGGAAATCTATCTATGAACTCAAATAAGGCCTTCAAGTATGGTATGCTAAGATGGACTCCTTTCTCCTCATAGTCAGGTTCACCAAATGCCACTCAGATCCAAATGTCTACATCTTGTGACAAGATGATTCTCTATTGATCCTAGTTCTCTATGTAGATGACTTACTGATTAGAAGGAGCTCACGATCATTAATCTCAGTAGTGAAAATTTCACTATCTGATAGATTTTTAATGACAGACATGGGATTGATGCACTACTTTCTCTAGATTTAAATCATTCAGCTAGATTTTGGGATAACTTTACCACAATCTAAGTATTCTCTTGATTTGATTATGAGGTTTAACACAGTTGATTATAAGCCATCTCCTACTCCCTTCTTATCTAGTGTGAAGTTTGAGGCTGATTATCCTACACCACTCATGATGTAACATCGTATCAATAACTTGTGGGTAGTCTTATCTATCTCACACACACTAGACCTAACATATCCTATGTAATTGGTTTAGTCTCCTAGTTTCTGCAGGAGCCACATGAGTTGCATTGGAAAGTAGCAAAGTCAATTCTTCACTACATTCAGGGTTCACACAACTATGGGATACACTATGGAGTAGGAATAGAGGTTGATTTGATTAGATACATAGATTCAGATTGGGCTAGAGATATTCAGAGTCAAAATTCTACTTCAGGATATAGTTTCTCACTTGGTTTAGGTCTAATAAGTTGGTCAAGTAAGAAGCAACATGCAATCACTTTATCATCCATAGAGGTAGAATATAGAAGGGCTGTCAATGCCACCAATGACGAAATCTAGCTTCAAGGGATTCTCATTGAGTTTGGTTTCTAGTTTTATAAGCCAAAAATCATCTACTATGATAACTAAAGCACTATCTAGATTTGCAAGAATCTAGTTCTCCATCAAAGGACCAAGCACATAGAGATTCACATGCATTTCATCAGGGAGCTTATCAATGAGCAAGTCATTGATCTTTGATACTATCCAACATCAAAGCAGATTGTAGATATTCTGACCAAGCCTTTCATAAAGAGTAAATGTGTTTATTTATAAGATCTCATTGGGTTTAGGGCTACTCCACCTTATTATTCCTCCTATGGAGGTTCATCACAATGTTCTTGGGTACCTCATTAGGCTTTTAATGCTGGGACCCAATTCTCATCTCACCTAAGTGACACTTAAGGGGGGGGTGTTAGTGTAGTGATTTTTCCCATTGGGTTTTGCCTACATGGCCGTATGGCCTTTCTATGTATTTAAGCTCCCTTAGGTTAGTTATAAAGGGTCCATAGACTAATTTTATCTAATTTTAATTAGTTAATTAAGAAAATTAGATGCTTCCTCATGTTACCCTAATTTTTTCTATATGCACCCCACTTTTCCTTTTTATAAGGTTAATCAACTCATTCACATTTTGTAATAGATAGGTTAATGCATAATTTCCCTTTCTTATAATTTTGGAGCTATCTTTATAGGAATCAACATTGATTGAATCTTATTTAGAGATCTTGGCACACTCTTTTAGTCTTCTTAATCCAATATGTAGGTGAGGAACACCTCAGTCACTCTAATATAAACTATCAAGGGATTGTATGGCTTAGGTTTCATGAGTGTAGGAGGAGACACAAAGAAATATTTTACTGATTTAAATGCCTCTTGATAGTCATTTATCCATGTCAAGCCACTTATATTTTTGATCAGGTTGTTGATGGGATGAATATCATAGGTGAGATTAGGAATGAACTGTCTAATGGCTCCAAACTTACCTAAGAATTTATTGATGCCTAATTAATCTATGATAGGGAGAATTTATAATATTGCTCAAATTTTATCAAGGTCAATATTGATCCCATGTTGGGAGATGATATACCCTAGGATTTTTTTTTGGTGACTCCAAACACACATGTATATGGGTTAAGAGTAATGATGTATTTGATCAAGCATGTTAATATGGTGCATAACACCTATAAATTATCCTTACACCATCTCACATTTCTTATAATATCATCTATATAGACTTCCACTATCTTGTGAATAAGATAATGGAATATGTGAGTCATGGCCCTTTGATAGTTTACCCCTACATTTTTGAGAATAAAGGGTATTATGACATGAAAAAAGGTCCCCTATGGCATAGTAAAGGAGTCTTGCTCTAGTCTTCATCAGAAATATGGATTTGGTTGTACTCTAAGAAACCATCTATGAGTGATAAAAATTCATACCTTAAAGTAGCATAAACATTAATGCTAATGGATGGGAGAGGGAAGTCATCTTTTGGACATGATTTATTAATGTCTCAAAATTCTATACATATTATGATTTTATGTTTTTTATTGAGGATAGGGACAATGTTGGATATCCATTTGGAATAGTCTACTAGCTTAATAAATATGACTTTTAAAAGTGTGATGACTTTCTCTTTTACCATCAATGCCACCTTAGGCTTGATAGGCTTGATCTTTTATTTGATTAGTTTTGTGTCAGGTAATTATAACTAAGTTATATAGAACCACATTAGGGTTGATGAATATCATGTCATTGTCGAAAAAATTAGAAGCTTTTGAGAGTTATATGAGGAGCTAATTATAGCCTTTTACCTCTTGTTCAACCCATCTTGAGAAGCCTGGGACTCTCCTCTAACCCAATGTTAATGGAAATGGTTTATTCAATGAGGGATAACATGTTAGGGGATAGGGTAAGATTAAGATATTCACCATTTATATTTAATACATTATGTTCATAATTAGAAGATAAATAATCCTCAACATG
Source organism: Torreya grandis (assembly GCA_037957365.1). Classification (NCBI taxonomy): domain Eukaryota; kingdom Viridiplantae; phylum Streptophyta; class Pinopsida; order Cupressales; family Taxaceae; genus Torreya; species Torreya grandis. The sequence goes on along the minus strand of JARHVA010000080.1, from coordinate 3,440,588 downwards.
ATAGTAGGAATCATAATATTCAATTTTGAGAGCTGATGTGGGATAAAAGGTAAGTGAGAATCCTCTTTTGTTATGGAATGATGGGAGGTCATCATAAGATCATAATAAGTAAATAATGACATCATCAATCTTATATAAATCAAGGACAAAGGGATCTTAATATTTTTTTATGTGGGAGATAGTTTGATCATTAGGACTTTTACACACAAGAGGATTCATCCTAATTAAAACTATGAAATGAAACTCAGGTATTGTCACATTGGGATCAAAACATGAATAAAAGGTAGCCATGGATTCATTGAGTTGGTTACTTTCCATAGGGTCTACTTCTATAGAAATAAATTTAATGTCTTTAGTGATCTTGTGCATAACAATATTGTATAATTGAAGGTATTTGACATTGGTACAACATACCTCAAAAACTTGGTTTACAACTAACTATGAGTCACCTTGGATCCTTAAGTTTTGAATTCAAAGGAATTATTCAATTAACATGCCAATAAATAAGGAATCATAATCAGTCCCACTATTTATACACTCAAAGATATCTTGAAGCCAAAAGGCATTACTCACCCTTCAAGAGAAATGAGAATGACTCCTAATATAACACCTAGGCAACACTTATCCCCATAATAGTAAAGGACCCATTGATCATTTGTATAATGGGGATAATCATTTGGTGAAGTTTATTTATCTTCTGATATATCGACCATATAGATATAAAAAATGTTAAGTAATCCCTCTTAGGGTCCTTGGTATTGAGGCTCAAGAAAATAATGAGTTCATTCCTTTTTTTGGGTAAATGGAAGGGATCATAGAGGTAAAAATGGATTAGCCTCATGTTGTGTATGAATGAAGGGAAGGAATTATAGGAAATCAAAAGGTTGTTCTCTAAGCTACGAGTCAAGGTAGGTAAGTACCTGCATAAATTCAAAGGGATGCTTGATTCTCATTTTCTTTGGGGTGGGAAGTATGTTAGCATAGTAAGAATATTATTTTGGCATGGGGAGTATTCCAGCATAATTGGGGTCTCATTATGACATAGGAGGTGCAAAAACATAGTTATGCATCTTATAGTACTATTAATAAGACATGGGTAACAATATTTGTCCTGTTTTTATATGTGGGAAAGCCTACAAAAATTTATTATGTGATTTTATGGGGTCTTATTTATGTATGACAGGAAGGGAAAGTCCCCCTTGAGTAATATATTGGTAATAATGAGTTTTAATGTTGATATATCCTACCTACCATCATGGTACATATCCTCTCTTTGAGCACTATTGTAGTGAGAGGAGGAATGGTCTAGTTACTTGTTAGAGGACTTGGAGTATGATGAGAAGTAAAATTAGGTTTATGACAAAGTAGAATGGCTAAATTTTCAAGAGGAAGAAGACTCAATGGATCAAGGACTCTATAAAAAGGGTATGGTCTTATCATAGTGCAATCTAAGATCATACTCCAACTTTTTGAATGTGTCATTATTTTTTGTATGGACATTTGAATATATAATCCTTGCATTTAATACTTTTGAATGTGTTTATTAGGGTGGTTTTGTGGGCCACCCTAATGTTAAATTTTGGTAATGCATGTTTGGTGGTTAGGGAAGGGGTTTTGGTATATTTAGAGATTCTAATTTTTAGGGATGATAATACCATCTAAAAAGTCTTGGGAGCTTATACTGCCATTCTTCAGGGACATGTCTACAAATGTTTGTCTTTGATCCTATATGAGTCTTTGGATGATTTTTTTGTATTCCCTATAGTTTTGAGTGTCATAACCAATAACTCTATGGAAGAGGTAATAAACCTTTGGATCATAGTCCTTAGACCTCATGTTCTACCCTTATTTATCGAACCCTTATTGATTTTTTCATTGGTAAGGTTTGGTTCTTAAACTAGGGTTATTATTTGATTGGTTGGTACTAATTTTGATTATGCTTATAGTATTTCATGTTGTGTGATAGTGGTTCATTAAAATTAAATGTATGAATGGAAAGAGGGGGATTTTGGTTCTTATCATCTATGTTTTTAGTGATATTGGTGATTTTTATAGGCTAATATTTATTTTTATTTACAAGGTTTATCTTCTTGATCTGATTATTGACACCATTATTGGCGGTGTTCTTATTTTGATTTAGGAATCTAGGTCCTTAATTATTAGTATTGTTTTGATTTTTAATTTTAAATCCCCCATTTTTTTGGTTTGGGGTGATATTGTGCTCATTGGTCTTGTAATTTTGTTCACCACTATCAATAACTACCTAGTTGATTCACAAGGCACTTTTAAGAGCTTTTTCATAGGATGGATAAAGGATTTTTTGGACATCTTCCCTCATCTCCTTAGTAAGGGAGTGAAGGAAGAGATCACACAGTTCTTGTTGATTTATATTGGGCATGATGGTAGAGGTGTATAAGAAATTATACCATCTCATGATGAAATGGAAGTTGACTCATTTTATTCTTGATTAATGTGCAAGAATTTGTGTATGCCAGTCTTGAGGAGTTTGTTCATATCGAAAGATTTGAAAAAAATGGCCATGAGTTGGATAAAATAATGTATGGACCCCTTAGGGAAAATAATGAGTTTGTTCATACCTTATAGGTTTTTGGGGAATATTTTTGAAACAACCCCATCCCAAGGTAGGAGTTATATAACAGTCATAGCATAAGCTTTGATGTACAAGTTGTGATCCCCCTCACTTTTTAACTTAGGAAGGTCAAGTAGGGGACATGGGAGGGAAAACCCCATATGTTATAATCAAGATAATATTTGAGGTACTAAGTATACGTCCCCATGTTGATAAAATACATTATTGCCATAGTGGGACTAGATTGAAAATATGGAATCACATAGGGTTTAGTTTGGTAATCACTAGAAGGAATATAATAAGTCGAATAAGGTGAAGCAGAATAAGATAGAAAATAATTATTTGGATGAGTTGATTTTTAATAAATATGGAAGTAAGGGGGAAGGTTTTTAGATGTAAGATGTGTGATGGTTTATTTTATTAGGGTATACATGGTTTGTATATAACCAAGTGATACATAAAGTGGAACATAACTTATTTATGGAGGGGGAGCTTGTATGGGAGGCATGTAACATAGAGGTGTAAAGAATAGTTTATTGTTGGCTATCACATCACTTTGTAAAGTTGGATCATAAGTGTATACATTTCCTATTAGTGTTTTAATAGGTGCTTGATAAGATGAATAGGATTTAAAAGTGTCTAGGTTGGGGACTCTATGAGTGAAGATATTACCAAGGGGTTAGGGATAGAAAAAATTTGGTGAGAGCGTATGTTTTTTTTGGCACTTGAGTATTCATCACTTGGATGAGAGGAGAGTGATGAACTTATGTAGGAGAATTTGGGTCCATCCCCTAACCTAGATTTTGTTAGTTTTTCTTTAGGTCATGATTGAAACCCACTAGGGTGGTGATGAGTTGGTTTAGGCTAGCATTGGTGCTAGGCCTAAGTACCTACTATACAAAAGGGGTAGATGCATGAGAGGGATTATTATGAGGGGGTTGGTTTGGGGTGGGATCCCCTATAGTATTGGTCATAGTTTTTATTTTTTGGTTTTAGGTGTCTTGACTCCTACTAGGAGGGTACATAACTTCTTGCATATGGTTAACTTCATCCTCTAAGTTACAGATCCTTCATAGGTAATGATCATATTTAGCCATGATTTATACATATAAGTTTTGTAGGCTAATGAATGGTCTAGTGGCCATGAATTTAGTGACCATGCCTCCACCAATAAGGGTCATAACATTGGAGTTTGGTAGTTACTTATATTTTTTGATATGTCTCATATTTACTAAATAGAGACCCCACTCTTGGTTAGGGTGTTAGGGTGAGAGTAGTCATAGAACTGGTAGTATATATTGGTGTTAAAGGTTAGGTTGTTACAAATCATCAATGAAGTATAAATATAATTGATTTTTCTTCTCTTTTATCCCTTTAGTACAATAGATCCACCTATGTCATGTCTGGACATATTTTGGGGTTTATGAACACCCAAAGAATAAATGAAAGGAGGGAATATGGAGAAGGAAGGAGCGATAATATGAATAAAATAATATTTAAAGGATGAATTCCTTGACATCAAGTTCACTAATTTGTGTACATATGAATAAAACATGCTAAACTATGCACAAGACTCCCCAAGGTCAAGCCAAAGCAATCGATGTAATGGATGGGCTATGGATTGGGTTGATTATTAGATGGGATGGGATTTGGAATGGGTGGTGGAATTAGGTTCTTGTGATAGAACTAAAATACCTTAATAGCATCATGGTGATCATTAAGAGTGTCAAACTATAAATAAATAGAGATATAAGGTCCTTCAGTTTCCAAGATCGTAAGAAGGTGAAGCCAATAGTAAATAATATGACTAGGGAAATGGGAGAGATCACGTTGAATGACTCACATGAAAATATTTACTCTATTTGATTATCTATTCCCAATCAATATCATATATAAATATGAATGATATAACATGAGGCTCGACCCAAGGAGAAGGAGAGTAATGGAGACATGACTAAGGATGGGATATGTTGTTTGGGTAAAATTTATGTTTAGGGTGGGTAACTAAAAATGTATTTTGAAAATGTTCTTGTTCATCTAAAATAGTCAAAGATTCAATAATAAGAGGAGGAATTGGGGTGGAATGGAAAAAATCATGTCTTAGCTTGGTATTAATGCAATTTTGAATATACTTATCTATATCTAGTGTTCTAACTCCAGGGAATAAGCCGTGGTATAAAATACCTAGTGTCTCAAGAAGATTAATCCAAATGAGGTTAGGAAAAATCCAAGTTATAAGTGTATGGGCTTATTAGAAAATGGTTTTTTGTGTATGCTTTGTATGAAATACCTAGTGTCTCAAGAAGATTCATCCAAATGAGGTTAGGAAAAATCCAAGTTATAAGTGTATGGGCTTATTAGACAATGGTTTGTTGTGTATGCTTGTTGTGATGTTGAAGCAAGGATTTGTGTAAGGTTATTACATGAATAAGAAAGGATTGGATTAAATTAATATTATTTAATATTTTGTAAATTATTATAATTAAATATAGGTGATTATGTGTTTTTTCAAGGATTCTTGACACTTTTTTTCTTTCTTTCGATTTTTTGTTGTTTTTGGCATAGTTTTTAGTTTTCTGAGTTTATGAAGGTAAAATGATTTCTTGATGAAATTAAAATTTTTAAATAAAAGAATTAAAAAAATTAAATCAAATATTATTTCTATCCTTTTCCAATAATTTTTGATGCACGCAAAGGAGAAAGGAAGAAACCTATACTATTGTGCAAAGTGCTGATTTTTCTTAACTTTGCCTAGATGCAATCTAGGTGATGAGGTATTTGTAATTTTTTTTCATTTATGTGGGGTGGATTAAATATTTGAATTATTTATTATAAATATTAAATAAATTCAAACTAAAATTTAATGTAAAATATAAATACCAAAACACTTATTTTTGACTTTCTTTGTCTATAAACAAGCTAAATTAGCCTTTCAACTTTCCTAGTTTGTTGTGAAACAAGTTTTTTTCATGACTTAATAAAAGGGTAAAAATAAATATAAATTATTATTTTATATTTTAAATAAGTAAAAAAAAAACTTTTAATACATCAAAACAAAAAAAAATTAGAAATGTACCTGCTCTATTTTTGCACCTAAGATTGTCTAAGTTCTTATGGTTGACTAGTTGGTTATTTTGAATGAAAGAAAACTTGTTTTGGATATGAAAATGAAATGCTATGTTGAATTAATTTTTTTTGAAAATTAAATAATGTATTCCTATGAATTTTTTATGAATTTTTTTTATAATGGAGATAAAATAATTTTTTTGGAATGCAAGCACATTTAAAGCTAACTACTTTTTCTTTTTGGTAACAAAGACAATGAAAACAAATAAAATTATCTCCCTATTAAATTTTATATTTTATAAATGATGAGATTAATATAATGAAAAAATTAATACAATAATATAATATAATAAACAAATAATACTAAAAATAAAAGAGAGCCCAACTTAACCAAGGCATAGATTAACTGGAATGCATGTAGTATGTTGATGAAATAATTTGCAGTATGCTAGTTTCTTTTTTTCATTGTGTGAATTCTATGAATTATCTAACTAGAGGATGATGAAGATCTAAAAAAAGGGGGATAATAATATACACAACCTAAAAATTAAATATTCTAAATTTACCCTCACCATCCCTAATAACTCCTTCCTCATCCTTCATCATCTATAATCACTCTCTCATTAAACCTTACCATCCTTAATCATCCCTAATGACTCCATCATAATCCATACTCACTCCCTCCTCAATCATCCTCATCCCTGATCACTCCCTAGCTTCTTGGTTATGCCTAATTGGCTTATGTTTTATTTCTAAATTTTAATCACTCAAATAAGGCCAAAAAACACTTACTTCGCTCATCATAATTCAATCAAATAAGGAACTTAGAGATATCATCCAATTATCTAGTGGGATTCAAATATATATATGTGATCCATGCCCACACCATGAAGAGAGTGTGTATCTAGATCCTTAGACTATAATAAATAGGCAAGATAGTGAAAAAATTATGGGATGAAATTGTATTACTTACATATATAGATTTATATATGAAATTCTAATAATCTCAATCTCATAGTTGAGAATCCAAATTTATATCTATATATAGGGGTGATTGGAGACTAGTTGAGAATCCAATCCCAACTCCATAGATTAATTCTTATTTTATATATATATATATATATGTGTGTGTGTGTGTGTGTGTGTGTGTGTGTGTGTGTGTGTGTGTGTGTGTGTGTGTGTGTGTGTATGTGTGTGTGTGTGTGTGTGTGTGTGTGTGTGTGTGTGTGTGTGTGTGTGTGTGTGTGTGTGTGTGTGTGTGTGTGTGTGTGTGTGTGTGTGTGTGTGTGTGTGTGTGTGTGTGTGTGTGTGTGTGTGTGTGTGTGTGTGTGTGTGTGATTGAGAGTATGTCCATAGTAGAATAGATTACTAGATAGATAGATATGTAGTCACCAATCTGGTAGATGATATACCCAACTTAATTTATACCCTACTTTATCTATGAAAGGAATGAAAGGCATATGCCTTAATCTAGTGTATCAAAGAGATGATAGTTGTAGATATCAAGGGAAGTTTTCCATCCTGATATTTAACTTTGATTTGCTTCATTAAGTCATATCTATCAAGGGAAGCTTTAATTATGATATATATTTTTGTTTTTACCCTACCTAATTAGTTATTCCCTACCTTATAAGGCAAGATAAGCTTAATTCTTGATATATAGCTTTGTTCTTGTCCTACCTACTTTCCCTATCTAGATTATTATATTAGATATCAATGGAACTTTTCTTTCTGATCTATAGCTTGCATATATTATTTACCTACCTACTTAGTTATTCCCTACCTAATTATTTTTTTATTGGAAAATTAATCTTGATTCCCAATAGATATAATGAAAAAATATGTTTTAAATCATGTTACATATATAATAGATATATACCATTGAGTATGCCCTAACTACTTTACCTTAAATTGAGTATTCCTTACCTAATTTACCTACTTGATTGAATATCTAATCCATATCTTAATCTTGAGTATACCCCACCAAGATACCCAATCCATATCTTTGTCTTAATTATGCCATACCTACCTTATTGTAATTGAGTATACCCTACTTGCTTTCTTGTACTTAAGTATGCCCTACCAGATAAAATACTCAATAAACATATTGATCTTGTATACATGTATCTAATCTTAATAATATATATATATATATATATATATATATATATATATATATATATATATTACCTAACCATATATTTTATACTTGATACTTAATTGAATACCCAAGCCATATCTTTAAAGGAGATGGGTCATTATAACCTATATAGAGATAGGAGTGATGATGGATGATTAATCACAAGAATAAATCAATTGCACCCACCATAAAGGTATTGAAGTGAGTGATTATGGATAAAGATGGATGAAGAAAGAGTGATTAGGGATGATGAAGGATGGTAAGGTTCAATAAGGGAGTGATTAGTCATGATAAGGGATGAGGAAGGAGTGATTAGGGATGATGAGGGAGTGACTAGGGATGATGAGGATCAATAAGGGAGTGATTAGGGAAAATGAGGGTTGATAAGGAAGTGATTAAGGATGATTAGTGACAATGAAATAATATTAAGTTATATCCATATGTGGGGAGTCATATATATTATCTATGTGACCTTCTCTATCCCATGTGTGCAAGAATGATTCATTCCATTTCTTCCAATTAAATGGGAAATGAAACACATTATTTAGATAAGGGTGCATTGACCCAAACATATATTTAAAGGAGAATGGGAATTATAATGTATATAGATAAAAGAGTGACTAGGGATGATTGGGAAAATGTATAAATCCACTATAACCTCCGTATTGGTATTAAATAGAGTGATTAGGGATGAGAAAATAGTGATTAGGGATGATTAAGGATAATGAGTGTCACTAAGAGAGTTATTAGGTATGATAATGGATGAGTAAAAAGTGATTATGGATGATGAGGGATGATAAGGGAATAACTAAGGATGGTGATGAATAATGAATAAGTGATTAAGGATAATGAGGAATGATGAAAAATTCTAGTGTCATATCTATATATAGGGTTAATATCTATTATATAGGTAACCTCATCTACCCCATGTGTGTAATAATATTTTTTCAATTTCTTCCTATTGAATGGGAATTGAAACACATATTCATGGTTAGGAAGGAATTGAATGAATCTAAATAATTTGTTTTTTTTTAGTTACCATTTAATAAGAAAGAATGGAACAAATAAATCTTGCACACATGGGGTAGAGAAGTTCACCCATATAATAGATATTACCATTATATATAGATAGAGTTAAATAATTTTTAATCATCCCTCATAATCCTTAATCACTCCCTCATTGATCCTCATTTTTATTGATCACTCCTTCATCGACCCTCATCATCCCTAGTCACTCCCTCATCATACCAAATCACTCCCTCTTGATCCCTTATCATCCATAATCACTTCCTTTATGATACTCATCATCCATAATCACTCTTGCATCATCCATATTCACTCTTCCTCATCCCTAATCACTCCCTCCAACACATTTATGGTGGGTGTAGTGCGATTCTACTTGTGCCTAATAATCCCTAGTTATTCCTTTCTCTATATAGGTTATAATTGCCTATCTCATTTAAAAATATGTGTTTTAATGACCATTCAATAGGAAGGAATGGAATGAATCAATCTTGCACACTTTGGGTAGAGAAGGTCACACAAATAATAGATATTAACCCTTATATATAGATACAACATAAGAATCATCCCTCATCATATTTAATCACTCCCTCACTATCCCTCTTGTCCCTAATCACTCCCTCATCAACCTTTATCATCCCTAGTCACTTCCTCATCATCCCTCATCATCCCCAATCACTCCTTATTCATCTCTTATCATCCCTAATAACCCCCTCATTGACCCTCATCATCCTTAATCACTCTTTCATCATCCCTTATCATCCCTAATTACTTCATCCAATACATTTATAGTGGGTGAAATGGCTTTATACTCATGTTTGATCATCAATAGTCACTTATTTATCTATATAGGTTAGAATTCCCCCTTTCCTTTCAAGATATGTATTGGGTCTTCAATCAAATATTCAATTAGGTATTAAATATTAAATATATCACTAAGGTAGGATATATGCATTTAGGATTAGATACATGTATTCAAGATCAATATATGTCTTTAGGTATTTTATCAATTGGGGCATACTCAAGTAGATAGGGAATATTTAAGTAGGTAGGGTAGGATAATAAGGTAGGTAGGTCATACTCAAGTAGTTATAATAGGTAAAAAATAGTGAATATCAATAAAGTAGGTGGGGCATAGCCAAGATCAACATATGGCTCAGATATTTTATTAGGGCATACTCAAGATCAAGATATGGATTATATATTTAATTAGGCAGGGCATACTTAACTAGATAAATTAGGTAGGGAACACTCAATGTTATAGATATATTGCATGTGTAACATGATTCAAAACTTCATTTATCATTTTACTTATTGATAATCAAGCTTCCTTTACCAATAACATAATATAAGTGGGTAGGGAAATAATAAATGCAAGATATAGATCTAGAAGCAAGATTCCCTTGATAGCTAATAATATATTCTAGATGGGGAAATTAGGCAAGACAAAAATTAAGATACATATCAGGAAACAAGCTTCACTTGCCTTATCATATAGGGCATAAATAAGTAGGTAGGGTAAGAATAAATATATATATCAAAAATAAAGTTTCCCTTGATTTTTATGCCTTAATATAGAATCAAAACAAAGCTAGATATTGAGAAAGAAAAATTCCCTTGATAGCTATGCTTTAATCTTTTGCTATCTATAAAGAAGACAATATTATCTTGATATGCTATTAGGTAAAGCAAAGATAGATATAAAGAAGTAAAGCTTCCCTTTCCTTACACCTTGGCATAGATGAATTAGGGAGGGAAATATTTCATTTACTTATTAGGTAGGGAAAGTTTGAGATTAGGGTAGGTCCTTTGGAATGATTTCCCCCATATATATATGGTAGGGCCCCAATTCCTAACCTATCCTTTAATATATTATATTGATGTCTAGGCATACTTAGAGTATGATAAGGTCCTAATTTTTCATTTAAGGCCCACTGGAATATGCCCAAGCTCTAAGTTACCCCTCTCGAATACACTAGATTAAGGCATATACTATTCATTCCATTCATAGATCAGGTTGGGTGTATATCAAGTTGAGATAGGAAACACACTCTACTAGCTACTAGATTGGAACACACTCTAAAAAATTGGTGACCACCTATATAAATTTGGAAACTAGGTCTACTATGGACATAATCTCAATGAGAAAATTGGGGTTGGGATTGGAATTTTCAACTAGTCTCCAATTTCCCCTATCTATATAGATATAAATTTAGATTATCAACTCTAGGATTCGGATTCTTATATGCCAAAGTCCCAATATATATGTAAGTAATAAAATTTCATCCCAACTTTTACTTACTTTCCTATCTATTTATTCTAGCCTAGATACACACTCTTTCCATAGTTTAGGCATGGATTGCCATATAGATATTCAAACCCCATCATAAAATTAGATGATATCTCTAAGTTCCTTATTTGAGTGAAAGAGGATGAGTGAAATAAGATTTTATTTTCTTTTTCTTTGAGTGATTAAAATTTAGAATTAGAACATAAGCTAATCGAGCACAAGTAGGAAGCCACTAAAACCACCACCAAGGTACTGGAGGGAGTGATTAAGGATAAAGAAGGACAAGGATGGATTGAGTAGGGATGGTGAGGGATGATTAGGGATAATGAGGGTCAAATAAGGAGTGATTATGGATGATGAGGGATGACAAGGGTCAATGAGTGAGTGGTTAGGGTTGATGAGAGATGAGGATGAAACAATTATGGATTATCAGGGATGAGGAGGGAGAAATTAATGATGAGGGATGATGAATGAGTGATTATGAGGGATGGTGAAGTTTAATAAGGGATTGATTATGGATGATGGAATGATTAGAGATGATGAGAAATGGTGAGGGCCAATAAGGGAGTTATTAGGGATGATGAGGTATGAGGAGGGAATGATTAAGGATGAGGAGAAAGTGATTATGTGTGAGAGAGGGATGATGATCAATTTAAATTAATACCAATTAGTTTTTTGATGTGCATAGGTCATCAATGTGACCCATGTTTTCCAAATCACACAACTTTGGATTGAATTCAAATTGATTGGTTTATAAACTCAAATTTTAATAAATCTAAGAATCATATAAATACCAAAAAGTAATCTGAAAGTTTAAAAAAAACTAAAAATGACTATATGTTTGCTTAAAATGGACATTAGTTTTAAAATTAATGCCCTAAAATATCTAGGTTAAATACTAAATCCTTAAAAATGCCTAAGTATTGACCAAATTAGATTTTGAAATACTATCTCCCACATCATAAGGCATGCAGCTATGAGACCAAATATATAAAATTTAGAATGACCCTAATTTATTATATTTACTAAAATTATTTTAAATTACAAGGAATATAAATGTCAAGTAAACCAGAAAATGCCTAAGTACTAACTAGATTCGATTTTAAAAAACTATCTCCCACATTGTACAATGTGTAACTATGAGATAAACTCTATTAAATGCAATGTGACCCTAGTTTATTATATTTAATAAAATAATTTTATAGTATAAATAATATAAATTTCAACTTATATTTAACATTTAATTTATTAAACCATCCCCCTACCTCTTAATTTTTCACCTTATTACATTCTACCCCCTTTAATGCTTTCATTGGGGCATAATGCATACATGCTATAGCACATGTACATTATTGCACATACGCACTATAGATAATTAATGTTATTGAATGTATACACTTTTAGACACTATTTTATGATTATATAGCACCTTAGTCTTGTACACTTGGAAAACTTAGACCTTGTTTATTCATCTTGGTTTTATACTTTTCCCATTTTTACATGTCTTGCATCTAATTTATCTTGTGCTCCTTGGTATATATCTCTTAATATAAATAGTATTATGTTTATGACACAAACCTACTCTCTTGTCCTTAATGCTTAAAATGAAGTTATCTTTCACCTCTACAAATTCTAATTCTATATCTTCTTTCTTGCTCCCTAAATAGTAATATCAAGGACAACACAATGTCGATGTTAGTGACTTGACTTGATGTAAGTGTCTAGTTACCTAAATTAATTCAATTTGAAAATTAAATATATCCTATTTTATGGTTAACCTAAGTTATTTAATGTGATTTATTACTCCAAAGAGATTGATATAAATACAAGATCAACCCTCATTCATTCCTCACCTAATAAAAAGACCAAAGAGACCAAGGCAACTTATCAAAAACACTCTATCAATCATTCAATTGAAAAAATATTCCCAATTTACACACTAGTCATAGGTACATCACATATACTAGTCTATAGTACTAAAGGAGTGGCCCAAGAACCTGATTTTCTAAGTTACAAGCTAGTTCACTCTTGTACTTACTTTTCATAATATTGCATGATTCACACATAAGCCAACACATATGGGAGAATTAAGTGAGTCTAAGGCCCTCTTATATATTATTAGATATATGTTTGTAACCTTAAGATATTTTGGTCTTTGGGGTGATCTTGACACCATGTGCACACTAACCCATTTTCCCCCAAGGTCACTATGAAGATGGAAAACTAGGGTTTTTCCATTTCACAAGGAGCAAAAGTCCATGACCCATATATGAATGCATTAAAGTGAAGGTGAAGTGAAACCCAAAATCATATAAGTCATCACTTCCTTTTATAGTAGGTATTCCATACATCAAACTAAGACAATAACATCAACACAACTGTCCCAGGCTAATGTTAGTGTCTAGAGTGCTAGAAGTACCAGATCCAAAATCTAGTGAATGTTCTAGAATCTCCTTCCAAATTTATTTCTACCTATTTTATATCTATAACTCCATGAGCATTAGAAAAAGCTAATTACATTACTTATTTGTCATTTCCATATCTATCATAATTGTACTTCCTATGTTTAAACTATACTCAACATAAAATATTCAATGCATGCTTATGTCTGAGTTTAACATCTAATTGGCCTGATATAGATATATTATAAAACTTGTGACATTTTATTTATATATTCCCATTCAATAAAATATAGGTTTAATGATAAGATCATCTTATATCACATTTTAGGGTTAAACATTTGGTTAACCTGATCTTTGAATGGCATTCTACCTAAGTATACCCTATAGGATGCTTACTCCCTCCTTTAACCTAATTTTTATTTACTTCATATCTCTTATCATGGATGATATTTATTAATTTGATGAATATGAATATGAAACTCTCCAAATTTATATCAAATAATGGGTAAAAATTGATTACTCTTGTATTTTTCCAACTGCTAAAGCATCTAATCTCAAAGCCTTAAAAGGTGGTAGTTGTTATACATATAACTAGGTTCATTCTCCCACAATTTCAAGAGATGAATTGAGAAATATTAATTAATATAAAAATCCTTTAGCCATACTTCCTACACCACCATTATATGATGTTAACATTTGATACTTGTAGAAGTATGGATACCAAGGCCAAGGATTGGGTAAACATGAGCAAGGTATGACCCACCCTATATCTATTAAACATAATAATACAAATAGACAAGGGTTGGGGTTTTCAAAAAAATTCTTGAGTTACTAACCATTCAAGTCAACAACCATGTTAATTTTACTTAAAAAGTGGGTACATATGACTAAGAGGTTCCTTCATTTGATCAACAATTTTTTTGACACCTACATAAAGAGATTATGGTTAATTTTAAAATAACTATTAAGGGGGACAAGTCTTCAAGCAAAATTATTAAACCCCCAAAAGTTCCTACATTCCCAAACAATATCCCTATATTAAAAGATGATGGTTTTTTCCTACCTTCATTTAAAACAAATTCAATATCAAAAAACGTGTCCTTACCAAAGTTTTCCCAGGATAAATATTTTATATCCTTATCAAATGAAAGTGAAAAAAATTATTCAAATGATAGAAGTTATTCAACTGATATACTAAATGTAATGAAGTTCAAAGATCCCATACCATTACCAAGATGTCCTAAATTTAGTGATCTTGAACTTTCACTTTTTATACATGAGGATGATGATACTCATATGCCTAGATTAAAAATAGGTGGTAAGTTGGAACCAAAGATAACACCTATGACAAACAACTATATTCCCATAGAATATATAATGTCTTTGATGAGCACTATTTGGGATCTTAAAAATCAAGTTTTTATACTTCAAATACAAATGGATTTTCATAATGATAATGCACATGTAACCTCATCAATAATCAACCTCTTAAAAAATGCATACTTGAATATCCTTATCCATAAGATTTTGAATTACCAAATTTACCTATTTTTTTGAGACACAAGGACCCATTCAACCACATGATTAACTATGCACATTATTTTGGTTAATAGGCACAATATTCCAAACTATTGATAAAAGTATTCCATATAAGCAGTTTTGATGAGGCTCAAAATTGGTCATATAGTTTACCAAAGGGTTCCTTAACCACTTTTTTACAGGTGGAAGATGTAGTCTTCATGGATTTAAATATACACAAGGTGATAAAACTTAAATTAGAAAATTTTCACAATGTCAAATAATGTGATGATGAATCCATTCAAGATTATACTATTCGATTCAAAACTACATCATATGAGCTAGAATTTAGACCCTTAGATTTGGGATTGTAATTTATCATTAGTAGAGGTTTTCTTTCCCCATTAAAGAAAATATAATTGCATAAAAAATATGAGTCATTTACCCATTTATATAATGATGTGTATAGATATGATTCCTTCATAATTATTCATTCAATGGAACTCAACATATCTCCCTCCAAATACAAAATTTTATCCCTGACATAAAGGATGGAGATAAATTACATAAGGAGCATTATGAAAAAGAATGTGTTATCCCTAATCTATTTATGACTATTTTGAAAATGTTACTCAACAAGGGTCTAATCCAAGGTCCATATCTTATCTAAGAATCTTAGATTAAACAACACAAAAAGCATCCATGCCAACAAGATTTAAAAATTACCTTATGCTTGGGTGGTGCTTATTTTGGCACAACCATATTTATCCTACATAAGTAAAAACTACTTGTAATGTAAGATGATTACAATAAATTGTCTTCGATATAGAAATATTATAAAACAAAGGAGGTTAGAAAGAATCCTTAGGAAACATACTACTACCAATTTCTCATGGTCTTAAATTAATTCAAACATGGGTTTGGGTTATGCCTACCAACACTAGGAACTCTTTGGATATACCAAATGGAAGTAAAAATTGATCCAAATCAACAAGGGATTTCCTTTTCCCATGAAGTCAAATTAATACATATTCCAAATGATAACACTAGTTCTTCTACTACAAATACAAAATGTGAAGAGGAACATGTTATGTACCTTTTCAATCTATCCAATCATGATGCAAACAATGAAAAAGATCCAAATTAAAGTTTTAAGGTTCACAGGGGAAGACACATATAACCATCCATTGGATGGAATTATAAGATGATCTTTCCTCTTCAAAAATTTCAAAAATACCAAAAACATTCAAAAATCCAAAAAAAAATTTAGTACCTACATGTTAAATTTTATCCTTGGCATTCCATGTTTATGGATGACATAGTCAGTTACTCCACATACACACGAGTGTCAAAATTATACTTGAGTATGATACAAGCATACACATATACATTATATATTCCTATTTAAGATGTTGGGTTTTACCTCTATTCATATCATATAGACATTGGGAACATCCGCTTCTTTGATCTTGATACACATAGGTTATATGGTTTGATGATCACATTTCATTATCATGTTTGATCTTACATATGTACTTACATAAGCATTTATCCATGATTATATATTACATAGGGTACTTGATATGCTATACACTTGACATTTTTTCTTGACACATTTGATCCATGAGATACTATGACATGTTTATGCTGGTTACTTATGTTTTATTTTATTCACTTCCTTGAATGTCTTGCCTTGATATTATATTTTTGGTCTGAACATGTGAATATTTTCCTTTACTTTTATCCCTCATGTATATGTATTCTTTAATTTACATTTGCATATGTCATTATTTTTTGTATAGACATTTGAATGTGTCATCATTTACTTTATGGAAATTTGACCAAGTCATGTCCCTTAAATTAAGGGGTATTTGAACATGCCCCTTATTTGTGGTCTCCTTAAACCATTGCCTTTTGACTTGGTTTTGAGTTCTCTTGTGTATGTGTGCTTGTTTTCTTATTGATATTGTATTTTTACTATCTGTATATTTCCATGATACTTATCATGCATATTATACCTACATGTGATCACATTGGTTCTATGCACTTCAATGACATATCTACCTAGACATGTTCCTCTTATATGCTACATTGTTACATTCACATATTATATAGTTATATTATCCTTTAGAGGGGAGGTAACTACATGTTATTATATTTCCCTCACCTAAAATGGGAAGAATTTTGGTGGGGGAATGTCATAGAGGCATTCTCCACACTTGGCATAGTCTTTACATTTGATGAGGGCATGCTTTGGAAGCATGTTCTCCACACTCATTCAGTATATGGTACATATATTATTTCAAAATTTAGTGGGGTTATGCTTTAGATACATGTTATAAACACTCAATAAATATGTGGTGGCTATATAATTTTTCATATTTAGTGGGGGCATGTCATATGGGTATGGATTTCACACATTCACAATTCCCAAATTTAGTAGGGGCATGCTTTGGAGGCATGTTCTCAACACATATTCAATATTCAACATCTCTAAATTTAAATGGGGGCATGTTTTGTAAAAATTTACTCCACATTGGTACTTATATTATTTTTCATATTTCTCCATATATATTGGGTACATTCTTTGGAATCATGTTCTCCACACCTACACAATTTTATGAATTGGCCAAATCACATAGTTATATGATTTAGATTCACAATTGTGACATAATTATATACACTGGTACTATTGTTATACACAATTTCAACATGAGACATATATAAGGTACATATGCTATGCAACATGTGCCTAATATTACAAAATATAAATTAGTTTCATATTCTAAAACTCTTTTATGGATTGTTACCATATCATAAACATTTTCATGTTGACGCCCCATAGACTTTAAAGGACTTTATTGAGCCAATCTACTATAGTAGTTGTTTAAATTTTTATTATGGTTGAGGTGATAAAATCACTCAATATTGACAATTTCTTAGGTTATAATTCACCATCTAGCCTCACTAGGTTATAAGTATCATTGGGTTACATGATTGAGCTAATCTCAATTTCTAGGTGGCAACTCACCTTTTACTCCAAATTTGGGGGAATGTACCTTCCAATGTCTCTCTATCTCCTTGGATATATGCACTTTCAAGATTTATCTTTATTTTTCATAATTTCATTTTTATATCCTTACAATGATACATATTTTTCAAAATAATTTTCCAATAGGTAAGGTGATTACATTAACACATAGGTATACTACTAAACCTTGTTATTTCAATTTTTATCTATTTCAAGTAATTTCAATCATAGATTATATGCACTAATTTTATACTATAACATGCTCTTAGTTATATGTCAATCACAAATAAGGCACTCAAGTTGGGCAAACACAAAGATAAAGTGTGTATACACACCCAAGTATACATTCCTTTCCTTTAAACTAGAAATTTCATTACTAGATAAAGGGACAAATGTAGACACTATTTTATGATTATATAACACCTTAGTCTTGTACACATGGAAAACTCAGACCTTGGTTTTTACTCTCTTTTATATACCTTTATTATTTCTACATGTCTCACATATACTCTAGCTTATGCCCTTTGGCCTATATCTTTTAGTTTGACTAGTCTTAAGTTGATGACACAAACATGCTCTCTTTCCCATAATTCTTAAAATGTAATTATCTTCCACCTCTTTAAGTTTTGAGCCTATATATAATTTCCTACTCCCTAGACATTAACATCTAGGATAAAATCTAATATTTATGTTAGTACCCTGACCTGATGTAAGTGTCAAGTGACATAAATTCATCCAATTTACAAATGAAACTTATCCTAATGGTAAATGTAAGTGATTTAATGAGATTTATTAATACAAAGGGTTTGATATAAATAAAATATCAATGCTCATTCATTCCACACCTATAAAAAATACCAAAGTGACTAAGGCAACTTATGAAAATCACTATATTAATCATTCAATTGAATAAAGCTTCCGTATTTCAACACTAATCATAAGTATAACACATATAGAGGTCTAAATTACTAAAGTATTAATAAAAGAGACTAATTTACCAAGTTATAAACTATGTTATTACTTTACTTGCTTTGCACAACATCACATGATTCACACACAACTTAACATGTAGGGGAGAACTACAAGAGTATGAGGACCTCTTCTGGAGTATTATCTATGTAGGCAGTGCCCTCTGATAGTGGGGCCTTTGGGGTTAGGTAGACACTATGTGAAAACTAAAACATTTTAACCTAAGGTCATTGTTTTAGTCTATAATTATACCCATATGGGAGACTTTTTTAGGCTCTCTCACTCCCATCTATAACATTAGAGCAACCTCAGGCTATGGGTATCTTGTAGTGAGGTTGAACCTTTGGAGAAGGTCAGCTTCCTCTTGGTATATCACCTAAACTAATAATTTTACTTATAAAAGGGATAGAGAGAGGGTATGATATGACTAAAACAACTAAAAGAGTGATACACCAAATTGATTGACACTCACATAAGCATGAAATAAACACTAACTCAGCATAAGATAACTCACAAACTAGCTAATTTGCATAAGTTTTTCATAAACTAGGCTCACCAAAAAAAACATGAAGCAAAGATAAAATTTGATATTCACACCAAGAATCCGTTAATGGTGGAAAGAGTTAAAGTTCAGACCTACAACTAACTTGAAAATACCTAAAAATAGGAAATAAAGAAGGACAATGGACATGGACGAACACTTCTTCACAAGGCCATCATGCAAAAGCTTACTAAACATAATTTAGAGGCAAGAGATAGGTGAAAAATGATATTTATTTCTTCAAAAGGTCTTTTATAAATTTTTTGATATGGTTTATCCTTGTCAAATAACAATATCTTACAAAAATATGGGAGAAATGGGATATATAGGAGAAAAGGGGAAGAGAGAGAGAAGAGACAATCAAATAAAATTTAATAAATGAGACACAACCACCCTCCATGGATTTTAACCCACATTTGGGTGAATTAAGAATAATCCTTCCTCAATAAATTTGACCTCCATTAGCCCAAATAGTCTTCAAGCCCTCTCATTGGCTTATAAACACACTAGAAGACAATAACTTCTTGAGGATGATGATGTTAAGATCCACTAAGAGGGAAAAGTATACAAAGACTTTGAAAATGATTTTAATTTTCTGGTTGCACTCTCAAAACTCTAAATATATCTCCCTTAGACTTCTATGCCCCCCTCCGCCTGCCTTCTAGAAGATGCTTGGGTAAAAGTTAGTTGACTTAGCATTTTATGCTTAATTGGCCATGGAGGTTAAGTTTCATGTTTTATTTTAAGGTCAATTTCTATTTTCAACTTTAATTTTCTCCTCCAACCTAAAACAAACTCCATGATACCTAAAAATTTCATAGACCCCATTGATGGAGGTCACAAGCTTGAGCCACCCTCAACCAGCCACCCTAAAAACTACTCCCAAGGCCATTTGGCACTATGAGGACCACTTTTAGACCTGTATAAGACTTATAGACATCCATGTAATGCATATTAGGAAACAAATTAATATTTGGAAAACCTTCAACACTTGTAACAATGGTGGAAATCACCATTAAACCTACAAAATTTCACAAAATGTCAAAAAACTAGGTTTTTGACCCTTTAGCTTAGATAGACACCCATAAAACCCTTTTGAAGAGATCCAAGTGCCATATAATGATGTTTCAAGTACCATTAGACCTATTCCATGGATTTAGCCCATTTATTTCTTTGTTAAACTATAAAAATAAGTAATTTTGAGTTATTTTGGGCCTCCTAGGCACCTAAACATGCCAGATTCTTATGTAAAATAGGTTTTTCAAGAGATGTATGGAGTAATATATGCATTACATGAGGTTTTAAATAAAATTTAGGTCATTTTATGGCCCTATGAGTCTAAAAACCTAAAACTGGTCAAAAACCTCCTTTGCAAGCCTAAACAAGCTCACCTTCAAGATTATTATTCATATAATAAAGACACCCATTCCACCACTAATTTCAATAAATATATATTAAATATACACCTTCAACACCCCTAAAAATATTGGGCTCCCATGTTTATGATATGAAAATATACGCATGTAAAGATGATTGCCTACATGGTTTGGAAGCATTCTAGAAATGCTTACACTCTTAATGATTGTTCATAAAACTCAAGATCTTAACCAAAATAAATCCATAATTAATTTACATTAAATAGGTTTAATCAAAACATAATATAATCACTTGTCCCAACTCTTCGTGGTATGAAATATATGAGCCAATAGAAATCCTATTGATTGTTCTAATTGTACCATAGGGGCTCTTAGTGTTGAATAACACTTCTCATTTTAGGATTTTGAGAATCCAAAACATGAGTTACAGTTTGTGACTATTAAGTGATTGTCTATGGTCGAATAGAAGCAAAGTATGAAAACTGTCCACAATATTTATTTGATTTAGTTGTTGGGAGCCATCAGAGTCTATATTATTTTAATACTTAGTCATTCTAAGCATTTGGTAGTTAAACTAAATGATTATTAATAATGACCTCTAAGCTAGATTGAATCTTGATAAAAATAAGAAAAAGGGTAAGGATGAAAGAAACATGATTTTAAGTTTTCCTCTCAAATATTATGACAAAATTCCAATTAATTTGAGTACATTTGAACCAATTTATGTTATAAAATAACATAAGCTCAAATTATATCACAAATCAATTAAAATTCAAAGGAAAAACATGAATCATAAGTAAGAACCAAATTTATTATAAAGGCTTGCTATTATGATCTGAATAACCTAAGTACATCCAAATACAAAGCAAATAAAACAACGTATATTTGAGATCTTTACAGTCAATTTAACATTTAGCAAAAATTAATAGCCCTATGACAAAGAATGTAACTCAAACAATAAGAATCATTCAAATTCAAGATAACTCATTGTAATTGAGAGATAGCATAGGCATTTAATGAAAACTATCTAGACAATCTTTTCAAAATTCCTTTATTATATTAAATGCTCTTGGTATCAATTGCTCAAAAACTATCCCTTTACAAATGGTAACCATATGCCTATTTATAGGAAACATAGGTAGTTAATTGGTTAAATTTCAAAAATATCCAGATGTGGATAAGGATAGCTGTCTTTGATACAAACCCACAATGTAAAACAAAATAAAGCCAACCTGACAAGAAAGAGTATATGCTAATAGACTAGCATATACTTTAAAAAAAGAATATTCCTTTAGGAATTTCATTGGTGGGTCCTTCTTATTAGATCTATCTGAGGAAGTCTTCCAAATTGGTGTATTTCTCATTGATCAACTCAAATCCATTATAGGCTTCATTAGATGATCCTCTTCTTTATCTACTAACTTGTCAAATTCACTATCTACCCAAAATACAAGTTCCTTGACGTATTATGCTTCTGTAATTTTCTTTCTCATAAAATTAATTGTATCAAGGGTCTTATGGTTGTACTTAGCTGAATGACCTTGGCTATCTTTGATTCCTTTGATGTGGGTACCAACCCTTTGCTTAAATTCTTCATTATCAATCAGGGCTAAAGTAGTGGTTTGAGAAGGGTTATTTAATATATTCCCCAAAAGTTTCTCAATCTGGTTTACCAAGTCTATGTCTCTCTTGATGAAGTCCTTAACATCACTACTCCAGGTGATCAAATATTCTTGTTTATCTACCAAAACTACCATGAAGATGTCTAGATGTCTGAGTTTGATAATTTTGAAGTTCAAGGCCTACTTTGTCTTATGCACCTTGATGAACTCCTAAATCTAAGCTTGAGAATTCTACCACTGGGTGATTAAGGCTTGTGCCATCTTAACTTGATGGTCAAAAGCAATCAATCTAGACTTGATCCTTTTCAAATTATTGAATTAATCCATCAAGGATTTATTCATCATTTGTAATATATTTTTAGGAATTTTTAAGAAGACTTGAGATTCCAAATCTTTATTTTCTATTGCTAAGTTGAGAATCTTTTGTTTCAATCCTTGAACTCTAGCCAAGGTCATTGTTGATTGGGCTAGTAACACACTAGTTATATACTCTTGAAAAATAGGATGCTTCCCTCTTTCTTTCCTTAGAATAGGATTTAATCCTATAAATGGTTCCACCTTCTGAAAGGTGAAATCTTTAGTACTAATACTAATTTTTTTGGTCACTACTCTTTGAAGAGTTGATGTCTCTAGATTAAATTGGACCTAAGGATCAAACTCTTTCACCTGTGGTTGTTCGAGAATCTCAACATTTGAATTCTTAGAGGCTCTTGGAGTACCAACCCATTGGATTTCCTTATTGTGAAGAGTCTAGATGCTTCTCTCTATTTGTTAGTTCAACATATCATGAATCCATGGCTTGACATTATCCTGAACACCTATGTCCACTGGAGTCAGAGGCAGTGAAGGATAAAGAGATGGTATTTTATAAAACTTCCCATAAATAAACTAATCAGGAATGGTTGGTCTATAAATAGGATTCTCATCACTAAATAAGTTTATTTCACTAGTAGGGTGAGTAAAAGTTAACCTAGGCCTCTTTCTTGGAGATAGAGGAACTAAGGCTAATTTTATCTCTCTTTCCACTTCCCAATATAACCAATTCCTTGCCTGCTTCCTCAGATGGGTATTCTTCCTTATTGAAACCATAAGTAGTTGTGATGTTAGCTAGGGAACTCTCTACTATTTTTGTAGTTTCCAAAGTAATTATGATGATAACTTCTATTGGGGAAGAAGGCCTTGGTGGGGATGCCTAAATTTAGAGGCTTTCAATAGGTCTTTGCTCAATCTTGGACTATTTAATTATATATTTACATTTTCCTTTTGCATGCTCAAGTTGCTCAATTTGAGATGAATTTGTCAATTCTCCATGCTGAGGCTCAGAAGATCATCCCTCAATAGGTGGTTCTTGATGTGTAGTCTGAGATGGTCCTGGCAACAAGTAATACTGTAAAGGATGTAACTACCATATTTTTCCTGAAGGCTTATTATCCTTGACCAGCCTATGTTTTAAAGTTACATTTTAGTTTCTAACCCTAGATCAGACTTCTTCAAAGTTATTTTCCTTTAAGTAAATACCATCTCCCACACCTGGTTGATTCTTGTACTCAATATTTGAGACCTTCTTATCTTGAATATGGTTAGCCACTCTATTATTGGGGTCTCACATCTTAATATCATCTAATTGGAAATTAAAAGAGTTACTATGTACCACCATGATCTCCAGTTGTTTCCAATCCTACCAATGTCCAGTGGGAAGGGATGAACTTGAGCCTTTTTATCTTCTTACAATACCAATTTATTCCCTAGATGATTTGATAATCAATTTATTGCTTTGCAAGCTTACTAGGAACATATATGGGTAGTCTATATGATTGGACCATGATTCCTTCTATCTTTATTATAGTAAAATCTGGATAGAACCACACATACCCCATGGTCTCCACTTGTTTTTTATTATAGGATGACGTCTAAGCATAAAAATACTAGTGATTGTCTTAAAAATGACTAGGAAGACACTATCACATATGAATTGCATATGATTCCTATATTAAAATATGTAGTTTGGATTAATGATGGGAAATAGAAGTCCTACCATCAGGGGACAAATTTTAGATGCTAGGGAAATTAATAGAGGCTAGGAATGAATCTAAGAGGTAAGACATAATAAAGAAATGTCTGGAGGTCTTTCTCTTGATGGCTATAAATTGTTTGGCCAAGAATAAACTTATTAAGTCTTTAATGGGAGGGGTTAGGTTCCACTACAAGATGAAATGGACAAAAGACACCTAGAACTTACTCACATAAGTTTTAAAAGAGGCACCAAGGCTCTGTTCAATAAGGTCATAACTACCTTCATACCCTCTCTGAATTTGGTAATAGGAATCTCAACATTAGGGGTCCTGAAAACATGGGAACCTTGGATTAACCATGGTGAAAGAACTAAATCTAGGTTTTGGGAATTTATCCATTCTCTCAAAGATGGAAGATCAACATGAGGTAAATGGAGCTTATAATAAGTCTCAAAGGCCATGTGAGCTATGCATGCAACTTTATTGATATTTCCTTCATGAATAATCCATTCTCCATCTACTCTATAGTCAATAAAAATAGGTACAAGAAGGTTGATGTAATGCATTACCTTTGTTTTAGTAGCTGCATGATGAATTCTTGCCATTTGAATTGATACTAAATCCTTGTATCTTTGGTACACTGAAGCATTTCTATTTTATTTCTAATAAATGTGTTATAACTCTTCAATAAAGAATAATAATTCAAACCAATTATTGATTCCATGTACATTCAATGCTATTGAATCCAACTCTATGTCTCTAAATACCCTTCCTTCACCATCTAAAGTTAGATAAATCTCTACTTCAATCTTCATCTATTGCCTACCTATTGCCATTGATAACCTTGTATTGTAATTGAAAATCTATCAAAGTTCTTACTAAGGCACCTGCTCTAAAATTAGTTTATAATTATCTCAAGTGTCACATAATCAATTTGAACTGACTCTAACCTTCTTTATAAATGGTTTAGGTTTTTTTTTTACTTTAATGACCAAAACATCCAAATTTGATATCATACATGCCTTAGATATGATGGAATCTTAATATCATATCTCCTATGTTTTAAATCATGAGATATATTTCATTTGGATCCTCCATACTTACATGGAGCTTATGTGGTAGGGTTTCATGCCTTTCATGGAAATTTTTCATAAATGTCATTTGAAGAGTGACCATTGGTTTTTAAAAGTCCCTTTTATTTTGCTTTGAAAAGCTAAATCCAGGTCCTTGCATTTCATTAATGTTTGGTTTAAGTGGATAAAGAAAATAGGTATGGAAAAGTAAGGGGTGAACCTCAAAAAAGAGGTCAAAAAGGCAAAATCACAGGTAGAAGCCAAGCATAAATGTGGAAACAAAGGATAAAGTTAAAATAACATTAATATGACATGATGTATAACCAAATCAAGAAGCATGAAGGAGATGAAATGAGACACAAGTGGCAACCCAAGAAGGTATAAGGCAGAAAATGGGTGGAAAATAGCATTAAAATAACCCAAGAGGATGATATTATAGGTGAGTCCCAAGAAAGCATGAAGATTTGAGGGAGAGTACATGACTATAAATCAAATAAGAGAGATGGTGCAATCAAGCCAAGCCAAGCCAAGGAAGTGAAGGTATGGCCATGTGAACAATAAAATGAATGCATAAGAGAAGATAAATATTTGAAAGACTTGTTTTCAAACATTTTATATGATGATGTATGTGAAATTAACCCCAATGATGAATATCTCTTGTATATGGAAACCATTGAATTGATGGATGAGTATGTAGAAAGGCAAGATGAGAATGAATCACCCCATAGAGTTATTGACAATAATGGTATGCAACCATAAAAGGTTGATATAACTCATAAATGAGGGAGTAAAAGGATAAGACAAAGAACAAGATGTCTAAGAGGATGAAGAGTAATGTAGACCAAGAAAGCTTAATATTATTATTTCACTTAACCCCTAATACATTTGTGCTTGGCTTCTACCTCCTTTAGAACAATATCTAATAATGTCTACTAAAGGTGAGATTCCTATTACCAAATTCAGAGAGGGTGTTAGGGTAGCTATGACCTTATTGAACAGAGCCTTTGGTGCCTCTTTTAAAACTTATGTGAGTAAGGTCTAGGTGTATTTTGTCCATTTCATGTTGTAGTGGAGCCTAACTCCTCCCATTGAAGACTTAATAAGTTTATTCTTGGCCAAACATAAACACTTACCTATTTTAATGTCATCTTGTTCTGAGGTAGAAGCCAAGCACAAATGTATTAGGGGTTAAGTGAAATAATAATATGTTTTTAGAAAATGTCAAGCTTGGTCCTATAGCAAAAATTTTATCATGTCCTTTATCCGTGAAGCTCTTTTTAGTTTGAAACAATGAACTTTAGGAAAAGATCTCTATGTACACACACACACACACACACACACACACACACACACACACACACACACACACACACACACACACACACACACACACACACACACATGTATGTATGTATGTATGTATATATATATATGTATATATGTATGTATGTATGTATGTATGTATGTATATATATATATATATATGTATGTATGTATGTATGTATGTATGTATGTATGTATGTAGATATATATATATATATATATATATATATATATATATATGTATATGTATGTATATATATGTATATATGTATGTGTATATATATATATATATGTATGGATTAAGTACAAATTTTATCCCTCATGGAGAGCACAAGGGCATGTATATGTTTGGTTTAAGTGGATAAAGAAAATAGGTATTGAAAAGTAAGGGGTGAACCTCAAAAAAGAGGTCAAAAAGGCAAAATCACAGGTAGAAGCCAAGCACAAGTGTATTAGTATTGCATACTCTCAACTTAATATTATTATTTCACTTAACCCCTAATACATTTGTGCTTGGCTTCTACCTCAGAACAAGATGGCATTAAAATAGGTAAGTGTTTATGTTTGGCTAAGAATAAGAACAATGAACTAGGTAAAAACTGAGTTTAATTAATACATATAGCGACTTGTTTTTATGTGTGGGATGATTTTTATATACTCTTTTTATTAGATGCTTATGAACCATAGCGAATTACTCTTGAAAGAATTTATGAGGTTACATGATAGAATGTATTCTCATCATAAATGTTGAAGGTTTGGAAATAAAATGATTTTATTAAGGGCAATGAAAACCTTTTGAAAATATTCAATAGCACATATCACATGATGTAATATTAGGTATGTAAGATTAGAGATGTTGAATCATTAGCACATATTTACCACAAGTCATTAGCATCTCAAATCGCTATGATGTAAAATCTCTAATGATGTAAATGATGTAGTAATAGGTAGGTCATCTTAAATCGCCAATAAATATTAAATCATTGCGTGACTTTGTTAACACTCATAAACTATCAGGATTATATGCTCTTGATGTACTTGGCACAACTCACCCTTATATTGGATTGGGGGCATGATCACCCCCTTCACACACACACACACACACACACACA
>JARHVA010000080.1:1205000-1512500 GCA_037957365.1 Torreya grandis | reverse complement strand
AACCACCAGAATCCTTTAAACCTTGTCACAATACACCAAACTAAAAAATTTCAAGACTTTTAATTGGTTCAAACTCTTTATATTTTCCTTTTTCCTATTTTAACCCTAATGTAGGGTTACATAGACTACAACTAGCTTGAGAGGCTTCAAATTTGATGCTAATGAACCCTACTTGCTCTCAGACCTTCCCAAGACCTAAATAAGGTCTTCCCTATATAATTTCAACTTCTTCAATGCATATATTTGATTCAATAACATCAAAGATCATTCAAATCAATGGTCTCATAGAATTCTGTCAACATAGTCTACCTAGGGAAAGATAATACAGGGTTTAAGTTTGCATTAGACTTTACCTGAGGTTTTGAAACATTACATAAAGATTATATTCCATCATTTTGTATTTCTCCACCATATTCATACCATAATAATCTCTATCCATACACACACACACACACACATTTCTTGATTGTCTCTTTTGGACACAGCACTCATCGACTATTATTTTGAACCACTATTCTTATTGAAAGCAAAAAAGTATTATATTCATGAAAGACAATGTGTGCATATGAATTTACTCCTATATATCACCTTAATAATCAAAATACCTTACTTAAGAAGGTTCCTTCTACACTAGTCTCTTATATTTAATGAGACAACACATAATTCATGTCATAGTGCTGTAAGACACAATCCTTTGTAATTTAAAGTTATAGTCTACTGTTCCAAGGACATAAATGATTTAAACACATCAATTCCATTCATAAAATGAGAGTATAGATTTATATCTTACAAAAATTCTAACTTTTATTTATTCCATCTCTTTACACTATCAATTATATCACCATGGATAGAATACAGGGTTCTTCTCTTTTTCACTCATTTCTTCATTCTCCTCTGTACCTATACCTCCTACCAACCTCTAGCTGACTCTCTATGATTATACCACATTTATTTATTTTTCACAAACTCATTACATTATTTAATATACACAATAAAAACTTACCTACATTCAAGGTCACTTCACCCAAGTGGGCAGTTATATCATGACACTTAGCTTATCATTCATATTCTCTATATCATGCACGTAGAACACCTTATACACCTTCCTAATCCCATATATGACCTTATACACCATAATCCTAGGAGAATACTCTATGGAGGAAACAAAGACACTAAAACTCAACCTAAAAAATTATGAAAACTTCTTGATTAGTTTATTAACTTTCAAAAGGGATCTATATTTTTCATTAACACTCCTCGCTTTTAGCAAAAAAGAATTGCTAGAATCTTGGACTACCAAGTGGGTAATTTACTGAAAAGTCATTTAGGCATCCCATTATTTGAAGTAAAAATGGATTTTTAGCTTTGGAACCCTATCATTGATCATATTCAAATAAAATTGGTGGGATGGAAGGGTCACCTTCTTACTTAAGTGGGGAAATACCATCTACTCAAAGCCTCGATCTAGAGCATTCTTGTTTACTAGATGTCTATTTTCGGAAGCCTTCCAAAGTGGCCACTAAAATTAAACAAATGAAAAAATATTCTTATGGAGGGGCACTAAATAAAGATTCAGATATAATTTTATCATATGGGCAAAAGCTTCTCTTCCCAAAGCAAATAGAGGCCTCAACTTGAGAAGCATAAAATCTATGAACAGAGTCATGTTGGCAAAAATGGGTTGAAGAATTATGAAGGAAAATAGTGAATGGAAAATAATTATCAAATATAAATACCTGGAAGGAGTGGAAGTGGATGATTTTATATGGGAAGAAGGTCCTATGGATATATCTGCCTTTTAGAA
Organism: Torreya grandis; assembly: GCA_037957365.1. Classification (NCBI taxonomy): domain Eukaryota; kingdom Viridiplantae; phylum Streptophyta; class Pinopsida; order Cupressales; family Taxaceae; genus Torreya; species Torreya grandis. The sequence goes on along the minus strand of JARHVA010000080.1, from coordinate 1,510,696 downwards.
ATCTATCACCAACTACAAAGATCTCCTAAAGAAACGCATCATATGGAAAATTGGCAACGATGAGAAAATTGACTTTTGAGAAGATGTTTGGCTATTGTCCACTCCCCTGTCCTCATAACAGATTTAGGTTGGATGGTATAGATATCTTAATCAAAGATGGGGATCAAAAATCAAAGATTACTGGGTGATGAATGATGGTGTAAAAAGATGGAAAATTCTCCCTTATGAAGGACTCTTAGCAAAAGAATCACTGGCTATTCAATCCCTTAACTCTTCGATGAGTCAAATCCATATCCCTACATTTTAGAAGGAATGCCACTTTATTTGGGCTGCTAAAGATAATGGATCATACTTGGTGGCCTTAAGACATGCCATCAATATTAATATATAAAGTGAATGGGATTTTTAGAAAAATGGTCAAGAATTTGACTCATAAAGTTAACTTTTTCTTTTGGCTAGTGGAATAGGACCAAAATTTGATGGTAAATAATCTAGCTAAAATGGGACTGATAGTCCCCAATATATGCTCTATATTCCAAAATGTGTAGGATTTAGTTCCTTACCTGTTCCTCAAGTGCTCCTTCAGTTCAACACTGTTTAACTAGTTGCTAAATAAATTCAACCTGACATGGGTCAAATTGAATAAGGTATTTGACCTCATAATGCAATGGAAACCTTCATGGAATCTCTCATCTCTAGAATTCATGTGGTGCCTTGCTCTTCCACATTGGTTTGGGTGTGTTTGGAAAGTTTGCAATGATGGCCTTTTATTAAACAAAAGGCTCCAACCTAAAGGGGCTTTTTGCATTTTTGAAAATTGGAAAGCTTTCCCCTCCCCAAAGATAAATAACCTAGATCTCCTTTGGCACTACAAATTTTTAGCAATTGGGACATAGTTCAACACTTAAGTTCTCCCTCAAAAGCTCTTATTTGTAAACATACAAAATGGAAGGCTCCACCAAAAGGTTGCGTAAAATTGAAATTTGATGGCACATCTAAAGGCAAACTAGGACCTGTAGGCAAGGGAGGAGTCATAAGGAACTAAAAAGGAGAGATGTTAGATGATTATGCGAGACCTTTGGGAACCCAGAAAAATCACCTTGTAGAGGCCAAGGTGGCCCTCTAGGGTATCTGGTTGGCTTCAAAATCAAACTAAAAAGAATCATCATGTAAGGTGATTCGTTAAATATACAAAATTCTATAGAAGGGGAAATAACTCCCTCTCATACTATCAAAGACATCATGTATGATGCCAAGAAAATTTTGAGGGGCATGACACATCTTCAAATTGTGCATACTTATTGGGAAAGAAATGCGGTAGTGGATCAACTCACCATCATTGGAGTAGAACTCCACCTTTTAATGAGATGACATGAATGAAGAAATATTCCTAATAACTTCTTTAAGGCCTTATAGGATGAAAGTACTACTATTTGAATGGGACATCATGTCACCACATGGACATAATATTTCATTCAAGGGGTGGATTTTAAATATAGTTATCTGTAATTATGATCATATGAGGAAGTGTAATTTCTATAGGGTGATAATGATGGGCTTACCAAGCACCATTCGTATTGTTCAAACAATGCTCTTTAGAACCATCTACCTACTTACCTTGAATTTGTTGCCATGGCTTCAAAGGGAGGAGATAGAGAAAGGATTGAGCCCATCTCATGCATAGAAGTACAAGGGAAAAAAATGTCTGGAAGGAACTTAAATGTGGGGTACTCATAGAGTTCATGGTGAGAATCACTCAGCATGATGACAATGTAGCCTAAGATTTTGTAGCTACTTGGAACAAATGTAAGGTGATAATTCATGGCATAAAAATCATTTTTATGAAAGAATTTATTTGGGAGGCTACTGGCATGTCCTATGAGGGGAGAAAGGCCTTCAAGGACCAAACCAAGAAGCAAGAGCTCATTCAATGTTTTTTTCACATGAACAAGTTTGTGAAGACCAACAAGAAGGGTTTTACCCAGGTGGACCTTCCTTAACATTGGCTATAAATTTATCTCCAGGTAATGCACTATATGCACTTAGAGGGTAAATATACCCTAATCTTTTCTCATCATTTTTGTTACTGAATCAATTTCTAGGCTATAAGGTAAGCCTAACTTTCTTCTTGATTAAATATATAGAATGCACTGCCTTGGCTCATCAATTAAATGAGACCAACTTTATCCTACACTAGGGGCTAATTTTGCTACTCATCAAACATAACCAAACCCTGCAAGGGAGGTAGGTCCCCCGAGGAGGATCCTCCATCAGGGAGGACTCTCAAGATGGCTATCGATGACCCATCAGGGAGGACAAAAGGATCCTCTAACCTTTTATGAGCACCCTTCAGGTTAGTCTTTCTAAAATGCCTGTTGATGACCTTACCCTCAAGCTCTTCATACCCAAACCCAAGCCAGCCACCCTTGATGAGAGAAATTTTGAGGAGGCTACTCAAAATAATAAATCTATTTTTTTGGAGGAGATGAAATATAATGAGTATCTAGAGAAATACAATTACAAGGTGTAGGAGGTAGGGTTGACCCTCACTAATCTTATACAAGAGTGGAATGCCCTTCATAAGGGTGATGAATACACTATGCAGTCTTTCATCCAATCCTCTAAGCCTACTTATACCCCTATCAAATAGTTTTCAAAGATCATGGAAACCCCCCACCTGGTTTCCCTAATTTAGCCCCCATAAAGAAAACTCCCCTATAGGTCCAAGGGTAGAAGAGGCCATGTATGATTCTTCTAGGAGAGGTAGCAGAAGGATATGGAAATCATACATGGGATAAGATCTCAAAGCTTAAGTAGGATATACCTATGAATAATTCCAAAGAGGAAGAAGATACACTAGAGGTACCCCTCTCCTAATATTTTATGTTTATATTTTTCCTTTTTTTTGTATGTTATAGTTAGTTTTTGATTTTTAAGTTGAGTGACCTTGGTTTGGCCTGTTGATACTCTATATTACACTTTTGTGGTTCTACGATCCCTATAAAACCTAGTTTTTTACCCTATTAAATTAAAAAACATCTTACCAATATTTCATTTCATAACAACCTTCAAAACACTCTCAAACTCTCATACAATATTCAAATATTCAAATTAGCCCTTTTGGCAGGAAAATGCCAAAGGCTACTAAAATACACCTAAAGACTCTTCTAATGACTCAATCCCCTTCTAAGGGATGCTATGAGATGAAACACACTCACTCATCACCTACGTACTTACTCAATACCAATTTTTTGTTATTTACTTTGATGCCCTTGCATCACATGCCAATAATTCTCATGCCCTTATCGCTAATAATAGGCATCAAACTACAAGAAAATAGACTATAATATGAGGATGAAAATATGGTGCAGCCACATTGGGAAAATATGAGATAAATTCATAGATGTAACTATTTTCATTTTCAAGTGAATCAAGAGAAAAAAGTGATGTCTAAAAAATAAAAATAAATAAAGTAACCTTCCATAAATCTCGCAAAAGAAGCATTGTGGTCTTGTCCTCATGGTTTAAAAACACAAGGAGCCCAATGTACATAAGTGATAAAGATAGATGAAACAATCAAATGATGAAATGAAATTATAATGCAAGTTGCAAAGGTGGAAAGGAAGGACCACCCTATGCTATCCCAAACACTAATGCATGAAGAAAATTTTACAAAACATAAGGAGAGGGAGGATACCAATAGTGCCCCACCATGAAAGTTTAAAGGCATCACATAGATGAGAATTAAATATGGTAATATGGTAAAGAGAAGGCATGTGCTACCACCAACATAAACCCTTGCACAGAGGAACAATAAGAGGACAAGGATCCTTAAATGATATGATGAATGAATGATACCCTGACCTAAGGGAAGGCCCAAGGAAAAATAACTTCATGATTAAAATTACAAAGTCATAGGTCAATATTCCAAATAAGGTGACCCTAAGTAATAAAAATAGTTACACGAGTCATGCAAGAGAAAGGTGGAGGAGAGATAAACTATATTTTTAATGTCACCTTTGTACTAATTCAACTCATTTTAGACCCAAAAACCCATTTTTATACTTCTCAATGGGTGAGGGGTGATTGCTAAATAATTATATACTAGTGAGGATTTGTTTAGTTCATTGTCCCTAGTATTTTTATGAGTTTTAGATAATTTCCAATATTTTAGGGGAATTTCTTAAATTTTAGGAGGTTGGTTAGAGGTAGAACCTTGCTATTAGTGTTCTCATGAGGGATTTACCCTAAGGAGGCCTTTTTAATTTTGACATTGTTCATGCTTTTAGATTTTTTTAAATTTATGTGTCCTTTATAAGTACCATGGGGAACTTATTCCTATTTCTTAAGAGATTTTGGATGGATATGGGAATATGACCATGTCATGCAGCCTCTCATTGGATGTAGGGGTGATTCAAATATTCATAATGCTTTATCTCAAGGATTTATGGTAAGTAGTTATAAATACATGGTTTATTTGTTGATGATAGGTCAAAATTTCTTGACTACCTAGGAATTTTAATGCTATTACACTAGTGTCATGTTATGTGGTACTAGATTATTAAGTGATATTAGTGTCATATCAAATAAAAATAATCTTCTTGACACTAAGGTTAGGCACCTAGGGTTAGAAGCATGAAAATTAATAAATAGAGGTTGCCCTACCTTTATAACATTAATCTATTACTCATTTTAGATATTTTCAAAACTAGAGTGGGTGGCTATTGTTGGCAGAGCTCATATATAGATTTAGGGCTGAAAAGCCTTGGATCTAGACATTAGAAAATGAAACACTTCTAGTTTCCTATGGGTTATATCATCTAGAGATTACAATGGATTTAAACTTTTTTCTAATTGGAAATTTGATTTTTTTGGTGACTAGAATAATATTATACAAAAGCATCAATTCTGATTTTAGAAAGATATTCCACTAGGTCTTAATTTCTAATTGATTGTGCATTATTATTATTTCTATATTGATGTATCCTAGTGTATTTTTATCAATAAGATACAACTCCAATGTTATTAGTAAGGTTTACTTTTTTCAAGTAGTATATTGTTATTTTCTTCCTAGCATCATTCTTATTTTTAAAAAGATTAATTTTTTAGAGGTCATAATAATGGTATTAGAGTTGATTTCCTAGTATCTTGTGAACCAAAGACAAACATGGGAGAACTCTGAAAAATGAGGAAAGAGAATATATATATTAGAATACATTGATAAGGATTTATAGGGATAAATAAATAATGGCATTCCCAATGATACAAATGTTACAACTTCATAATAACATTCCCACCACCATTCCTTTTCAAAATCCAGACCCTACTAATACTTTTCAAAGAGGTGGGGATCAATTTCACATAGTCGACCAATATTTAGTGAAATAGATCCCATTCTAAAACCCATTAAGTGAATGTTTATACAAAATAGTGAAGGATAAAATTCTAAGGTAGTTAATTTATAGTATAATGCACTCTTTATATAGTACCATTAGAAATTGGAATATTTCAAGGCTATAATAACTTTTGTCAATTTCCTAGAAATATTAAAAAAGAAGTGTCAAGGAGGTAGAGTCCATGGTATCATTCAAAATAATGATATGAAAGATTTATAACATAAAGTGAATAAACTCAATGTTCCTATGTTTGATGGCAATGAAAAAAATTTAGCTTGAGCATGGTATTAGAAGTCACAAACATAATTTATGCTCAGTCTTATGATGGAAGAGGATGCCATAAAGTTCACTACATTGAATTTGGAGGGTGTTTCCTAAAATTGGTGGTACCATGTTTTGATTACTCAAGGACACAACCTTATACAAACATTTGATGATTTTAGTATGAGGTATTTAGACTAAATTGAGCAAAAGGATTAGTAATTCAAGGAGTTTGGTAGATGTTGATATTTTTGTGCCATAAACATCAAACCACCTTATGTCTTAAAGGAGACCTATAAAATTTTATGAGTAAAAAATTTAGAATTTCTTAAGTACCCTTTTTCAAGACCCAAGCAAAAACTAGAGATTTATGTACACTTTTAAATTTTTCAAAGTTCCATACTGTACTTATATCTCCACTTTCATGTCTACTGAGTCCCAAGCAGGGACCAAAATTTAGATTACACTTTGAAACTTTACAAAGTTGCAAAGTGTGATGTGGACTCTTCTTCCCACTTTTGATTAAGACCTAAGCAAGAACTAGAATTCCCACTACACTTTAAAACTTTGTAAAGTTACAAAGTGTAATCTGAATTGCACTCCCTGCTTCCTAAACATCTCCATGTCCAAATCCCCTTAACAATAAGCAAAAGTGGAGAATGAAGGACATATTACAAATTACAAGTATGTAGAGGTTTCTTGAATTTATAACTATAAAGACAAGTGAGAAACAAAAAATTACAAACATATTACAAGTTGCAAACTTACAAGGCAACTCCAAAAACCAACATTTTTGTCTATTAACCCATCTACCACTATTATTGACACACTTGGCATTAATTAGGTGTTTTGCTATATATTTTAGGTTTTTTACATCATTTTTAAACATTGCAAACCAAAGCTTCATTTCCAAGTGACACCACAACCAGAGCACATTCACCTATAATATGAGTGATGCCATGAACCAAAGCTTTTGTTACCAATAAATGGATACCATAACCATCATTTGTAAAACCCTACACATGCATACCCAGTATTATCCTAGGTCACATATGTTTTCCTTCAGTCTAATCTGTATCATTGGACACCATTGTTATTTTTATTTAAATATTAGGTGTTTTCCCTTGCCATAATTAGGGTTTTTTCTCTAAAATTATTAAAAACATCATCATTTGACATTATATTTTCTCATAAATTTCCAATTTTTTACATTCACATGTTAATATCTTACTAAAATTTGTCTAGATGTTTGTTGAAATTACCTTAGGTTTTTTTTGAAAGGTTTTCATCAATTTTGTTCCTCCCCCTTTAGTTTGGTTGAAAAACTTAGGAATATTTTAAAAGCTTCTCTTATTCCTAAGCTTAAACATAGACATAGATCAAGATTATTTTCTCACCCTGAGTTCCTGGCAGAGATCCAACTTGTAAATACAAATCATATTCCCACCAAACCTTTGGTCATATTTTTTAACAATGAATTACACCCTAAAACCTTAATGAATATTTAGTTAGACTTTATAAGTGATTTTGCAGGTTAAAACTCCACTGTGCACTACATTAGGTTTTATACATATAATTTCAAGTTAAAACCTTGCTAACTTTGTGTCAATTTTTACAGATATTATTACATACCATATTACTATTAGAGAATAACCCTTGTGGAAGCATAACAAAAATTTGTCAAGTTAAAAGTAAGAAAATTACTTGTACTTGCAAACCCAAAGCCTGACCAACTCTGTAGTTGGTTCCCTCACACATTTTACTAGTGTATATATCTAGGAAGGAGATAAAGTTCAAATCAAAGGGACCCGGTGTCCCTTCTAGATTGGATTCTAAAATTAATGAGATAACTAACATCAACCTAGGCCACATAGACCTATCTGACTTCTGGACTAGGATCAATGCAAAATTCAAAAGTGACTAGATTCAAAGCATATATGATAGTGTTTTACCTTAGGTTGTAGCCTTTACATTCTTAGTGTAAATTCCCAAGCTATTGCTCACTATGGCCAAGCATTATGATGCAGATAAAAGAGAGGTAGTGAATGATAAGGGGGGGAAAAATTTGAGACTAGATCCAGATTTCATTGACACTATGTTTTTAATCCTAGAGTTTGAAAGTTATATAGATATTACTCTTGACTCTTCCAAGAAATTCTACCAGGATAACACCTTAGCCTTTGCATACATTATAAACCAACAATGGTTAAAGACCCCTAAATATTTAGCCTCAAGACTTTCTAGGACTCTATCTAGTATATAATTCAAATATGAGGTAGGGGACATCATTGTACTCTTATATAGAGTTATAAGTATCCAAAATTCAAATAACTACCAAGATTAGATGTACCAGTATATTTGAGTAATCCAATAAAATAAAAAATGCATTCATTAGGATCAATTAATCAGTGACTCCATTCATAGATAGTTGGTAGAGGTTTAAACTACTAGCAAATTATATAGGACCTCATACTTCATCTATGCTTTGGCAAAAGGGAGGGCATTCCCAGGGTTAAACACAATATCAAATCAGGTTAACATATTTTATAATTACTATCTTAATCTCACTTTTGATGGAAGTCAACAACAATTTAGGACAGTTCATGATGATTTTATCTACTGCATCATAACTATGTTTGAATAAGAATTAGGGAAGACAAGGTTTTCTAATGTTGTGATGACAAATATTGAAAATTAGGGATTATACTTCATCTAGTTTCCCACATTTTCCTATATTAGAGTTAGTGGTTTTAGTGGGTGTCCTTATACCCTTCCCAGATATGTAAATGATAAGTGGACCCTAATGGAACTTGTAAGACATCTAGTGGAAACCCATAAGTCCCTATTAAGCAGGCACAAAATAGGCATACACTTCCCTATCAGTATAGGGAGATACACGTGCCCTTCCTTATCCAAGGCCAAATATGCAAAGGCATAAATGACTCATATGAATTTGAGAAACCTCGAATCTAGTCCTCTTTTTGATGTTATAGGTTTTGTTGCTAGTTTACTGGGTTCCTCATATAATCACATTACCTTTTATGAAGATTATTGGGAGGACATGCAGGATGAGGAAGAGGTTAGGTTGAGATATTTTTCTATTTATTAGGTTCCTCATTTACTCACATTCCCTTTTATGAATATTATTGGGAGGATATGCAGGATGAAGAAGAGGTTAGGTTGAGGTATTATTCTAGGCTGACCCTATAATAGATTAGGAACTATGACATGGTACTATTTCTAGATGAGTTAAAAGATGAGGAATAACCAATGGATAGGGTTTATTATGATAATCATATCTACCTTCAACCCCTTCCTCAATTCAAGTGGTCTATACCCAAATCCTTTTCTTTACTAGACAAGACTACCACAATCATCAATAGGACTTTAAACTAGCTAAGAAGTAAGGAGGTAAAGATAACAAAAAAGAGCTTAAAAATCAAAGATAGGTTCAATAAGGCAAATGATAAAGGGGTAGAGGCATAAACAATAGAGGGTTCCAACAGTGGCACCCAAATTGATCAAGCAGTGGGACTAGTCATCTCACATAAAGGGAAGTAAAAATAGAAGATCAAAAGGGTCACATCCAGTATCAAAGTTTCATTAACCTAACCAGTTGATCAAGCACTACCAGTTTATATAGGGGACTCAACTATGGTAACCCTCCTCCTATTTCTAGAAGCCAACCTATGCAAGTAATTACTCCCCCATCTAGACTCATCAGTACAAGTGATCCCCTTGGTAGTAAGCCAATCAATATAGTTGGTTATCCCAAATACATCCTCACCTCCCTCTTCCACGATCACTTCCACCTCATCACCTATATCTACTATTTACCAATTAATCACCAACACCACCCATCAATACATGTTTGTCAACTTAGTCATTTTGATTACAATCTCACTATCTACCATAACCACTAGTTTAGTAATAATTCCATCTTCATCTTCCATCAAACTACCCACTTTATACTCTAGACATTCCAACCACACTATTAAATTATTTTTTGCCTTGGAAACCATCCTTCCACAAGTTCCTTTTCCACCCATCCAATTATCCTCACCTTCTCCCACTCTCACTTTGATCCAAACTCCCACCAAGGAGGTGGAGATAGAGAAGCCCATTGACACAACTATGGCTAGTCAACCTACCAATGGGGTAGAAATAACCAAATCATCAAATAAATAATCAACAACAACATCATTGGAAGATATGACACTTGTTACAATAACTACCAATGTGGAAGCTTTAGTCATAGATTCCCAAGTAACAATGGCTATTGGGACTAGACAAGATTCATTGGTAGCCACTCTTAATTGGCTTGCACAATTAATGTCTAAGAAGAGGAAGCAAATGATATATCCTAACACCCTATATTTTGGTCTATTAGAAGCATATAAATGACTAAAGAGAGGTCCCAATACTATTTTCGAAGTCTCTTATGATGCAATAGGGGATAAGTATGTAGATATAGTAGTTACCCCACCTAAAAATAGAAAGAATATTTAGTGATGGGGGATTATTAGGTATCCATGATACACCTTGGTCATCCAACAAGAGAGGAACTAAAACATGATGTCCAAACAAGCATAATTTCTCTCTTTGATAAAATGGATAGTGACAAGGTCACCAAGGATGAGTTGAAGAACAAGGTAGAGCAGTTGATAGGTGCCTTGAGGAAGGTCATGGACCTAACACATCCACTCAAACCAACCCATATAACTCAATCTCCCCCTTATTTCCCTAATAAAGATACATTTGATACAATGACAAAGATTGGCACATTGGGCAGAGATACAAAGAAAAGGGCCAAAGAACTAGTCACCAAAGGGAACAAAGTGATAGGGTTGACAATGGATTATTAAAAAACACTAAAGGATGACCTTGCAACTCTAAAGGTAGAAATAAAAAAAATTAGGAATAAGTTGAAAGGATAGATCTCTACTCTCCCAAGTTATATTCTATTGACCAAATAAAGAGTGACATCTTCATGTCCAAAAAGATACTCAAAAATCCTTTGGAGCATGATGAGATAGAGAGGGAAGCCAAGTTCAAACTTCAGAATACTTAATGAAAGTATTGATAAGGCCAAAATCACAAGTGACAAGGCCACCAATGTAATGTACGACATCAAATATTTAATTTGTAAATTATCATGCAAGGAAGTAGATTACCAATTTTAACCTCTTCTTATTTAGGTTGTCTAGGTTAAATTCAAGGAGGTGATTAAGAGGGAGTCAACACATGACACAATTTTTAATTTAAATTCCTTCCACTGATTTATGAAGTACCATAATACATTTGATCAAATGGGGAAAGATATCCACATCTATAGAGCTTCTTCTAGAGAATTATTTGAGGAAATGACTTAATGTGACATCATTAATGTTTACCCAATTAGTCCTAATGAAGAACACCTATAAAAAATATTCAGTATCTTTGACACTTACATCAAGAAGATACAAGTAGAAAATGATAAGGAGTCCTCTGATGTCACTATCATTGATTAATTATTTAATTATTTAAGAAGAATGCATTCTATAAATTACAAAAAAATTAAGCTACATTGAAAATTTGTAAAGTTATAAGTTATAAATTACAACTATCATTTTGACAGATCTTAGCTTTTAGTTGAAAAAGTGCTACTTGTAATTTTCAATTATCATTTTATCAAGTTTAAGTTGAAAAAGTGCAAGTTATATTTTTTACTTTTGTTTTTGAAAAGTTGAATGACTTAAAAGTTGTAAAAGGCTCACATTGTAATTTTCACATCCCTTTTTGTCAAGTGACTTATAAGTTGAAAAAGTCTCAAATGTAATTTACAAGTTAGGTTTTGCAAGTTATGTTTTAAAATATTAAAATATTAAAAAAAAGTATTCAACTTTGCTAAAATATTGACCAAGTCATGAAGTTTCATTTGGCAACCCATTTCTTGGTGAGAGACTTCTTAAATGGAGCTCAAAGGGGGATGTTTCAAATGGAAGACTCCAACAACATTTTTCTCCTTATTCAACATTTGACGAAGAACCCAACTACTTGTAGGTTCCTCTTCTTCCTTATACTCCACCAAAGATGCCTCTTCAAGATGAAAATGAGGACATTTGTATGAGCACTCCCTGATTTCTTACTCCAAGAGTAAGTGTAAAGTTTTGGACTGAGAGAGAGAGAGAGTGTGTGTTAGTGTTTTGTATAAATATGGGTCTCATACGTATCCCATGCATATTTTTTTTGAGATATAATTTTTTTTACTTTCAATAAGTCCATCTACATGTTGTAACCTAAAAAATATCAATATACTAAAGTTTACCTTCCTTATTTTGTGTCATCCTTGTGTATATAAGAAATTGGTTACATTTGTGAATGATATAAGTCGTATTTCAATCATATAGGATCATTTGTGGTATTTATCTTTCCCTTTTTAAATATTATTGAGGAAAATTTGAGAAATTTATTTTTTATTTGATAAAATGTCCAATATTACCTTTGATTTCATACTCATGTAAGATTATGTTTCAAGAGATTTCAATGTATTACTATTTAAACTGTGTTCAATCAAAGAAAGCAAAAATTCCCTCTAAAACCCTTTGGTGCATCACCATTTCTAGTTTTAAAACTCCTTAAAAACTCTTTTCCTTACAAATGAAACCCTATTTAAGAGCAAAATCACAAAGAAGTTATAGTTAGAAGTGAACTGGTCATGTATCATTTGCACTAAGCTTAGTGAAATGAATCCAGCGTTCTCTAGAGGTTCACCTCAATTCACCAAGGTCCCAAAACTTGGAGGTTATCCCATTATGTCATTATATTCCTATGTATTACAACTCCTAAAAAACATAGCATGTGCAAAATCTAATTGATAACAGTAGAATAAGGCAACAAACTTCAATAGAGTTACATGTTGAATTTGAATAAGTTGTGATCATGGTTGATTTATAATTAGTTGTGAACTATTATTATTTATCTATTGATGTATCCCAACATATTTTTATCAATAAAATATAATTCTAATTTTAATATTAGGGTTTACTTTTTTGTGATGAAATAGAGCTTATAATTTTATTATAAATAATACATATACAAGACTATTCACAAAAAATTATTATAGGGTTTACTTTTCCATGTGATACATTGTTATTTTCTTCTTGACATCATTATTATTAAAATAATAAAAATTAAAAAATTAATTTTTTATAGGTCATAACAGTGGTATCAAAGTTGATTTCCTATCATCTTGTGAACCATAGACAAACATAAGAGAACTCTGACAGATGAGGAAATGGAATATCTATTTCAAAATACATTGATAGGGATTTAGAGGGGTCAAGAAAGAATGGAAAACCTAATGATACAAATGCAACAATTTCATATTAGCATTCCCACCACCATTCCTTTGAAAAATTTAGACCCTACAAATATATTTAAAAGATTGGGGGCTCAATTTCACATAGTTGACTAATAGTTAGTCAAATAGATCTCATTCTAAAACCCTTTAGCCCATGTGTATACAAAATAATGAATTATCAAATTATGAGATAGTTAATTTAGAGTAATTAGATGTACTCTTTATATAGTACCAATGTAAATTGGAATACTTCGAGGCTATAATAACTTTTTTCAATTTCCTAAAAATACTTAGAAAGAAGTATCATGGAGGTAGAACCCATGGTAGCATTCAAAATAAAAATAAGAAATATTTGTAACATAAAGTGAATAAACTAATTCTCCTAATTTTGGTGTCAATGATAAAATATCAGCTCGGGCATGGTTTTATAAGTCAAAAACATAATTTAAACTCATTCTTATGGTTGAAGAGGTTACCATAAATTTCACTACAATACATTTGGAGGGTGTTTCCTAAGACTAGTGGCAACATGGTTTTACTACATAAGGACACAACCTTACATATGCATTTGATTATTTTAGAATGAGGTTTTTAAATTGACTTGAGCAAAAGGATGAGGAAGAGTACTTTAGGGAGCTTGGTATAATCCGGAAACATAATTAAATAGAGTCATATGTTGTTGAATTTTAGGAGTTGTGGTCATGGTTGATTTCTAATTGGTTTCATACTATTATTATTTCTATATTGATGTATCTAAACATATTTTTATCAATAAAATATAAATCTAATGTTATTATTGGGGTTTAATTTTTTCATGTAGTACATTATTCTTTTCTTCCTAGCATCATTCTTATTAAAATAGAAAAACTAGAAAAACTAATTTGTTGGAGGTCATAAAAATGGTATCAGAGTTGATTTCCTACCAACCTAATGAACCATAGACAAACATGTGATAACTCTGATAGATGAGGAAAGGGAAGATCTATTTTAAATTACATTGATAGGTATTTATAGGGGTCAATAAATAATGGTAGACTTAATGACACAAATGTTACAACTTCATAGTAACATTACCATCACCATTCATTTGAAAAATCTAGACCATACTAATACATTTGAATAGGGGGTCTCAATTTAACATAGTTGACCAATAGTTAGTAAAATAGACCCCATTATATAACTCATTAATCCCATGTTTATACAAAATAATGATGGATCAAATTCTAAGATGTTTAATTTAGAGGAGTTATATCTACTCTTTATATAGTACCAATGGAAATTGTAAAACTTCATGGCTACAATAATTTTTGTCAATTTCCTAGAAATGTTAGACATATAATCACTGAGAGGGGGGTGGGTGAATCGGTGAAGCAAAATAATCCAATTTCAATTTCAATTCCTTTAGACCCTTAATCATTCAATCCATACATTCATGAATCAAACACATCATTCATAGAAATGAAAAATAAATATAATGCAAGATCAAGCACATAATACATGACATATGTGGGAAACCCTCTTGGGGGAGAAACCCCACTAGAACCTACAATTAGACTACTATCTTATAATAACAAGAGCCAATTTAGACCAGAAACAATTGATCAAAGATCAAAGAACACCCATATCTTAATTTAGTTAGACAAAAATCCCACAAGGAGCTACTACCCCTGTCTAGTTGAACAACCACAACAACTCGACCTTTAGCAAGTTTCACCCTACAAGGAAGAACCAACCCCCTAGATGTTGAGCAACCAAAAAAAACCTATGAAATGAACATATTTTAAACATATATTTATTATCAATTTGATGGAGATATAATGCATATCAACTTTCTTTAACCCTTCACACACTCTTTATCCTTCACACCCTCTCAATGCACCCAAAGCCACCTTTTGTATCACTCTAAAACTCTTAGCTCATGTTCAACCTGAAAGAACACTATCCTGACATTAAAAATATGACCTACAGGTCATACACATAGTCCTCAGTTTTCTCTACTCATCAAACCATATACTAGGCACACTCCCTCTCTTCTTTCCTTCACTCTACAACTCTCACACTCACCACTTCCAAGCCTAGAAACCATCACCTTTGGTTTCACTATTTATAGAGATTTCATGAATAACAACTTATTGGTAAGTTATTATGCATGCCTTAACCCTTAATGATTCTCTCACCTAGAGACATAGTTTAATACCATCATCATAGGTTGGCCATAGCATCCATGGGTTACCCTTAAGCATGTATAGCTTTCAATTCGGCCTTAGTAGCCCTTATAGGTCTCATGGAGACCTATTCACTCCTTTAACACTTCATTAATAAAATTAGGAGCACAATACCACTTATATATGCATATTTCCACTCCACATTACCCCTTAGACATCCTCAAATGATTATAGTCAACATTGCACTCCTCTGTGTAAGATTAATCAACTCAAACATTAGCCTTGTAAACAAGAACACCGTGAACGAACACATAGTTAGTTTATTAAGAATTGTTAATATTTAAGATGGATTTATCACACCTTCAATTTCTACATAGATGATCCTTAAAGAGTCTAAAACACTCTCCAATAAATAATTCACCTTGAAACATCCAAATATCATCAAAATGAACACAAATATCCTTCTCGGGTCACTTACAGAATATGGTCAAATACACAGTCAACTTTAGATCTCAATATCTTTGACTGTATAAATAATAAGACCTTATAACTAGATTTTATGGATGTACCTTGAAGTCATCTTCAACTTTGATTTTAACATCAGCTTAAAAATAATCTTGGATTAAAAGTTATTGGCAAAATATTAAGCACTAGTTTTTCCCTTTGTATATTCAAATATTCAAATGACAATGGTCATAGTTAAACATCAAACATTTTGCCATCATCTCATGTCCTTGCATCATATATAAAACATGCATTGTTGATATTCTTATAATAAGCTCGATCTTTACCCTATTAACCATCAAACACTTTTAACCTATTAGACTCAATACACATCATAGATCTCAAATTATATGAAAACCTATGAATCATTGGATCCTTATCTGGTCCTGATCTTTAAATTCATTAACCTTATATCACTTTGACCTCTTTGAATCTACATGAGCCATTGATCTCAACTATATGATCACCTATAAATTATTGGATATATGCTTAAGTTCCATGATTATGAAACATGTCACTAGCTCATGCAATCTTAGGAACCATTGACATTTTGACTTCATGCATGCCATTAGATCATTATTAACATGATTATATGCTCCTTTGGATACTTATCTTGTCACATTAATTTTTAACCATATATTTTTGATGTGATTAAATACTTACCATTAGATCTTCAATATCACAAATCAAAAATATGGATAATTATGGGAACTACTGCTATCTACCTAAAAGGACAACTTTGCACAAATATATCTTTTGTTATACACAACATATCAACCTAAAAATTGAACCTATGATATTATTTCATATAGGAATACATCCATGTATCAAGTTGCTCTTGGAACCTTCATGCGTGTGAGATATGCCATCATCAAACTGCTTACTCAAATCTTCTTTAACTTAGACAAACAACATAGTTGAGCTCAGATTGATTTCACATCATTGATCTCTAATGAAATTAAATGATGACCATTAGATTTTTCATTGCAAATTTGGATAAGTGTTGGAACTTAGTGAACTTATAACTAAGGGTCCAACTTTATACCTTAATAAATTTTATTGTGCTCAATTACATGACCTGAAACTTGGATCATATGATCTCCTCACATAAGGGAATCAATATATATATCAATATACTCCTAGAACCTTCACACATGTGAAATATGATGTCTTAAATATGCCTACTTAGATATTTTTGTCACAGAACCAACTATGTCTAGATGAGCATAATGAAGAACTAGATGAATACCATGTACTTACAAAAGCTCTCCAATCATCTTTTACCTCTGATAGGACCCCTCACACATGCTTAATACTTTAGACTCATCCCTAATTATCTCTAGATAGTCAAATTCTAAATATCAACCAAGCCTACTTCAATCATACTAGGACAAGAACATTTCACACTTTGTCATTGACACTTATACTTATCAAGACACTTCATCCACTCACCTGGACACCTCCATGACATCATTGAAAACTCTTCAACAATAAATACTCAAGGATAAGTATTAGGGGGTAGATCCCATGGTATAATTTAAAATAATGGTAGGAAATATTTTAAACATAAAGTGAACAAACTTAATACTCCTACTTTCAATGGTAATGACAAAATATCAACTTAGGCATGGTTGTATAAGTCATAAACATAATTTACACTCAATATTGTGGTAGAAGAGGATGACATATAGTTCACTACATTACATTTGGAGGGTGTTTCCTAGTATTGGTGGCCCCATGGTTTGAGTAATCAAGGACATAACTTTTTTTTATATATTTGATGATTTTAGCATGAGGTTTTTAGACTAATTTGAGCAAAAAGATGAGGATTGGTACTTCAATGATCTTGGTAGAATCAAGCAATAGACTTCAATAGAGTCATATGTTGTTAAAATTTTAATGAGTTGTGGTCATTGTACCTAATGTATTGGAAAGGATAATTACTTTCCTCTTTAGCAAGAGTTTATTTGGACCCATCAAAGGTCTAGTCAAGGCCTTTGTACCCTCATCACTATAGGATGTAATTAATAAGTCATTGACACTTGAGCCTTCTATACTTGGGAGCATATTTTTTTCTTTGCCTAGAGCACCTACTACTTGGAAATAGATAGGAAATTTTATGAAACAATGATAAAAAGTCATAAATTTCAATTCATTCCCTCAAAGGGTTACACCTACCCACTAAACCCATTATGACTAAACATATTGATGAGAAAAGAGGGAATGAACTTCAAGAAAATAATTTATACTTTACATGCAAGGAACATTGGGATATAGGCCATATATGACTTGGAAAGGGCCAATTCCATTACATTGAGCTAATATCTAATGAGAAAGAGGTTGGCTATGAAATTGATGAATAAAATTAACAAAGAGTAACATATGAGTAGATTTCTAAGCATGGACCTGGGTAGTTGGCAGAGGATAATATTGGCCATATAAAACATATGCTTGTAACTCTTTCAAGAAAACCATGATGTCATCCATTTATATTTCATTTAGAGTTATCCAAAAATTATATTAATTTTATCATTTATATTGGAGTTACCTAGAATTATATTGATGAGAGCCTTGTGGCCAAGAGGAGATTGAATTCAAATTATTTCTCTAGGTTCAATATGACTATTGTTGGTGGTTTAACTTCTCATAGATTAAGGTATTTTATAATCTCAATTTATCCTTGGATGATTATATTGTATGTGATAAATTTTAAGTTTTGGGTTGGGGGAAGCACTCATGTTTCTGGGTATACAATGGTTGCACTCCCTCTGGGATTTTTCTAGAATTATTAGTCTATGGAGATGAAGTTAAATTCACATGGGAGAGACATGGTACTTAAGGTAATACATGATTACTCACCATAGGTATTTATAACTAATAATATAAAGATTATATTCCATAGTAGACATGATTTTATGGTCATCCACTTTCTTTATGATGAAATGTATGCGTACCATACCTTTATATGGGCACCACACTTATCATGTTTGCATTCAAACTATCATGGACAATCATAGTGTTATGTTCTATGATATGCCTATATGTTTTCCACCATATATGGGATTTCAACACATCATAAAATTAGATTCAGGCTCTACATCCATCATTATCACCCCATACTATCATCCAAAAATATATAAAGAGGAAATAAAGAAGGTTATGAAAGGATTTTTAGAGATGGGTCACATCATACCTAGTTATAGTCTATTTTATTCATTAGTAGTGATTTTAAAGAAGAAGGATGGTACAATGCATATATACATATATTACTAGTCATTTAATAAGAAAAAAATGAGAATAGGTATCCCATTCCCAAGATTGATGAGTTGCATAGACCCATCTATTTTTTTTAAATTGAAAACAAGTATCCCATTCCTAGGATTTATGAGTTGCCTGGAGTCTTTTTTTTTGAAAAAATGTCTTGAGGTCTGGCTATCACCATATTTTTGTGCATGAGGAGGACATGCACAAGATATCCTTTAATTATCATTATTAACACTGAATTCATGATCATGATGTCCAAGATAATGAATGCACTAACCGATTTCTAATCAGTCACAAACTAGGTATTCAATGGTTAGTTGAGGAAACTTATATTGGTATTCTTAGATGATATATTGATTGAAAATTAAACTTGGGAGGACTAAATTTTTTATGGGTAATTTGGAACACCAAATTAGGTGGGGAAGTCACCCATCTAACCTCTTCTGAAAGGAGACCTAAAAGTTTCTCCAAGGTCTATATCTATCAGGGTGTATTGGGTAACACAAATGGTTAGTGTGAAACTAATCCAATTAAAGGGGCTTGCTCATTTGGAATATAAATATATATTTAATTTTTTTTGGATTTAAATACAGAGATGGGAAATAAATTTTTCCTTTTTTTAAATAATAGGTTTTAAGCATAATGAAGAAAATATACATTTACAAGATTTCCCAAAAGAAATCAATGTTTATGGGTTTTTTAAATGTAATGAATACGATAGATTTTAAAATATGTTCATTAAATTATATTCAATAGTCAATTATTG
This sequence comes from Torreya grandis, assembly GCA_037957365.1. NCBI lineage: Eukaryota > Viridiplantae > Streptophyta > Pinopsida > Cupressales > Taxaceae > Torreya > Torreya grandis. Next base: position 1,490,998 of record JARHVA010000080.1, on the reverse strand, counting down.
GAAATAAATAAATAAAATTAATCAAGATTATTTTGCATACATGGATTAAATGTATACCTTTGCTAAACCTAGTTAATAGATTGATAAAAAATCAAAAGGTAAAAAAATAAAAAGCTTGTTGAAATGAAGTCACAATCGATTCATTTGATAAAATGCACCTAAAAATCATTCTCCCACATGGTTATCATGTGTACAACAACAAACATAGATGATGCTAGAGTCTAAGGATTATAAAGCAAGAAAAATAATATCACCACCACCATTTACATGCATAGGTAATGAAATAACAACTCCACATCTTCGATTAATAAAAATATTTTCTTGAATAGAAAAATAGGGTTTACATTAATCATTAAATTATTATTATAGAATAATAATGTTAGTAATAAAATAAGGGAGATATCACACTCCTAAACAAGGAATATGCATGAAAAAAAGTGACTGGTCTACAATGTCTCACATGGATAAAAATGAGCCAATTGTTGGAATGGCTTTCAACTCTCTACTTATAAGATGTGTGTGGTTAATGGAGGGAAAGATTTTTCCCTCCACAAACAAAATTTTAAATTTATTTACCATCCAAAATCTTAAGTGTTTTTCTCCATTTCCACTTTTGCCAAAAATAAACAAGCTAAATTTTTACGTAGAAGCACTTTCAACAAAGCGTGAAAGGAAAATGCAAAAATATTTTTAAATGCACAAAATTTTCAAAAATTAAAGATACCATGATGTACATGATATAAAAAAAATTATTTATTCCATAGGAAAATTAAAAAAAATGAGCCATAGTTTAAATTTTTTTCACAATAACCCAACATGTGGTCAAAACATTGCCAATAGACCATTCTGCTCTTTTTGCCCCTCGCAAGAATAAGTGGAACAAGGGCCCCCAAACCTCTTCACCATTTTGAATGTTGTAATAAACTCACACCTTTGAAACATAATATCAAGTTTCATACCAAGTTATGAATATGGAATTTCATCGCATGGACCCATTCTATGCAATAAAGGAGGGTTCAAGACGTAAATGTGCATGTAAACTGATATCTATCAAAATAAAACCCTGATATGAAAAGGATTAAAAGTTTTAAACCATGAAATTATCTTTGATGAAACTTATTTCATGATGATGATAATGAAACCACATTTCCAACATTGAAAATAACATTAAAAACAAATCTATGAGTCAAAATATATGACCAAAAACCTAATCAATAGTACACTCGCAAACCAATTCTTCCATTTTGGCATCTTTGGAAAAAAGTGGAAAGGGGGTCCTAAAACCATTGGTGCCTTTTGAAACCCTATATGGACTCACTTTCTTGAAGAAAAATATCATGTTATTATATTAAGTGACAAATATTATATTTCTATTTGTGGACTTACTCTATGCAATGAAAGAGGCTTCAAGACTTAAATGTGTACATAAAGTGAGATATGTCAAAAAACTCCCTAACATGAAAATTAATAAAGTATTAAACCATGAACTTATCCTAGGTTAAAATTATGTCATGATGAATGGTAAAAACCCATATTTCTAATTCCATAAATGGAATTGAAAATGGAGTTATGAGTCAAAAGATATGATAAAAAACCTAGATGCTTGTACACCTATTTTTCACACTTTTCAAGAACAAGTGAAATAAGACCATTGTTCCATTTTGGAAGTTACAAGGAAATAAAAAAAATTAAGCAAAAGATCAATTTTTTGTAATAAGTGTAAATAATTAAATTTTCTTACAAGGACATGGTCTTCACAATGAAGTAGGTTTTGAGGCTTGAAAGTGCACACAATATGAAATAGGCTTGAAATAATGAAGACACAAACAAGTGATCAACCAAGCATGTGAAATAAAAGTGGTAATCAAATTGGATATAAAAAGTAAGTACAAAATAAAAAAGACCAAATAAGAAAGAGGTGCCATGATTTTAGGAGAAATTAAGGTGTGTTGTGCAAGCAACAATAAATGATGACTCTATTGGAAAATATTCATAAGATTTTAAAACTAGAGAAAAGTGTCTACAAACCTAAAACCTCTAGCAAAGGAAACACATGTAATATTAATGTATTTTATATAATAAAATAATGGAATGGATAAAATATCAAATATGATATTCTCATTGACTCGGTGTGTATATATGATTTCATGACCACTTCATGGAACCTACAAGGACTAACTACTGTAGCTTTGATCACTATGCTAGTGAATTCTACCTTGACAATTCTTACCTGGACATTAATCTACTCCCAACTCAGTGTCCATAACCCCGATTTATATGTCTTTTATCCTATTTAAGGCCTTACTCTACTACCAATTGGATGTCCATATCCCCTATAGAAGTTGCTTCAATCACCCAGAAATTGAGTTTTTTTGTAAATTGATTTTCTTTTACTTTCTTTTTTGTTTTTCTTTCTTTATTTTTAACATCTAAATTTTGGCTTGGGGACCACCATGGGAAAATAAAAGGAATAATTATATATTTTTCACCCTAGATCTCAATCACAATAATTCAATCTAAGCAAACCTAGAAACCATTAAAATGTGATTTTTTTATGTGATTTCAAGAGAATACATTCAAAAGTCAAATACTTGACCCAAACTTGTCCAAAACCAAAAATATATAGAACACACATGAATACCAAAGCCTTAGAAACTTAACTTAGAAACATAATATTAAGTCAAAAATACTTAGATTACTTAAGCACTAGAATTTCATTTGTGCTACTAACCTACAGACGTTTCTTCTTTCTTTCACATGATTAGTAAGATACACACTGGTAAAGACAAATAGGCTTAAACTAAAAAGGGACAAACAAAAAGGCTAGATCAATGGTAAAATTAAAGAACAAAAACCTAAAATAACAACAAAAGTAGGAAAGGAAAAAATAAGCTATATACATGATCTTATCAGGCCAACTCAAGCCTAGAAGTAGTGTTTAAGGAACTACCTATTGAAAGGCAATGACACATTCTCACCAATTATACACCTAATATGGAACACATTTTTGCCTAGGATTTGATAATTTTAGTATGGACCTAAATTGTACTTATGATGGTGTTTCTATTTTTGTTCATGAACTGTATCCCAAAGGCTATTATCCATGATGTTCTCTCAAATTATGTAATTTTTTGTTATTAAATTCAAAAATATACGTATGTTTAATTCATGAATAGTAATTGGGATAAGGTATGAGAAATACCTATGCCCATGTAGTGAATTTTGAAGATGGATTGGCATGAGTGATGGAATAACCCAACTTGGTGAAGATATTTTATTTGAGGAAACCAATTAAAATTCTAGTTACAGGTTAACTTTGAGACATGGATGTTGTGGCAATATGATCTTAACATTGCTTATTTTTCTTAATATTAAAGGTGCATATACAAGATTATTCTCATGATAATTTTTTTTTTGGTTTTGTCTTCGGTGTCTGAGGTATAAGGAGATCCTTATTGATTTAAGGTTTCATCAACTCTAACACCCACTAGCTCCATTTATTTGATTAGGCAACCATGTTTATCATTACTCATTTCATTTTTGATTTCTTCCACCATTCTGAGGATCACTAGACTAATAATATCATAACTTTCATGTTATTTAAATTTTTTAATGTGGGATCTACTTGACCTTCATCCTCTTTACACCTATCATCAATAACATATAGGGGTTGTTCTTCAGTAGTGAGTGACCTAGTGACTGTATCATTCAAGTATGAACCAACCAGATCATAATAAAGGCTATCCTAGAGTGAGATATATTTTGGTTTGAGATCCATTATTTCCTCATATTTTCATGGAAATCTAAGTTCAACCTTGTCTTTTTCTTTCTCAACTATCTATAACAATGAGAAGAGAGTTTGACCACTACAATTTGATTGATCATTTTCTTGAATCATCTCTTCAAATGTAGGAACAACAATGTAAGATAGGCTCATTTAGAATGCATAAAATGTATCCTCTTAGTCTAATGGTTCTAATTCTTATTCATATTTGAGTTGATCACAATAAGTTTCAGACTCCCCTTTGTGTATGGATAACTCATTGCTACTCAGTTTTCACTCATGAATTTGTTTTAAACAACTACTATAATTTCATCATTAGACTCATCATCATCATTGCTTTCTTGAACTAATTTTTTATATTGAAAGGAACATTCTCAATCAACATTTTAGTATTTTTGATATGCCAATGCCAAAAATGTGATTGATGAGGGTGGTATTCAGTATGGCATAATAGTCAAAGGGTCTAATGATTTTAAATAAATCTCAATGGAAATGGATTTCATTTATAGGAATGGGTCTTTGAACCTATTTTATAGATGTTGAAAGTGAGTGTTGAACATGATCATGGGTTCATCAGGATATTTATGTGTTTTATAAAAGTGATGGTAAAATACAATAATATCAATGGGCATGATAAAATAGTTAACAGATACATTTTCAAAGGTAACCCATGAGTTAATATATCCATCCAAAAAATCTAGGTACCAGTCGTAAGTAGTCTCATCCAAAGAATAAGGAAATAGACAAAAATCCACATCTTAATGTTGGATCAAAGTTCAAATAATAGAATCTTTAAATTATTGAATGTGATCTTCAACCATTAGAACCCCACCATGTGTGTATTAAAAGAAAAATTTATTGGGATTCTTAGGCAAGTGATGAATAAATTCTAGAAGGTTACCTCCATGAAGCTTTGCAAAAGCCATTGGTGGGCTTAAAATTTTAGTTTTCTTATTTTAAAACCCAAAATTTTTTATTTTAGGAAACATCTCTAAAATGTCAAAGTTTCTAAATTTCAAGTTAAAAGTCAATTTAAATTTTTTTTGTTGGTTCAATCCCTCTTAGTACCAATTTGTTGATGTACATTTTAGGCATGCAATGGGATGGGGAAAACACTAAATAACATGTTCAATGAATATTTTGAGATTTATCATTAGATTTTAATGTTGTTTTGGATCTAAATTTAGAGAGAAATGCAATTTTGGCTATTTTGAAATAATGGGTTTTAAGCACAATGAAGAAAATAAGCATTTATAGAATTACCTAAATAAATTAGTGTTTATGGGGTTTTTAATGTAATTAAAATGGATAATTTTAAAACATGTTCATTTAATTATATTCAATATTGCATTAATATAAATAAATAGATAATTTTAATCAATATAATCATGCATACATAGATTGCACTCAGACCTATACTAACCCTAGCTAATAGATTGATAAAAAAGAGTAAAATAAAGTTGAAAAAAATAAAAACCCTATTGAAATGAAGCTATAATCGATCCATGTGATAAAATGCACCCACAAATCATTATTCCACCTATCCATCATATTCACAACCATAAATGTACACATGATTACAAAGTCTAAAAATAATAAAGCAGGAAGAAGAAGAATAACAACACCACCATTTACATGTGTAGGTAATGAAATTACTACTCCAACTTTGATTAATAAAAATATTTTATTGAATAGAAAAAATAGGGTTTACATTGATTATTCAATTATAATCTTGTTATCATAACATCTATACCAAGTAAATAAATGAGAGATTACACTACTACACAAGGAAAATACATTAAAAAAATTGACTGGTCCATAATGTCTCCTATGGATAAATAATAGGCCATCCCTTAAAATGGCTTTCAGCTATCTACTTATAAGATGTGTGTGGTCAAATCAAGGAAAGTGTTTCCCTCTAAAAACCAATATTTGACTTTGTTTTCCCTCTAAAAGCCCAAGTATTGTGTTTTATTTCCACTTTTGCCTATAAAAGGATAAAAAGAAACAATTTAAAATCACTTTCAACAAAATATGAAATGAAACTATGACCAAGTTTTGAACCACACAAAATTTCCAAAAATTAAAGATACCATGACATTTGAGTTGGAAATAGCTTCCCAATGCTATAGATGGATCTAAAAATGGAGCCACAGTTCAAAATTTATTCACTAAGACCAACCCATGGTCAAAACATTGCCCATAGACAATTTAGCCCTTTTTCCACTCATAGGATCAAGGAGTAAGGGCCTCCAAACCACTTCTCTATTTTAGAGGCTTTCAGGTACTCACACCTTTGAATCGCAAGATCAAGTTTTCAAACCAAGTTATAAATATGTAAATATATTGCATAGACCTAATCTATGTAATGAATGAGGTTTCAAGACATACATTAAGATATGTCAAAACAAAGTCTTGCCATGAAAATGCTTACAAGTTTTAAAACATGCACTTCTCCTAGGTGAAACTTATGTCATGACGATGAAGATGAAACCACCTTCACAACACTAAAACATCAAAAATAGAATTACAAGTAAAAATATATGACTAAAAACCTAACCACTTTTACTCTCATAGACCAATTCACCCATTTCACCATTTGTGGGAATAAGTGGAACAAGGGTCCCTAGAACATTTTACCCTTTTGGCACCCTATAGGAACTCACATTTTTTAAGCACAAGATGAAGTTTTTAGACTAAGTTACAAATATGAAATTTCATTACATGTAACCACTCTATGTAATAAAGGAGGTTTCAAGACTTACACATGTACATAAACTGAGATATGTCAAAAAAACATCTCGACATGAAAATTATTACAAGTTTTAAACTATGCACTTATCCTAACTAAAACATATGTCATGATGATGAGGATGAAACCACCCTTTGAACACCACAAATGGAATAAAAAATGGAGTTACAGGTCAAAATATATGACTAAAAATCTAATTTCTTGTACATCTATTTCACCCTTTTTGCCCTTTTTGGGAACAAGTGAAACAAGAACAATTGGTCTTTTTGGAGCCTGTCAATAACTCATACTTTTGAAGGACAAGATCAATTTTTTGGACTTAGTTTAAATAATGAAATTTTCTCACAAGGACCTAGTATTCACAACAAAGCATATTTTGAGGCTTGAAAGTTTATGCAATCTAAAATAGACTAAAATAATACTGACGCAAATGAGTGATAAAATAATCACATGAAGGCAAAGAAGGGCCCACCTTGGTTGTAACAAGCAAGGCCAAACTCTAAAATACTAAATAAAAAGAGTTAACATGATTTTGGGAGAACTTAATGTTTTTTTTTAAGTAACAACACAGTTGAGACACTTAGATACAACCTTTGATATTTTGTGGTACAAGTATTCTTTATAAAATAATCCAAGTGTGAATTTGGAGTTATAGAGATCTTATATATGGGCCATGTCATTAGTGCTCAAGGTGTTTAGGTTAATTAATAGAATAGAAAAGTTGTTTAGGATTGGATATCCCCTAATATGTTGACTAATTTGAGAGGCTTCTTAGGCTTATTTATTTACTATCAGAGATTCCTTAGGGGATTCTCATAGTTAGCAGTAGCCTTGATTGAAATGATGAAGAAAGGAGTCTTCATATGGATTGATGTAGTTCGAAGATATTTTAAGAAGCTCAAACAATTGATGTGTTCATGACATGTGATTTCCATTCTATATTTATCACTACAATTTGTTTTAGAGTGTGATGATTTAGATGAGGGGATCAAAGATGTGCTGATGTAAAAGGGTTAGCCCATAGCATTCAAGAGAATTTTTTAAAAAGATATGGAGATGAAATTATCTATTTATGACATGTAAATTCTTTCCATTATGTATTCTCTGGCTAAGTTTAGATATATTTGTGGTGAGAACATACCACAACAATTTTAAATTATTCCTTGGCCAACATGATTTAAAGGATCAACAACAAAAGTGGGTAAGTAAGCTTCAAGCTTATAATTTTTACATTAGGTGAAGGGTAAGAATAATTTGGATTCTAATGTTCTTTCCCATATACCGAATTTATACCCCATTTATTCTATTGTCACTAATTGGAAGGATTTTATCATGGTTGAATATGCCAAGAATGACTTTGATACTAGTGTGTTAGAAAGGAATGTGAAGGATGATAACTATGTTGTGGTGGATGACCTTATATTTTACAAGAATATAATATTCCTTATACCTAAGTCCAAAATGAAGGAGAAAATTAGGAGGACTTTCCATGATGCACCCTTATATATTCACTTAGTCTTCTATAAAACTTATAAGCAACCAAGAGAGAGGTTTTCCTAGAGTGCCTCAAGGAGAATATTCTTAGGAACTTTAGAGAGTGATTTAATTTCCAATAGAATAAAGCATTTCACACTTCCATAGTAGGTTTAATACTACCGTTTCCCATCCCAAGCTATAAATTAGAAAATTTATCCATGGATTTTATCATAGGTCTTCCTAAAGGGAATGAGAAGGACTGTATTTTTGCTATAGTGGATTGGTTAACTAAGTATTCCCATTTCTTTGTCATCCCTCTTGAGTTAAAATAGCCACACATAATTAACTTATTTTTTAGAAAGATATTCTGGCTACATGGATTTTCCAAGATTATTTTTAGTGATTGTGATATAAGATTCCTTATCCCCTTTTGGTAGGATTTTTTTCATTTGAATAACATCAATTTCACTCCTAGTACCAACTACCACCTCTAGATAGATAGAAAAATAGAGATAATTAATAATCAAATTGAAGGGTACTTAAGGAACTATGTCACATATTAACAAATAGTGTGGATTAGGTGGTTTCACCTTGGAGACCATATATATAATACCACTTACCACATTTTCATTGGCATGACACCATTTAATGCACTATACAAATACACTAGTTGGTGACTTTGTGAAGCATAATAGAGATAGAGATACATTTAATGAACTATAAAAATACAAATACCTTGGTTGTACTAATAGTTTTGTGTTGATAGTTGGTGACTTTGTGAAGCATAGTAGAGATATTCTAAGGTCACTTAGAGACCATTTGAAACAAATACAAAATAAATATATTTTTTTATGCATATTAGCACCATATTAAGAGATCAATTAAGGTTGGAGATATAGTTTTTCTAATCATATAACCTTATAGAAAAACTTACATGAAATGAAGTGGGTATGAAAAGCTTAAACCTTGTTTCTATGGACTATATAAAGTGTAGACACCTAAAATTGGCCACAACTGGCTTTTGATAGGAGTTCAAATTGATTCCTACCAACCATTGTAAATTAAGCCTATGAAACATTGAACGTCCCAAATTTCCTTGTGAATCATTTATCAAGGCTTAGAATCCCATTGAAACATCCATAATTTGGGGTATTATATTGTATGTAAAAAAAATCTTTCACAGATTCATCCCTTATCACCTTGCGGCATCACAACAGTCAATTTGGCCTATGGATCTATTAAGTGGCACACTTGCACACTTAAATCAAATCTTATAAATGCTTAAAGGCTAATAAAAATCAATTAACAAGCTAAACATGATTAAATGCCTAGTTGAATTATTCATTTGCAATTAATGTATGTCTAAAAAAGGAAATTCAAACATTCAAAATATCCTAGCCTTTCATCATTGCCTTTATGAGTAATCAAGATCTTTTAAAATATCTATTTTAGATAGTCATGCCTTATAATTGAAAATCATATTTAGTTGACAACTATTAACTCTATTGGGGTTAGATATGGCTCACCTAGGTTTAGTTTGAACACATTCCAAGCCTAAACTCAACCTTAACTCACCTTGGGTGAGAGTTAATTCCTAAATCTATAAATACAAGGTCATGCCTCTTCATTTATAAGCATGGATATTGTAGAGTTATTATGCAAGAATTGATCCATAAGACTAATATCGATAGTGTTATGCCAAAATCTTAAGCTAATCAATCACAAGCCACATCAAAGCCATGGTTCTAAGGAGAGAAGGAGCCAACAAACTTCATTTTCCAAAGAATTCTTGAAGCACAAGATGAGTAAGCCACTCAATAAAATCATTTGGAGGTCCTAAGGAAGGTAAAAGAGTTATAATCTTCTATGTTTTTATTGTGCTTTTATTTGGTGTTTGTTACTAAGCTCTCCCTAAGTTATAGGTTAGGAGTGTAAGTGTTAGTGTGTTTATTTGAAGTTTTATTGCTTGAACTAACACTATACTAATCTCCATTCTTATATTCCTATGATCACAAATGCAACACCTAGTGGGACACTTATGGAGCATCCCATACTATAGAGAGGATTACAAAGCAAGTTAGTCAAACATTAGTCCATAAATCATGAAAAATTCATAAAGAACTAACTAAGCCTATCTATTCCTATGGAAATTACAAAGGATAGCAATAAAAAAATTAAATAAATCAACATCATATTACCTTTCCAAATGGATTCACCATACCCATGTGGCTCAAAAGCATATTCTCCCTTGATTAAGCATTCTTGTCTTTGTCAACAAAGGTGGAAAATTCCTCTAATGTCTCAAGAACACTCCATAAAACCTAGGCTCATGATTCCAAACCACTAAAATAGCCTATCAATGAAGCTTGTAACTAATTTTAATGGTCTATCACAAAGGATTGTGGAGACAATTCTACATAATAACTTTGCATAAATCAATATTTTTTATTCATGTCCATGGCCTCTCTATTTATAGATTTTTGAGATTGGTCAAGATCAACCATGACCATCCATCTCAAGATTGAGATGTGTGGCCATAGATAATCCTAATATTTGGAATTAAACTCATAAATATCCTCAAGAAAATAAGCATTAAAGAGGCATGGGAGGCATTAACTAGGCATGGGTGACCCATAATCTTGATATTTTATGCACTTATGGCTTGATGGATGCCACTGCATAGATGATGTCACTAGGTGATGCACATATTCAAAATCAATTTCCAATAATGAGATATTCAAAAATATCTATGGAATTCTTACTTAAGCTCTTAAATTGGATTAATTAGCTTAAGTTTAATCAAGTTTAGTGCAATTCTTTGAAAATGGTGCACAATTAATCAAAATGGTCAAAAAGTTATATTACTAGGTTACAATTTGACTGGAGAGGAACTTGAAGGTGATGTTAGATGTGTTGGAGTTGTATTCCCATTTAGTATGTTGCCAACACCAAATAATAAAGGTATGTGACATGTACCAATGAATTAGAAGAAAAGAGTGATCCATAGCACTAAATGGGAAATTTGTCATTTTGACTCAAAATGATCTGATCAAAGTTAGTTGACCCATAAAATGCATTGCCCTGTTTATGGATACTTTGACCTAAATTGGTAATTGTAAGTGACAAGTTTGAAATATTTAGGTTGTTTTATGGATTTTGACCTAAAATGTGCATTTGAGTGCAATTTGAGTAAGATTGATAATTTCAACACAAATGGTGTTAGGAATTGGATGTCTACACATACAAGCAAAGAGACTAATATGTAGGTTTTAGTTTTTATTATTAATGCTTACCAATCTTCAAATTTTGATTTTTAACTTGATTTTTCATGTATTCTATTTTTTAGTGAAACATAATTACATAGAGACCAACATCAATTCTATGAATATCAACTTCGATCCTTCCAAAATCAATGTCAACCCTTGTGTGAAAAAAATAGCATGGTGGAAACATGTTTAACAAGTTTTTATTGAGTTTTCTAGTTTTTGAGATCCTAAATATCATTTTAACTGACCATTTGCTTGTAGGATCTAATGTTATTTGTTGGTTTTAAGCTCATTTGACTAACAATATTTTTTTTTCAAAAAAACCATATTACTTTTTTGTTTTTTTGTTTTTGTAGGAAGGAAATAATGTTGATTATTATCAAATAACATTGATCCCTTTGTGGATGGGATGACATCGATATGTGTAGACCGATATTGATCCATGTGTGGATCAAAGTCAATCTCTGAGATAGAAAAATAGAGAAACCTAAAAGTAAAATCCAAAACATTATTTTCTCAATCACATTTGGTATTTTAAGTAGGCAAAATCCCTCTAACAATTACATGTCCTAAGGTGAAAAAGGCCAAGTTTGAACATGTTTAAATATTACACACTTTGACTTTGGTGTTTAAAACAAACCTAGTATTTTTATGCCTTAGTTTTTTTTTAAGTTTTTCAAGTTTCTTAACCAACAAATGCCAAAGGGACAAAAATTTCACAATACATATTATTTTGGTGCATTAAAATGAACTTTCACATTTAGTTCCATGTTATTAAGATTTGTTTGTTTTATGCCTATTTGTTTGAAGTTGTTTGTTTGAGCAAAATGATTGATGTGTGTATGTTATCCCCTCCCCTTTGAGGAACTCAAGTGACCAAAAGTGATCATTATTTGCCTTTTACTCTTTATTCCGAAGTGTGAAAATAAAATAATTAAGGCCCTCCTCAAATATATATGGTTTAGGTGATCTAAATGCGACCATAAAGTCTTTTTACTTCTCTTTTATTTTTATGCATTTTGGCTTATGAGCGAGAGTTCATCACCTCCTCACGGGTTATTTAGGGAAGTGTTGACCAAGGAATTCATCTCCTAGCATCATTTCAACCCCACTTCATAGTGGGGTATATAAATTGAGGGTGACCCATTAGGATGCTTGTTTTGAGTAATTAAAACAAGCTTTGTTATTGGTAATCTAAATCGAACCATAGGGGCAATTTAAACATTACACTACACTGAGAAAATGATAGATGTAGTGGTTGTGAAAAGGACAAGACCTTTTAACAACAATCTAGTTTGCATAGATATAATTGACATGATTACATATCGAATGTTAGCCACACTTGAGATCATCTAGAAACATGTAGAAATTGATAGTTTAGAACAATCCCACTTGTCACAGATGTACTTTTGATGCAGGGCAAGTAGCCCAAAGTTCCATGCCATAGTAAAAACTTTTGGGAGAAGAGGGGGCCTAAAAACCCCTACTTTTCATGTACTTTTATTTTTGGATTAACACTTAAAATCCTCCCAAGAGTGATTATATTAACAAAATCTGATAGTATTATGTCACCTTGTCATTTATAGGATCTAGGACGTTACATTTAGATGTTTTATGTCATTTTATCCTTTCTTACATTATTTTGAGTCAAAAATATATTTATTTTTTATCATGCCATGTCAAAAATGAGCCTTTTTTATATCTTACTCCATTGTTTGAGGAGGCATTACACCACCCATTTGACACCATACCTTTGCCTTAATCTTTTGCCAAATCTTATTTGTGTGTGTCACTTGATTGAAAAGGGTAATGTTACACTGCCCAATTCATTTCAAATTTTATGCTTTTTAGTCTTGAAACAACCATTTATCATATCTTTAGAATGTGATAATGTCATTATGTTGCTTGAATCATTTCAAATACTTGTATGCCTTGTGCCAATTCAAAACCAAAGTAACGTGTGCCTTTTGGGATCTATGCCTAGTTTTGTTATGTCATTCAATTTTTTCTAACTTATTATTTGTGTAAAGAATCCTATTTTTCCTAAGTTAAGTTCAAAATTAGCCTTTTCATGTTCAAATCCAAACATTGATTGATTTTTGCCTATGCTTCATGTAATTTGGGCCTAAACATAGATCTTTCTCTTTTGGGTTGTGAAACTTAGTTTAATTATTTATTAAATTTGAAAACTATTATTTGTTTTTATATGGGAGAAACAACCTATCTTATATATGCCTTTTGTTTCATTCCTTATACCAATTGACCAAGTTTTTGTTTAAATCAGAGTGCCTAGTTTATGCCAAAGTGTTTCAAATTTATTAGAATAAATATCATACCTCATTTTGTTTAAAGTCTAGATTTTGTGCCTTTTTTAAAAGACCTAGCACAAGCCTATTTTGAGCCTAGATTTTGTGCCTTGTTTTGCCAAAATACCTAGAAACTTTTGTTTTATTAGATTAGAATTGTTTGAAACACTTTGAACCTAGAGCTTGGCATACTAGTTTTTATTCATCCACTTGACCTTTTATGTGAGACATTTGACATTAGACTATTTTAGACCAAGTTTTAGGGCAAACCATTTTGGAGATACAATGCCACCCTTTGACCAAGTTAGACTATGTTTAGACCATTTGTCCTTTGGACATTATTTTTAAGAGTTTGTGTAACTCTAAGCCTTTTTGTGAAATGTTTATCATTGAATTGGATATGTCTCATTAAACTCATAGTAGAAACATGTAAAATTTAGGTTATGATAACATGGTCATATATGATGACTTTGTTCAAGACCCCTATGGTGAAGAAGTGGTTTTTGAGACGAATATTTATCTTCTTTATAATGCCCAATATGGGGAACAAATTCAATATCCTCAAGAGCAATATGTAGTGATACTTTCTTCAAGTTAGTTAATGTATGATGTTTTCCATCTTACCTATTATGGCATCTGATCCCCCACCTATACCATTAACCTTCCTTTGGATTGTACAAGCATCCAAATTCCACAACATCTAAGGATTACCATTCTAGGACCTCATATTTTGGCTTGTGTAAGCAACTAAGCTCCACAATGCCCTACCATTACTATTTTAGGACCTCATCCTTTGGCTTGTGTAAGCAACTAAGCTTTGTAATACCTTATAATTTCTATTATAGGAGCTCATCCTTTGGTTGATGATAGAATCTAAGATTCACAACACCCTACCATCACTATTCTAAGACATCATCCTTTGGCTTATGATAGAAACTAAGCTTCAAAACACCCTATCATCACTATTCTAAGACCTCATCCTTTAGATTGTGAAATCAACCAAGCTTCACAATGCCCTACCATTACCATTATAGGAACTTGTCCTTTGGTTCGTGTAAGAAACCAAGCTTCACAATGCCATACCATTTCTATTTCATGACCTTGTTATTTGGATTTCAATATCAACCAAGCTTCACATTACCCTACCATCACTATGATAGGGCCTTTTAAGTATGGTAGCTCATTATCCTAACAAGGTTGCACAAGTACGACTCGATGGGTCACAATTACTATCCTAGGCTGAGAACTAGCCTTTGTTTAGCTTATCATTATCTAATCACCAACCATTCTTCGTCCCTTGCCAATCATTCCCCATTTTAGAAAACCCATGCCAATTTTCTAGTCACAATAGAGCCAATTAATACATTTCTAACCTATCCAATCATTCAAAAACCTAGATATATTCAAAACTAGTATTTTACAACTACTTATAAACTAAGGCCAAGAGAACCAACCAATCCATGATATTTTTGTTGAAACACCTATTTATGATGAGTCAAATTGTGATAAATCACCTCTTGATACTATGCCATTAATGAGTCTTAGTTTGACAAGCCAATCTTTCTTTAGTCACTTCTTAATGATTATAACTACCTTTGGGCAAATCATTACCTTGAGCATTGTCTTATTTTTAAAGAGCCTCCCTTTGAAAATCTAGTCTTTGTGGAGTTATCTCTTAACCTTTTTCCCCTCATGAAGGAGTTTCAATTTGATAAACCAATCCTTATGGAGCCCATTATACCATCACATGTTGTTATTTGTCTAATACCAAACATTCAACAAGACACCATTATAGAAAGATCCACACCAAATGAAGAATCAACATTGAATTTAGGTTATATACTTAAACTGACATTAGATTTAGCATCAGAAGCAAAATCAACATTAGTCTCAACATCATATTTAGATTCCCTTGAGTTAGAATCAGATTTAGAATTAGAATACACTTGTGGTTGTTATAATATTAGTTATGCATACTTTGCAAATAAATTTAAATACATTTGTGATCCTTCTATGATTTTTGAGGATGATTACTTTAGTGTCAACATAAGTTCTCCTAGTATCTTCTATGAGTATAATGTTGTCTCTCCTTATCCCATTACTATTCCACATGTCATTACCACCACCCAACATAGCCATTATATTGACCTTCCACCTCCCACAAGTGTTGATAGAGATTGATAGGATCATACCTTATTGAACAGCATCCATGGTAACATATATCAGTTGTATAATATCAAGGGGGACAAGACCACATTCATGCAATTAAATAAAAATCTCTTACTGAAAACTTTTCATAGGTGCTAGGGGATAATCAAATTCCAAACTCAACATATTATAGTGAAACCTTTTTAGAGGTGCTAGAAGACAATCAAAGTCAAAAGTCAATGTTCCTTAGTGAAACCTTCTCAAAGGTGCTATCAGACAATCAAGACAAGAAAACCTCTTCAAGGTGCCAATACATAAACATAATAATTCTTCACCCCTTGATGAAGACATTATCAAAGATGAAATCAAAATAGATTCTAATCTACATCATAATTAGATGGTATCTACTCTCAAGCCTAAACAACAACAAAAATTGGTGGTCTTATCGAGAACATATTCAAAAGTCTTCAACCCTACCATAACCAAATTTATGTCAAATTCAAAATCAATAGCATTGTGTGTACCTAAAAATCTTGATATTCATTTTTTTCTCAACCATTATACATTTCATTATCATTCACCTTTACATTTCCAAATCAAACCTATCAGCCATTGTTTATCCCTATTTACCATCCTTGGCCACACTTTCCTTTATAGAGGCTATAAAGACATCTTGTCTTTATTTATAAATGAAACATAATCAATGGTCAATGAAGAACATAAAAGCATTCTTGATGTCCAAATCTATAGTAGGTTCTTGATAGAGTAACTATTTAGAAGAGGTGTGGGCTATCAATTTACATTATTGATTATTTTGGTTATATCATATGTTGATTAGGATGTGCATCTCCACATCAACAGGAAAAAAGGAAAGATTTTCGTGGCCAAAAACATTTACCTTTACTTGGATAGAATCATATACCTTTTCATTTCCATTTTCCATTTACCTTCTCATTTTCATTTGTCATTCCTCTTACCGTTATTTCATACCTTTCCATTTACATTACCTTATCTTTTAGGCACAACCCTCTTATCATTATATCCAATTTTCCATCATTAAACCATGTCATATCTTATGTCATTTTACCATTCCTTTCTTATTAGACCAAATCCCATTTTTAACCACCCTAACCAAGCCTATTTTTATCTTGTTTCCGTTGGTTCTTCCTTCACCTTCTATGAGGAGATTCTAATATAGTTTTAGTAGTTTCAAAATTCATTATTTAGATGAAAATATATGAAATTAGTGTGACACTAGATTTGGAAAGTTATCTTTCATATACATTTGATTAGTGCCACTAATTATAACCGCCTATGGGAAAATCAGTATCCCACCTTGTGTTATTAATTATAACCACCTATGGGAAACTTAGTAGCATAGACCTATGTCATTCTTTCTTAATTTTAACTACCTCTGAAAAAATTAAGAACAATACCCTTACCATGTATTGTCACATCACCTTGCCATTACTATTCTCATTTGACTTACTATTTTCTTCAATTTTAGAACTTGTTATGACCTAGTCGATTATCACCACCTTTTGTGTGTGTAGAACTACTGTGACTTAAGGTCCTAATGGCACTACGTAGGTCATGCTTGATTCACATTGAGTTCAGCTTAGTCCCTTTTTTTCCATATACTCTCACTATTTTTTGAGAAACCTAAGCCACTCTCATCATTTTTTGAGTGATATCTTTTCAATCTCTATTGATTTAAGATACCTCAAAATTCCAATAACATGTGTCCTATTTAAACCTAGTCAATCATATTTTATCTCCTCTAATGGGGCTATCCATTGTTTGTTATTATCAATTCCAACCATTAGGGTTGTGACCTTTCCCTTTCCATGTATCCTTGCTTCGGGAGCACCACCTATTTATCATTATATTGAGCCTTCATGTGTAAAAGTTGACTTGGTTGAAGACAAGATGTTTGCTATTATTTTTACTTTCAAGCTTTATATGTGGTGTTATTTGTTTGATTGTTTTATTTCCTAATTATGCATTGACTTAGTCTATATGTGTTCATTGGGTGATTCTTTGTGCATTATTTTTTAGTCCATCCATATTCATATGTCACCATTGTCATCATTGTTTTTATCATTGATGCATTATTTTCAATTATTTATTGGATCAAGATTTAGTCCTTATGTATATTACATCTAAGTTATCATGTATTTTATATCATGGTTCCTACCATTATGTGCTATAGAAAGAAACAACTCAAAAAATCTTACAAGCAATAGATTCACAAAAACTTCTCCTTGGTAACCTTGGCAAATACGCCCACCCTCCTTGATCAAATCAACCCATTAACTATTCTAATTATATCAATGATAATAAAGATGAACATCTCTACATTGGTAGTTATAAATGAATCATTCACATTTATCAATATTTATTCTTGTAATCATCTCTTTTATCACTTTGCACATCCTCATGTGCCTAGTTTTTTGTGGCTTCTTCAGTCATTAAACCATCGCATCTACATTTGCACCTACTCATATTCAATCTATGCAATAGTTTTTATCCTTGAGTTATGTTTGCCAATATTCCCTACTAGGGCATAATCAAATATCATTTTTAAAATCTAGGTCATCTTAATGACTATAACTACCTGTGGGAAAATCATTATTTTAAATCATCATCCCTAACTGGGACATATGCCTATGCCACTATATATCCACCTTTAGGCAAATCAATAATTTTTTTAAATAAATGCATGCAAGCATTATCTCAATTAGATTAATCTCACTTATGGGTTAATTTCCTTCTTATTTTATCCTACCTATGCCACTAATTATAACTACTTGTGGGCAAATTAGTCTCTTCCACCCATTTTATTTTTTTGGTCCCATCATTTCCTTCTTTTGAGGGACCTATCATTGACCCCTTTACTAATCGCTCCCTTGAGGGGAAATCTATAGTTAATCAATTTTCATTGAATAATTAGGCATACATGACCTTTTCATTCTTTGAAAATATGTTATTGTGCCTCCATCTTGTAATGCCTTCCCAAACAAGGGCAAACTGTAGACACCTAAAATTGGCCAAAACTAGTTTTTGACTGGCCTTCAATCTGATTCTTATGAACCATTGCAAATTAAGTTTAGGAAACACTGAATATCCTAAATTTTCTTGTGCATCATTTATCAAGACTCATAATCATGTTGAGACATCCCTAATTGGGGTAATTTATCATATGTAACAAAAAACTCTCATAGATTCATCCCTAATCACCTTGCGGCATCACAATAATCAATTTGGCCTATGGACCTAGTAATTGAGGCACTTGCACACTTAAATAAAATCTTGGAAATTATAAAAGGCTAATAAAAATCAATTAACAAGATAAACATGATTAAATGCTTAGTTGAATTATCTATTTGTAATTAATGAATATCTAAAAAAGGAAATTCAAAAATTTAAAATATCCTAGCCTTTCATCATTGCCTTTATGAGTTGTCAAGCTCTTTAAAAATATCCTAAAATATCTATTTTGGAGAGTCATGCCTAGTAATTGAAAATCATAATTACTTAATAAATATTAACTCTACTAGGGTTAGATTTGACTCACCTAGGTTTGCTTTGAACTCATTCCAAGCCTAAACTAAACCTTAACTCACCTTGGGTGAGAGTTAATTCCTAAAGCTATAAATACAAGGCCATGCTTGTTCATTTATAAGCTTGGATATTGTAGAGTTATTATGAAATAATTGGTCCATAAGACTCATACCAATAGTGTTATAGTGTCAAAATCTTAAGCCAAGAAATCACAAGTCACATTAAAGCCATGGTGCCAAGAAGGGAAGGAGCCAACAATAATCATTTGCCAAAGACTTAATTTTCCAAATACTTCTTGAATCACAAGCCAAGCAATCCACTTAACAAAAATATTTGTAGATCCCAAGGAAGGTAGAAAAGTTATAGTCTTTTATGTTTTTTTTGTGCTTTCATTTGGTGTTTTTTACTAATCTCTCCCTAAGTTCTAGATTAGGAGTGTAAGTGTTACTATGTTTATTTGAAGTTTTATTTCTTGAACTAACACTATACTAGCCTCCCTTCTTGGATTCCTATGATTACATAAAGTATTGAGGATATTTTGAGAGGTGTCTTATGATTTGGATTTTCTATTAGGAATCTAAATTCAAAATGTTTTCCATATGTCCTTCCTTATAAAGTATTTTGGACAACATGTTGTTCTATTAGATAATTTTCCACCCTTTGATTAGTAAATTGATCTTGTATTGTCTCCAAATTCCATTATTGAAACACAAGAGAAGAGATTCAGGAATAAGACCATCACAGAGTATGTGGTCCATTAGAGGAGCCTATCTACAAAGGATGCTACTTAGGAGGAGCTAAAGATACATGATCATATGATGTTGCATTTCTTATGTCTATAATGGTAGACTTATAATTTCCCCTTTATATTGAGTCAACATGTGTGGGACCCATGAGACCATTTATATATTTCTCGATGGTTGAGTGGTGATTGATAGAGAGCTATGTAATGGTGAGGATTGGTTATGTTCATTTGTCCCTTATATTTTAATGAGTTTTAAATTATTTCCTATATTTTAGGAGGTTGGTTGGAGACAGGACCCTCATCATTAGTCTCCTCATGGGGTATTTATCCTAAGGTGACATTTTTACTATTGAAAATTTTCATGCCTTTAGATATTTTAAAGTGTAAATGTCCATTATAAATGCATTGAGGAAAAATTGTTACTATTTTTTTGGGGATTTTATAGGTCCACAAGACTAGGACCATGAAAAACAACCTATAACTAGATGCAAGTGTGATTTAATTGCTCATAATACTTTATTTAATTATTTATAGGGAGTAGTTTTCAAGCTATGGTTTATTTATTGATAATAGATCAAGATTTATTAATTAATTAGACATTTAAATGTTCTTACACTGATGCAATGTTATGTGATACTTGATTATTAAGTGGTATTAGTGTCATATCAAATAAACACAATCTTTATTATTTTACACTAAAGCTAAGAACCTAGGGTTAGGAGTATGTTAATGAATAAATATAGGTTTTTAAACCTTGAGAGCATCAATATATTACTCATTTCACATATTTTCAGACCTAGAGTGGGCAGATACAACATAAACATCTCATCTATATATTCAAATATGAAAACCCTTGGATCTAAATATCAAGGGATGAAACCCTTCTAGTTTCTTATGGGATATTTCATCCATAGATTGCATTAGACTAAAATAATTCTTTATTTATTGTGAATTTGATTTTTGGGGTGGTTGGAAAAACATTATACAACATCATCAATTCTAATTTGGGAAAGACCTTCCACTAGGTGCTTGATTTCTAATTAGTTACACATTATTAGTATTTTTATCAATAAAATACAACTTTAATGTTATTATTAGGGTTTAATTTGTTTAAGTAGTACATTTTTCTTTTATTCATGGTATAATTCTAATTACATAAAATAAAAATTAGATAGAGGTCATAAAAATAGGAGTTTTACAAATTCTAGACAAAAAAAATAGATGAGTTTGGTTGTGCATAAGGACTTAACTCAAATCCTTTTATTACATGCCTAAGGATATTAGGAGCACACCTAAAGTCAGCATATAATTCTCATAGCATCACAAATGTAAATACCTTTTCAACCTACAAGAGGCAAATAAAAAAGGGTAGTCATAATGTCGGTCCAACCAAAGAGGTTTCATCAAAGACATTAATTGACAATGATGTTACGTACAAGACATTAAGAGTCAAGGAAAATATGAATCATTCTCCACATTTTATAGTTTTGAAGCAGTTGATTATGGGTCTCGGACATGCTTGATGGAGTTTGCCATTTTTTTGACCTCCTCTTTTCCCTTGGGTTCCCGTTCTTTTTTTGCCTATGTCCCAACTTCCTTGTGATATCTCCATGTGGTATCCCAACACTCATTTATCACTAAGTAGTTCTTGGTTCACCCAAGAGTAGTGATAGTATTCCATGTGGTGACCCAACACTCATCCAAGGCTGATCTATTTTTGTTAGAGATTAAAGCACCATTGGCTAATGGGATAATAGATGTCACCCATCATTCAATTACAAAGAGGGATATATAATTTCCATGTGGCACCCATGTGCTCATTTTAAAAAAGGAACAACTAGTTTCTCTAAGAGTAGCACTAGCTCACAATGTGGCACCATGATGTTCCTCAGGAGTAAAGCTCTTTTTTTCAAGACTTGGGATCATGTCATTAGCTAATAGAGTTAGGAAGGGGACCCACCAATAAATTACAATGAAGGAAGAGAACCCACCACACATCATCCCAACAAACATTTCCTATCAGACCTTCAAGTAGAACCATTAGATGAGAGGAGTGGGTCCCTCTTTCCTAAAGAGCATTCTAAAGATAGTTCTAGAGGTAGACATGTGTCACCATCACACTTATTTTAAGCATCATGGGCATCATAAGGCATTACAATTATTCCATATCTAAGATTTTGTAAACTAACTACACTCATGATCTAGAGATCTTCATTTAGTTGTAATGGCCTCATCGTGAGTGTGAGTACCTAGTTATAAGTGTCATTTCCTCATGAGGCCATTATGCCTATATAGGTTGAGATCTTTTCTTTTGTAAGGCCTAGAATTTAGATAATTATTTTATACTAGAGTAGCCATTGTAATAAGTTTTAGTTTTGGAAAAGAAGTATATATTAGTTATTTTGTCTTTCATTTTAAGACCTTAATAGGTGTCCCTCACAAGAAGGATCAAATATTGTATACTGTGTCGTTTGACCTCTTGTATGATGTTTTCTCCACCAAGGAAGAGGATGTGGTGTTTAATGACAAATTGAGTGAAGGTTTATTGCTATCTATTATTTCCATTCTATGATTTTATAGTGTTAGTTATTTTTTACATTAAATACTTCAATTAATGCATGTTCTCCTTTCATAGCCTGTGAAGTTTGAAGATTCAAGCTATTTTATGCAATTATAGGTAAATACTTTAAATATATCGACACATCACCTTAGTTAATTTTAGTTTTATCTGTATTTCTCTCTTGTCCCTTTTAATCCATAACATCAATTCAAAGAGATGGATTCTAAAACCTTGGAGGTTGCTTTATAGATCACATTTGAGTCCCACATTTGTAAAGCTTCCCATAGAAGGCTATTTTCCTAGAGTGAGAGTTTTAGGCATCAATAATTTTTATTTTGTAGAATGCCCAGTGGGATGAGAAACTACTAGTATAACTAGAAGTCAAAGTTTATGAGTCATAAGCTTGTTATGAGTTTGTAAATAGTGAATAATCCAAGCTTGTTAACACCACATCTAGTATCCCCAACTCACCAAAGGACCACAAGATTTAGTGTGACACAATAACCATAATAAATGGAGATCCAAGGGCCACCAATAAACTTTGTAACATGGAATAGTGGTAGCCCATTCATCCCTCTAATAACACCAGCTACATGGGACCCTATTCCTATTAGTGCCTTAAAATAATTCCCTAAATTCTTAAGGAAAGACTTCAAAATCATAATGAAACATATCCAAGATGTTGTGAATATATGCACTATGCACTATGTTACACAACAGAATGTGGCCTTAAGGCTAATAGCCACCTCTTTCAAAGGGTGAGCTCTTGATTGGGACTAATTTTTACCAACCAACTCCATCACCACCTAGGATAACTTAGGCAATAAATTCTTTGAGTGATTTAATGAGAAGGCAAACCAGTCATCTCTCCTATAATAAGTAATAACTATTAAGAGAGCCATATAAGAGGCTATTATTAATTTCAATACCAAGTTCGATAAGACCTGGTAGATAATCCCAATAGTGGCTTGACTATTATTAGGCATGGCTATTATATTCTACCTCAAGGCCTTTAACTCAGACATTATCATCATGATCTAGTCTCTTAGAGGCAAGATAATTCTATATGCATATGAGATAGTAGTCAGAGCTAAGAACAACTTGATAGATGCTAGGAAGCTTCCTCCTTGGCCACCAATGCCAATGTTCCTAGAGATATCAATGTTACCATAAGAAGTCTTGATCACATCACAAGCACCACCTTCCATGTATGTATATTTGCCTACTCAAGCAAACACATATTATTCATCCTCGCTATCCATGGAGATGAATGACATGAAAATCATCTTGAAAAACTTCTCCAATGAGATCATAAATCTCAAAATGTAATAGGCTATGCCTTTGAAGCCCCCTTTCCAAAACTACCAAGAAAGGAGAGCACCCTACCAGAATAACCAGTACCAAGAAAGGTAGAGGTTGAATCATCAGGCACCAAATCATCAAGTGTTAAACCATCAGATGTGACCCATGAATCAAATTTTTTTGGTACCTAATCCCTTATAAACAATCTCACCAAGTATAAATAAAGAGCTAGTCACTATCCAAAACAACTTGGTAGATGACTCGATTTCATTGTGTTTTTATGTAATGATGCACAAAATGTTATCAATCAGTGTAGGAAAAATGACACATATGATTCATCCTCTAATCAGTACTAGTCCCCAGGAGTTTAAAATGTTATCCTAATGGCACAAATGCAAGGAATGTCCTTGGAACAAAAAGAGGATATAGCTTCAGAGCATGCACTTTTCTCTTGGGTAGAGGGAGATGATATAGTCTATGCAAGTGAGGTCCCTATGTATAGAGCTATGCAAGTCTAATCAGACTATTAAACTCACTCCAAGAAAATATTGGTCAAGATCTAAGAAGCTTCCACAAGGCCTAAGGTGACTTTTGAGAAGATTTTGACACCCCAATCATCACCCCTAACATATTAAAGGCAGGGTGATATAGTGAAAAATAAGATAAAATATCCTGAGGTCCTACCTCAAGCGTTATACAATATGGTGGAATAACTAAAGAAAGCTCCAGCCAAAATTTCTCTCTAGGATGTCTTATCCATGCTTGAGCAAAAGTGTTTCTAAAAGAAGACTTGGAAGACCAAGAGAAACTTGCATGAGGAAAACTATATACAAAGCCTGTGTAGATAAAGGAAAATTAAGCAACCATGAGTGCACAACCCTAAACACCATCTGCATTCATCAATTCCAAAGAGGGGGGAAGTAAGATAAAACTTACCCCATTCTATTTGATGCTTATTATGAGTAAGAAGTTATTGTATAATTCTATGATCAATTTTGGTGCTAACACCACAGTGATGCCTAATCAAATTATGGATACACTAAAACTACACTATGAAACCTTGAATAAAGGAATAATACAATTAGATGGGAAGAAAGTTCAAACCATATGTATCATCAAGTATCTTCCCCTTACCTTATATTCTTTTAACAACGTTATTGTATCATAAGAAGTTTTAGTGATAGACATCCCACCAATCTTCAGGGTATGTCTATCAAGATATTTCACCACCAAGATAGGTGGTTACCTATCATTGGATTACTCCTATTTAATTATAAGGACCAAATATGGCTTTAATTATAAAGTGTTTTCTCAACCACTGCATCCTAAACACATATATGATGAGGCTATGGTAAATTTTGAAGCAATGCACACTTCTTTGTCTAAGAAAGAGATACATCATGTAGAAATGCTCGAAGAATAAAGAGTGGTAGATAATATAATCCTAGAAGAAGAATTCCTCATCAATGAATTTATTGAGAATGATCATTTCATGAATTTTGATACCATCATCCTTGGGACCTATGTGATCCATGATGAAGATCTGGTCATCCCTGAGGTCATGAAAAAGAAGGAAGATCAAAGTAAAGAGCCTGAAAGTGAGTTTGAATTTTGGACTCTACATTTCAATGGTGTGAAATGCAAGACTAACTCTAGGTTCAGTATTTGATTGATGTCCCTATCAAGGAAAGATACCCTTTAAGCCTTTCACTTCTAATTTACCTATACAAATAATGAAGCCAAATATGAAGCCCTGGTCCATGGCCTCAATCTCCTTAAGCGCATGGGTGTAAAGAGGCTAGAGGTGTTTGATGATTTTGAGCTAGTTGTAAAGTAGGTAAGAGGAGTCATAACCATAAAGAACATCCACATTATATCCTACCAACATTGGATATGGGACTTGATTGAATCATTTGAAGTGTTTAATATCTAGATCATTCCCAGATCTATGAATGTAGAATCTAATAAAATGGTAGTTATTGGCTCTTAGTTTGATCTAGTGAATGATCTATTCACCAATGAATAAATGGTGTAGGTGATTATCAAAGCCACCATCTTAGACAATGATCAAAATTGGTAAATGTTCTAAAGCGATGCCCAAATCACCATGTTCCTTCAGCAATTATGCAAATTCATAAAATAGTTACAACCAAAGATTGAGGAAGCATATGGGGACCAGATCATGTAATTAAAATCCAACAAACTTTTAAAAGGGTTGATCACCCTAAAAATCTATTTAATTCTGATGACATGAGGAATGACAAACAAAATTTTGTTGTAGATAAAAATGACTACTCTGAGCTCAATGTTGGAGATGGAATAAAATTGAAGGTTGGGAAGGAATTTCCCTAAGAAGATAAGGAGTGATTGATTTCTTTATGCAACAAGTATGAAGGGGTCATGGCATGGACCTATGTTGATTTGAAAGGGTATGACTATGAGGTCATCCAACACACCATAGACCTAGTGGAAGGATCCAAACCTATCTAGAAAAAGCAAAGGTTGGTAAACCAAAATATTGAGTCTCTCATAGCTCAAGAGTTGAGTAAATTGATTGAATCAAGAATGATATACCCAATCAAGCATTCAACTTGGGTGTCTAACATGGTTCTAGTGAGAAAGAAGAATGGAGATATTAGGGTATGTGTGGACTTCTGAGTCTTGAACAAAGAATCATTGAAGGATCATTTCCCCTTCCTTTTATGGATCAAATTCTCTAAATAGTGGAAGGTGCCTAAATGGATTCTCAGGATACAACCAGGTATGGGTAAATGAGGAAGATCAACACAAGACCACTTTCACCATAAAGTGGGGAACCTTCACATATGTGAAGATGCCTTTTGCTCTTTCTAATGTTAAAGCTACTTTCCAATGATATATGGATATAGTCTTTAGATTCTTGATCAATAATACCATCCTCATTTATCTAGATGACCTCACCATGTTCTCTAATAAGGAGGAAGACCATTTCGACCATCTGGAAAAAAAAATTAGAAGTGCCAAGAGTTTTGGGTGTCTCTTAACCCAAAAAAATGTGTTTTTGGAGTTGCACAAGGAAAGCTACGTGGATACATGGTATCTAAAGAAGGGATTATCATTTATCCAAAAAGAGTAAAGGACATCAAGCATTTTGTCTTACTAATCACTAAGAAGGGGGTCAAATCTTTCCTAGGAAAGATTAATTTCATCAACAGATTCATATCCAACTTTGTAGGGTTGGTAAGGCCAATCATATTGATGTTGAAGAAATATCATCCCTTCAAATGAACTATGGAATAGAGAGCAACATTTGATAAAATTAAATAATTAATATTGACTGCCTTTGTGCTAGTCAATCCTGACTTCTCCAAATATTTCATCATGTATGTTTATGGGATCGAACATAGCTTGGTGGCTATGTTAACTCAAAAGGAAGAAGAAGGGAAGGGTGAAAACCAAATTTATTTCTATTCAATAACCTTAAATAGGTATGAGTTTAAGTACAATTTCATTGAGAAATAGAGTTTTGCCATTATCAAGGGCCTCAAAAAATTTAGGCACCTTATGGCAAGAAGCAAGATAATGGTGTATGTGGCACATTCTAGCATCAGAGAGTATATAATGGAAAGAGAGATCACCAAAAAAGGTCCAATTAGATCACCAAGATCCTAGAATATCACATTGAAGTTATGCCAACCAAGGTGATCTAAGGAAGAGGATTCTATGAATACTTGTCCCAATGCATAGATGCTCTAATAGAAGAATAAGACACATCAAAAATGGTTCCACTAAATCAATATGAAACTAATAGGTCTTGGGTTGCTGACAAAACCAATTTCATATAAACTGACTAATATCTAAATGGTATCCCCACACACAAAAGTCAATTCTACAAGTTGCAAGGGGATAGCTACACACTGGTCCATGGAGTCCTATTCAAGAGAAACTTCAATAGAGATCTACTCTGATGCATAGAAAAGCACAAAGCTAAGAAGATCCTCCAAGTTATGCACTTTGCCCCTCTAGGTGGATATTTCTCAACAAATACCATCAAAACCAAGATCATGTACATAGGATACTACTATCCAACCATGTTTTTGGATTACCATTAGGCAATCAAGAGATGCCAGTAATGTTAATTATTCATGGGCAAGTGAAAGAATTCAGCCATGATATTAAATCCAATTGTGACTAATGAGCCCTTCACATAGTGGGGTTTGTATTTCATTAGGATGATCAATCCTATCTCTAGTATAGGCCACAAATGGATACTTATAGCCACTGATTACTTCACTAGGTGGACCAAAGTAGCTCTGATAAAGGAAATAACTGAAAATATGGTCCTCAGTATCTTAGAGGAGCTATTAATAAGATTTGGCCTACCCAAAATGATCATTTTGGATAATGTGAAAGCCTTTTTTGGCTTCAAGATTTCAGAATTTTCACTCTAAAATGGCATTTTATTGAAGACTTCATCTAATTACTACCCACAAGGGAATAATTTGGCTGAATTAACAAACAAGAATCTCATAATGCTGATCAAAAGGATGGGTGCCAATAAGTAAATGGAGTGGCATATGAATGTGAAAATAGCCATGTGTGCTGACTGAATTACTCCCAAGCAAATCCTTAAGACATCTTCATATGAATTAATATACGTGAAGGAAGTGGTCACACCCATGTCAACATAAATCCCTACCTTACAACTTTTAAAGGCTATTGAGATAGCTAAGAACAGAGTGATGAAGGTTAGCTTGGAAAAATTACTCATCCTCCAAGAAGTGAGAGAGCAAGTTGGTGATGCAAAACTCACATGATATCAAATAATCAAGTGATGGTTTGATAAGAAATCATTAAACCTAGTCTTTAATCCAAGGGACTTGGTCCTCAAATATGATCAAAGGGCCATTAAACTAGGCCAACATGAAAAATTTGATTCCCTATGGAGGGGGCCATTTCAAATCATTATAAATAGACAAGGTAATGCATTCAAGTTGGAGGATGAAGAAGGAAACACATTAGGGATTCTAGTTAATAGAATCAACTTGAAATACTTCAACTAATTTACCAGCCTTGCCCTTGTATATAGTTATCTAGTTTCCATTCTATGTTATTATTCCCCTATGTTCATTCATTTTCCTTTCTTTATTGTCATTTATTTTTGAATGTCATTGGCACAAGTGGCTCATCCTATTTCTAGGTGTTTGCACCTTGGCTCTCCTTATTTTTAAAACATTATCTAAAAGACCATTAATTACCCACAACCCCAGCCATTAATGTTAGATGCTCCATATTGCATGAGCCCCATGAGGATCACCAAAAATCCCTTGTGGGACATTCTTCAAGTGTGTGTGCCACCCTTGACATTTATGGGGCACCTAAATTCAAATTTTTCATGATGATTGTGCCTACAAGCATTGGATTATAAATACTCCTCTCCTCATTAGGTCGACTACTTAAATGCCTTAAGAATTTCAAGATCACCAAGTGAAATAGAGCATAATGAGTAGAGATATTTGAGACAAAAATTACAAGATTTATGACCAGAGAGCCGATATCCAGCATTTTATTTAGAGAGAAGAGAACTTTTGAGAAGAATTTCTAAAATGGAGACTTCTACATCCTCATCTGGTACTCAAAAGCATTTGAGGAAGTAGATAACTTACAGGTTGAGTGGTCATGGAAAACTTCCCCCGCAGTATGCAATGAGAAAATCATATGCTTTTGCCTTCACTCAGCTAAGGCCTAAAGTGCCAAATTTCAAAATCATCACCAAGGAACACTATAAGGACCCCTCGCTAGTCTTATATTATATAGATGGGATCTTCAATCCTAAATTGGCTAGGAATCTAAAGATCCTAAGGGAGGGTTCCCATGCCCAAATGATTGAAAATGTGTAGATAAATAACTATGAGGCAATTGGGTACATGATTTAGAACTCCATAATATCCCAATACATGGTGCCTCTTATGCACCCATGCCTAGACCTCATCACCTTTTGTGTAGATAGATATGATGCAAGAATTGATGTTATTATAGGCAACAACCACCTAAAAGTGGATGCCAGTTTTGATGCCATAATGAAGATGCTTTGACTCTTAAGTGACCTTAACACTGACATTTTTATTATGGAGAGCCTACATAATGTCTGGGAAACCTAGGTCCATAAGATAGAGTTCATCAATCTACTCCTCTACAGTAACTACACTAAAGTGCCTCCTCTACCCATCACCCTTGAATGCTTCATGCTATAAGACATGAAATATGTCATTTCTATGTTGTATTTTATCTTTGGTATGGACTCAGATGCTCACATCATTGATTTCCAATTAGGGTAGTCTTCCTTTTGAAGATAGTGAGCAAGGACAAGATTTATAGGATGGACTTTGTAGAAGCCATCATCATCACCATGCATAATGATCTGGTGAACTTCTCAACACTAAATACCTTTACGTATTCTTCCTTCCTCCTCGACCTGATCCTATATCAAAACTCCTAGTTCTTCTTTTCATACTTCACCTTCAACTCTATTGAGACAAGCACCCATCCCAACATGATGATCCCCATCATTGTATGAACCCACATCTTATTGATCATGAAAAATTACTATGAGTTCTTGGATTGATTCATGTCCCTAGTCCTCATTAACCTTAGTCGAAGGGCCATCACCTTTAGGATGATAGACAACTAGAGGTCATGGATTACTAGTGGTGAAGTTTTGGTCGACTGATTCTTCAATGCCCATTTCACCTTAATTTGGGCATACATAT
Source organism: Torreya grandis (assembly GCA_037957365.1). Classification (NCBI taxonomy): domain Eukaryota; kingdom Viridiplantae; phylum Streptophyta; class Pinopsida; order Cupressales; family Taxaceae; genus Torreya; species Torreya grandis. Next base: position 1,460,346 of record JARHVA010000080.1, on the reverse strand, counting down.
TCAAGGAGGATCCATTTTGGCTCCTATGCCTACTCACAAATAGGACCCTGGACTTGGAGTTAGCTTGTCAACTTGATGTAGTTGACTTATTATATGATGTGGGATATAATAATAAGGCCCTATTTTATGTCCCCTTCATAAGAGGGGGAATCATGGTGGTGAAGAGGTTATAGGAGTGTCTACTTGTACTCAATCTTGTAGAGATCAACCTCAATTATATTGATGATCAATAAAACTATGACCTAATTGGCACATAGCCACCTTGAAGATCACCACCCCACTCAATCATGAGCACTAACCATACCTTAAATAGTGAAGGTCATTGGTAGAGGATGATATTAAGTATTACATGGATTTTCCCAAGATCCCATTGGACACTTGCAATTAATGGGAGTCCTTTTATTATGTGGTCTAATATTTTGACCTTGTGAAGAAATTGACAAAGGGACTAAGGGTACAACTCATTCAGAGAGATTAGATCTAGGATAAAATTGATGCCTATTGTAAATATAGGAAGGAAATTGGCAATCTAGGATTAAATTTTGAAAATGTGGACACTAATGAGTAGTTCAAAAACCTTTGAGATGAGCACCATGAGGTGAAAGCTCTAATAGAAGGAGAATTCTCTGTCAAATAAGAAGAAGAAGAGGATACTCATTTTGAAGAAGAGGAGGATACTCCTCTAGAAAAGGAAGAGGAAGTTGTGATTTAGAGGCCCATAAATTGGTCACCTCCTTTGTATCCATACCCAATTACCCTACAACAATAGCAAGCCTCTTCAGGGCATCTTGAAGAAGGGTCCTCTCATCTTACCTCTAGAGCACAAGCCTCCAATTCTCCCTCGATCCCTCATAAAATAAAGTACACTTCTCCTAGCCCCTTCTTTCTACCTCTACTTCATTATTCAATCCCTTTTTACCCTCCACTATTTATATCAATATTGTGGCACTCTCCACTACCCATTCAATCATTTCCCCATCATTATTTCCCTCTACTTAGCCTATCACTTTGCTTGTGCCACTTTCCTCCATAAATTCAATCACGTCCCTTATACCATTTCTCACTCCTCTACCCTCATCATCTATCATGGTGCAATCACCTTCCACCTTGCTTTACAACCTCCCAATTTTCTCTCCATCCACCCTAACCCTTCACCTACTCACCTCTAGGGGATAAGTGTTCACTACTTCAGAGTATCAAGTGACCATTCCGTTTAGGCTACCATAGGAATCCCCTTTATAGGGGAAAATATTTAGTTACAAGAGTAGTTTCATCAGTAAATAGAAATTTTTAGGAAAGCCCAAGTGGCCTATGTAGATAAAAGAAGAGGAAAATAGGCCAAGGTCCCGGTGGTGCCCCACATCCGATCAATCTTTAACCCAACAACACACATGGTGCCCCAAGTAATCAAGCCCCAAGAAAAGATGTAGCTGGGAGACTACTCAATACACATTATCAGCCCCATTCTTAGCCAAGCTAGGCCCACTAATAGGGTCAAGTTAATGTAAGAAATATATAAGTTTGTCACTATAGATTGTATCAAGGCTAGACGACGATTGGAGAAGAAAGAGCTAGAACTTGTAAGAGTGAAATATACAATTGACTACATCAATATTAAGGCTAAGTCAAAATATGCAAAGATAAATAAAATGAGGTCTAACCTTTGAGCCATGTCTCTAACGAGAGATTCTAGGTAGAGGCCAACTAAAAATCCTAGTTGTGGATCTAGGTTGCAAAACTAAAGATTGAGATAGAATGTTTAAAGAAGGAGAAATAGGTATGGATAATAAGCTATGTGAGAAGTAATTAGAGCTTGTGTAGACCCATCAGAGTCTCTTGGACTCTAATAGAGTTCATCAATAATTTCAATAATAGATGGATTAGGAGTCCTCAACCAAAGACCAATAAATCTTTCCACTAAAGAATGACCTCTCCACCCACTCCCAGACTACAGGGGTCCTCCTAATGGTTTAGTAATTACATGTATCCTATTGGGAAAGGATTAAGAATGTGTTTGCAAACTTGAATCTAGTGATCAAGTTCATCATAGACTCATAGAGTCTAAGCTCCTAGGTAATCACATTCATAGATCAAGTCCTTGCCTTCATGTCCCCAAAAGTTCAAGATTCATAGCTCTTAGTCTAGAAGTTATATAATGCAATGAACAAGATGATACAAGTAGTAAGGCTGGATAACCAAATGTAGGAGATGGAAAATTCAATGAGTTTATGAGCTACAACAAGGTAGCAATAAAGTGCAAGGCATCTTTAGATGCCTTAGAAAATAGGTATGGAATATGAAGGGGCACATTGAATAATTAGTACAATTGTGACTCCCCTCCCCATTCCTTATGGATAACACCATCGTCCCAAAGGAAAAAATAAAAGAGTTGCTAGAGAAGAATTAGAATGACTAGACCATCTTCATAGCTCTCAGTCAAGTGCTAAGTGTCTCCAAGGTGGAGACCATATTGTAGCATCTCACCCAACTATAATTTTAGATGGTGGTAGTAGTTAAGGGTTTAAGCAGCATCTCCTTCAAGGAGATCATAGATCTAGATAGAGCCTTCAAGGATATAAAGAAGAAGACTCAACCCAAGGAGGAAGAGTGGATGCCTTTGAAGGATGCTCTTTAGAACTTGTAAGTTTTGTGGACCCTACCCCTTTTTGTATTTTTGCCTCACTAGGTCTAAAAAACCAAGATTTTGGGTTCCTTAATCCATAGGCTGGATTCCCCTATAAGTTACCAAGAACTATGGATATTTATCCACATTTTAGAGTTTTAAAGCAGTTGGTTATAGGTCTCAGATGTGCTCGATGAAATTTGGTGTTTGTTTTAACCTCCTTTTTTCCTTCAGGTTCCCCTTCTTTTTTTTCCTAAGTTCTAGCTTCCTTTCGATCTCTCCATGTGGTAGCCTAGATCTTATTTATCATTAACAAGTTCTTAGTTCACCCAAGAGTGGCACTAGCATTTCACATGGTAACCCAATGCTCATCCAAGGCTGATCTATTTTTTTAGAGATTAAAATATCACCATTGGCTAATGGGATAATATATGGGGCCCACCATTCAATTATAAATAGGTATGTATACTTTCCACATGGCACCCCCATACTCATTTTAGAAAAGGAATAATCAATTTCTGTAAGAGTATTTTTAGCTCATCATGTGGCATCACGATGCTCCTTGAGATTAAAGGTTTTGTTGTCAGGACTCAGGATTGTAGCATTAGTTGATAGAGTTGGGAAGAGAACCCACCAAATAGTTATAATGAAGGAAAAAAACCCACCATGCATTATTCTAGTAGTCCTCAAGAGCAAACTTTTCTTTTTATATCTTTGAGCAGTGCCATTAGATGAGAGGAGTGGGTCCCTCTTTCCTAATGAGCATTTTAAAGATAGTTCTAGAGGTAGACAAATGTCACCACCATGCTTCTTCTAATCATCGTGGGCATCATGAGGTATTATAATTTTTTTTCATATTTGGGATTCTATAAACTAACTACACTCATGAGTCAGGGATCCTCATTTGGTTGCAATAGCCTCATCATGAGCATGAGTGCCTAGTTCTAGGTGTCATTTCCTCATGAGGTCATTATGCCTATATAAGCCAAGCTCTTTTATTTTGTAAGGGTTGGATTTTAGATAATTGTTTTATACTAAAGTATCCATTGTAATAAGTTTTAGTTTTAGAATAGAAGTAACTAGCAATTATTTTATATTTCATTCTAAGACCTTAACAGGTGCCTCTCATGGGAAGGATCAAATATTGTATACTATGCCTTTTGGCCTCTTGTATGATCTTTTCTACCCACCAATGAAGAGGATGTGTCATTATATGTCAAACTGAGTGAAGATTTATTTTTTTCTATTATTTCCACTCTGTAATTTTATAGTATTGGTTCTTGTTTACATTATAGACTTGAATTCATGAATGTCCTCCTTTCATAATCTGTGAAGTTTGAAGATTCAAGATATTTTATGAAATTGTAGGTAAATACTTTAAAGATCTTGGTGCATCACCTTAGTTAGTTGATTTCATTTTTACCTATATTTCTTTCTTATCCCTTTTCATCCCCCAAATCAATTCAAAGATTTGGCTTCTAAATCCCTAGAGGTTTCTTTATAGATCACATTTGAGTCCCACATCTGTAAAGCTTCCCATAGAAGGATGTTCAACTAGAGAGAAAGTCTTAAGCATAAACATAAACCATCACAAAAAATAATACTTCCATCATTGATGGAAAATTTATCATCAATTTTATGTCATCGACTTGAACTTACACCTTGTGTCTATGTTATTTAAGACAAACATGCCACATAAGATATTGAAAACTTCAATCCCAACTCCACCTCCCATCCTTCTAGTGATAGTTTCCAAGGATGAAAACCAAATTTTAGAGAATGAGATAGATTTAGGAAAAATATATGATCATCATTGTGCATATACATAACAAATATTTAAGATAATATAAATAGAATATTTTATTATCCTATGTTATGATATTTGATTTTTTTAAGAGTTATTTTTTTATTTTTTGAGTCTAGGGTTAATTGTAAAGGGGATTGGGTCAACCATCATACCTAATCCCCATAATTTTATATGTAGATTATTTTTACATGATGGATTGGTAATATTCCCCCTAATTTCATTGATATATCATTAAGTGATCAAGCCTAATATTGGAGACTATTTACATCATATGTATTATAATGAACATACTCTTTCCTAGAGTTTGTTCTTGTGCACTATTGTGATGGTTTTAGACTAAGTAATACTTGATATATGTGTGTTTACTTTTCATTATGTTATAAATTGTTGAATTACTCATAAATCATAAGCCAATTACCTCCATCCTCCTCTTTATGCAAAAATATGCTATGGGTTTACTATCATTTCACATAGAGTTTCATTTCCCCATTCTCATCGACATTCCAAAAGATCAAGACTAGTCCACATTAATAAAGCCCTCTCTACTTTTTGAGGATTAAAAGACATGAATGTTTGGATATTTTAATAGAGATGTTATTTTCACCCTTGGGATAACCCAACCAAGCTCACTTAGCCTATATCATTCTCCTATGGAAATTTTTAGATATTCTATTTTATCTTTCATGATAGTGGATGAGGATGTTGGTCCTTCATCTTTCCTGCATTAAAATATGAATTAGGAACAAATTTTTAGTCCATATATGATTTTATTTGACATTACCTTCCTTGGAAATAGATCTTCCTATCACATCATTATTTTTAATTTTTATAATATGACATTGTCTTTTCAAATATATTTATGGTTTACATTTTTTTAATCACAACCCTAGTGAATTAGAATCAATATTTGTTTTTTAATTATAGATTTTAAGTTGTATACCCTTGTTTTTTTAGATGTTGGAGGCCATTTTTTACTCCCTCCTACTTTTCTTTTTAGATGTACTTTTGAGTCCCACGACCCTACTTATGTCATTCAAAAACATCATTATAGTTTCTCCCTTTATTTCCTTATTATTTGATGGGGTAATTATGAGAGACTTTAGTTTGAGGATTCATAATTTATGCTAGATTCACATAAAGAGAAAAATGTTTTATTTATTTTTATTGTCTATTTAATATAGCATGCACACATATGGATATTCAATATCTCATTGATAAGAGTGTGGTATCTTAATGAATTCATTATATATTCTTTGGAATTTGTCTCTTCCCACTTTATTTATACTAAACATATTTTGATTCTCTTGGTTATGATATCTAATTTTTAATATGTATGATAAAAAAAATTACCTATAAGGCAATGGATTTGGGATAAGATAACTCTATCCAAACATTCCTGCTGAATTTGTAAGTGAAGGCCAAAATAGTGGAATTTAAGACAAGAAGGCTTATAGGGATTGGGTTTTAATTTTAATGGCAACATTTAAGAGAATATTTATTTACAAGAAATATTAGTTCAAAATATCTAAAAACCCAAGAAAGTAAAGAAAATAAAAGTAATGTAATATTAGAGATGTGAGAAAACATGCATGCAATATGAATATTAAGAATAATGTAGTAATAACCCTAGGAAAACTATCTCTAACAAAAAAATCATATGCAATCCAATCATAAACACAAGAAAACATAAAAGGGAATATGGTACCTTGTTTTCTCATGAAGATCCCAACTTAATGTGACCAAATGACACTCTAGGATCAAAATCAAGCCTAAAGGACTAAACACCCTAAAAACATGAGCTTGACCACCTAAGATATTATTTGTAATAGGTAGACTAAATTCCTAATAATTTTGTGAAAAGAAGAACCAAATTCATATTCCTAATATTTTAATTACAAAGGATTGTTATGAAAAAGAGGTTGTGGTTTTTTAATTATGCAAGCTCTAAATTGCAAGCTAAGTTACAAATGAATTATTTAAAGTTTAAACACATGAGTTAAGCCATGATAATTTCATCTCCTAACTTATGCCAATCTCAAGGTGGAATTTAGGAATTTTTTTTTGACAAATTAACCTTTTCACCCTTCTTAGACATCATATGTATTGAGATCTATAACTTAAAATGATAATAACTTTGACATATAAATCAATATGAGATGCATTTTTTTCCAAAATTTTTAGTAACGAAACTAATGGTACAACAAAATCTAAAAAGTTATGTTAGAGAGATGAGAAAAAAATTCATGATAAGTCAATTATCCCTAAAATTAAAGTCACTTGTATGATGCAAAAAAGGGCAAAAGTGGTAATTATCTTATGATGATGAAAATGGTGTTTAATGTCATGTCTTAAATTTTTTATGGTGACTATAAGAGAGTGGCATATAAGAGTAGAATTATGGGACTAAATCAGACCAAACCTAATAACTTGCTTCCATTTTTCACAAACTAAAATCCTTAAGTTTTTACCCACCCCTATATTAATTTTGGACATCAAAAGGACCACAAATTGTCTCTCAAAACTTATACCTAAATTTGGGTGTATGCATTATAGGTTGTGCCATATAGTGAGGTTGTGTTATAATGATTGAGCAAAATTCAATATCACATGTCATCATAATGTTGGATTGTATTATGTCTATGTCAAAAAAATTCTTATACATATAAAATGAAAGACAAAAATAACATTTTCATATTAGATGACATGAGTGGTAAGGGTTGAAATGAAGGGAACAACTAAAAATGGTCAAGAAAAACACATTCCCCAATCTTGGGTGGGTAAAAAAAACTGACATAATTTTCACAACATATTGTGTTGAGATGATCCTCAATGATAGGTAATAAAACCAATGATATGACATGCTTAGGGTTAGGACTTAGCATTTTCATGACTTATTATCTAGTTAGGAAATGGGAGATAGGACATTTGGCTAAGTTTATAATATATGTATATGACATGTATTGACAAATATGTACCTACATTGTGTGTGTGTGTGTGTGTGTGTGTGTGTGTGTGTGTGTGTGTGTGTGTGTGTGTGTGTGTGTGTGTGTGTGTGTGTGTGTGTGTGTGTGTGTGTGTGTGTGTGTGTGTGTGTGTGTGTGTGTGTGCGTGCGTTCACACACACATGCACGCGCACATGTGTGTGACATAGGATTTTGTCCATACTTTAACTCAATGATGTAGCATGATGAATTCTTGTGTTTGGTTTAGTTTATGGCATGATAATGATATGGTTAAGATTTATGCATCATAACAATTTAGGAAATGTATGTTTTAAATGTTTGACTTAGTCAAAAAAATTAAGGAAAGAAAGGTTATGTAACCTTTGAAATTAGTTAAGTCCCTTATGGTTAATTAGGACCATCTTTAGTTATGACAAGTAGGGCCTTATTAAGAAGGCTGAAAATGTGAAGGTTATAAAAGAGGTTCCAAAATTTAAAGGTTGGATTAACACAATGTTACTTGATTCATTATGATGAGGTGGTAAATATATAATAATATTAGAAAGAAGAGGGAATGGCCCACAAGGAATTAGTTTTAGTCAAGGGTTTATAGGAGCATAATTATGGATTCCTAAGGAACATCGTTAAGTTTTGACATATTTTTGGCCATAGAAGGATATATTCAAATCTCTTGACTTAGTCAAATTCCTTTTGGCTTTTGTTTGACCATTTTGAATTAGTTAAGGACCAATGAATCTTGAACCTTGATTTTTTTTAACTATTTATACTTCTTATTTATCTTTCTATGGATTTTATAAAATTTTATAAGGTTTGTTTTGGCTTTTTACTTGACTTTTATTTGTTTTTTTATGACTTTAATTTTGGATTTTGAGAGGTTCTATTTATATCTGTGGTGTCATAATCCCCATAAAGAAACCTATTAGTTCTCTACTCATGTAGTTTTTAGGACCTATAGCATAAATTCATGCATAAAAGTTGTATCAGGTCTATACGAGGTAGGATTTATAGTATTCACTACCGATCAAGTTTCCATATCCACATCAAGTTTGTAAATTCCTCAAGGAACAACAACCTCACCTTTTACAATTTAGTTTTGAAGATAGGCAAGTGTATAATGTGGTTGTTGACTAAGACACATAAGTTGACTCGGGTACAAGATAAATTAGACCTTTGACTAGACACATTTTCTATTCTAAACCTTGACCTATTTAGACATGTTAGACTTAAGGTGGTTAAAATAGAGTGTTTGTGGTATGGAAGTTGGAATTAATTTAATGATAAAATCAAGGGATAGTCTTTATGAACCTTGATATACATGGATAAATTTATGAGTTAGAAAGATATTCAAAGGGAGTGAATGGAATTTAATGGCATAATAAGGCACACTACATTATCTTTATTGTCAAAGACAACATAATATCAGTCGAAAAATATTGTCTGAACAAGTGTAAAAATTATGTACATAATCATGGGAGAGATTAATATATACATTCTTAAAGAGTGGAAAAGATAGGTTGTGAATGGAACCAAGGCCTAAGATAAGGTACCGTGATATGAGACAACCAGAAATATTTTCAATAAAATCTTGTCAAGTGTCTTTTTTTAGTTAAGATAATATTTGCATACATTGCAAAGGCTTTCCAATGGTCATCAATATTTTCAAACTGATGAACTTAGAGAGGCCAATAAGACAAAATGTGTCCAATAATTAGTGCATATTTCATTTAGATTCTCATTTTTACATGTTTAGAAAATAAGATCAATGATTTGAATAAAATATATAAAAGGCATTAAACCTAGGGGTGGCTTGAGGGGCATGTTAATTTTTTAAGGGAAACCGCATGAATTCATGTGACAATTTGTTTTTTTCTAGTTTTAAGTTATGTTGTTTATTTGAGTATTTTTATAGTCTATGGAGTTGATAACAAGACTCATGGATGCATTTATGATATGATTTTTTTGGAAAATTTGGTTCATATTTTTTAGTTGTTTTGAGGTGGTGGTTGTGGTATCCTTCTATTTTGAGTTGTCCTATGTTAAATTTTTCCTTTAAAGGGTCATTTTTTAGGTCAAATTTGATTTTGTTGACTATTATCATGAAACACTCAATGATTATTTTCACTTTGAGTGTTGTTAACAAATATGATCTCACAAGTCAAATTGTCACCCCCATAGTTCAAAACTTAGACTTTTCAAGTTGTTTCAAGGTATAATAAGCATTTATAAGTATTTTTCAAATTTTAATGTTACTTTAGAGAGATTAAGGTAAAGGTCTTTCCTTGTGTTAGGTCTTGTTTAGTCTTCCAAGTGCAAAACCATTGATAAAAGTCTTTTATATGTTCTATCTAATGTATATCAAGTATGGTAGATGTCAACCAAAATTTAGGAAGAGGGACATGTATGGTAGGACACTTTTCAAAGTCATTTTAAGTTGAAAGCATAAGTGGTAGTTTCAAGAGGTTTTCAATACCAAAATAGAGAGAACAATGTCAATTTTTAGGTGTATACATTGATGAAAGAGAGATATGAAAAGTTTCAACATGTTTTAGGTCCATCATACTCACAATCATACTTCCATGGTGCCTTCTAGTTTATAAATATCCAAAAACCATCCATCTACCCTCTTGGGCTACTTTACAAGCTCAATTAGACCCAATAGTTTTGCATCAGTGTATGGTAGAGAGAGAATACTGGAGAAAAGGATCTTAAAGAAGTAAAAGGTCCCTAATTCCCTCCCATACTATGGTATTAATTTCTATATATAGGCCTCCATCTTTATGAACAAATGCTAGGAAGATTCACTGCTTAAAACTACCTGTAAAACTTCAATCTCCAGGTTTTACTCTTAAAAAAGCATGATTCAACTCAATGGATGCATGATAATGATATAAAAGCTCCTTAAGGGTTTTTTAACTTGTCTTATTCTATCTCCAAGCATGTAGAGAGTAAAAATGGAAAGAATTCATGGGTCTAAGTAGACCAAAACACAATCAAGAATCTATTGAGGCCTAAATCTTCATTCAAATACTTGAAGGTGGTTAGTGTAGGTTTAAGTTTTATGAAGTATAAATTCATATGGATAAAAATATGCATACATGGTATATGTTGTCTCAAGTCTACAAGATACAACCCCAATCCACTTTGAAGGCTTATAAGCCTATAAACTTCCCTCTTGGCTTAAAACTACCAACCCTGACAATTTGAGAAGACTTTCTTCACTTAAAACTCTATGTGGCAATTACATAGGAAAAGTTATGTTTGTGGATGATGATTATGTCCCTTATTCTCATTATAAACTCATTGAATACCAAACCCAATTTAAGAGAAGCCTTTATTAGGATCAATTAGGTTAAGAGGCTTAGATGTAGACCTGTAAGTCCACATCCATGACCAAACTATGACCATTTTGAAAAATTAAGTGCATTTCAGGAATATCAAAATGATTCTTTCCCTCCAATTGAAAATATCTTTGATAGGGTGTGTGTAATGATGGAGACCTCTTGTGTTGAGGGGGAAACCCAATGAAAAGGCTTGAGTGGACACACCTACAAGCCTATGTGATAAATAGGAGGAGACCTACATGTTCTTGAAGGAATTTTGGGTATGAAGGCCCCATAATAGGATAATAGGATAGTGTCAGAGATCTTCATAGGGTTTAAACTCATTTAAATAAGGGGAAAGTGCTTAAAGAGATAGTTAGGGTCAAACTAGTCCAATGACTTACAAACCCTCATAAAGCCTCTTTGAAAGTCATTATCCATTTGAGATCATTATTGAAACATAATATAGGTTTTCCTAGACCCATTCAAGAATTTTATAGCCAATAAAACACTTATGGAGACTTTATAGGCCTAAAGGATCCTTCTCATTCTCATCATGATAGGTATGCTAACCTAAGAGGATATTTCTTGTGCTCATTTGTACACTAAATTTGTGCATGGGATAAAATGTAGTTAAGAGGTGTTATAGGGATCCCTATACTTGAATTTTTTTGAATTCATTCATCCTAATAAGGCCTCATCTCTATGAATTATTGTTAAGAGTGTAAGACCCTCATAGGATGCCAAGAGACTAAAATATGACCCAATGACTGAGAAAACCTTCATAAGGACCTAATATGCCTTTCAATGACCATAAAAACATTGGGATTACCTTTTTAAGCTTATTTAACATATATAGAGTCTTCTAGTGGGCACGTGCATGGTATAAAGTGTATGGAAAAGGGCTAAGAATGACTATTACAAGCTATTTAGAAGCATGGAAAGTTGTGTCAGATCCTCAAATTGAACCTAGAGCATTATTATGTTTTACATAAAGTGTATCAAACATTATATTTGAGTTTCACATATGTGATCATTGATTAGATAAAAAGCTCCTTTTCCTAGGCCTATAGACCTAATTGAGAGCTAATGGAGAAAGAAAAAAGTGGAGTAAGTTTACTTACATCAAGTGTTTAATCATGAGACTTTATACAGAGAATGAAAGGACAAATGGGTACTCAGATATATGCTTAGTTTTCTAGGAGCATTTAAGAATGTTCTATACAAGGAGCTTTATCTATTTTGAGGTATATAAGGAAATGAAGATAAATATAGGGTTTACATGTGAAATGAAGCCTTAGAGAGTGTATAAGGCATCCAAAAGGGTTGATATAGATTTTTTTAAGGCATAGAGAGGTATTTAATGGAGAAATATTACACTCATGAAGATATAAGAAAGAGTTGAGGTATTTGAGCAAGAAAAGTGTAGTGAGATTGATGGGTTTCAAGGCACCTAAAGAGGTATGATGATCACTACAAAATTAGTAGTGGATATGTCCTAAACATATTCAAAGAGTCAATAATAAGAGAAAATGGTAGTTCAAGGTGATTTGATGACCAAGGAATTCCACTTTCCACTTTCTAAGCCAAAAGGAGGGTAGTTTGAAGAAGACAAGATGTGTCAATAAAATAGAGAAACCCCTACACAATTTAGAAGAGGAAGCATCATTAATAAATTAACACATGTCATTGAAGACCTTATGAGACTATTCTACAACCTCTATCTTGATTGTAACTCTTGTCATGAATTCTTGAAACTTATCATTGTTCTCTTGTACACCACTTCTCTCTCTCTCTCTCCTATTCTCATTCTCTCTATATATAACCTTGTTTGGCTTTGTAATGATCCTTTGGCTTAATATGGAAAATACCTACTCAAATAAACACTTTTAATATGCATTTTAATGATGAATAAAGATGATTATTACCTTCTCACATGATTGTGACTAGTGTACTTGTGTGATTTTTGATGAATGTTAGTAGTAGTGTTTATACTCTCTCTCATTTATCCTCTCCTACCTATTTGCAAATGGATTATCTTTTTTTCAGGTCACATGGTGAGTTTGATGTATTTTTTCATGGTTTCAAAGTATATTTTAGTCATTAGTGCCTTTCTTAGACCTCTTGACCAACCCTCTCATTCAATGCACTGTCTATGACCTTCATTTTGAAAAATTCATGCTTGAAGGTCCTTATTGAGTAGTGTGATCATATTCAAGCTTAATCCATCTTCTTAGTACATGATAGTCAAGTGGAGGATGTTGATTTGATGCACCGCCTTCTTAGTTAGGTTTATTTTATGTTATCCCTCTCCAATTTCTTTTGCAAGCTAGTAGTGTAGTGTTGTATGCCTAATTGATACATCAAGGGGAGATAACCACATAAGTTATAGGTTTAGTCCACTTATAGGTCACCCAAAACCTAGGACTAATCCCATTGTATAGGTCAAATTGAGAGGCATTGAATCACCCTCTAAAAAATGGTGTAAATTTGAACTATAAAAATTCTATAACACTTGGTATAATTAGATTATCATCCATTAAAGGAATATTTGGTGTTGTCCTTCAATAAATCAGCCTTTATAGGTAAAAACTCAAGCACAATGGTAACTCCAAGTTAATCTCATCTAGTATATGCAGTTCAAGTACCTCAAAAATAGAAAAATTATGTGTATGATTACTCATATGATCAAAATCCTTCTTGTGTACCCTCATATTAGTCTTGTCAAGTTAATGTTATTCATGGATTATCTTCGAGTAGTCCTCAAACAAATACCTACAAAGTTTACCAATAACCCACCTATCTCTCTAATTAACCGTGTCAAAGATACATTGATCCTTCTTCATTATTATCTAGATTTAAACAACCTATAGTAGACCTTGTACTGATGATCACAAGGACTGATAAAAAAATAGAGGATGGTGTATCTTCTCCTATATATCCAATTTAAGAGGTGAAAAAGGTATTGTAAAGATTTTGGAGACAATGGGTAGGTGTTGATAAGGAAGATCAACCACCCAATTTAAGGATAGAGGTTAAGAAGTTGATACACTTAGTGGAAGATAGGCTAGTGATATGGGAGCAGGTGAAAACCCAATTCAGTCAGTCTTATGTACCTCCTCCTATCCCAAGTCAACCTTCCTTTATTCAAAATCTCCTCTAAGAAGTAATGCAACATAAAAATAATATCATTGAATATTTTAATGACTCCAATAGCTCCAATATTCCAAGTTATAAGACTTGTATTCCCCAAGAGAAACCTATGTTTATTCCAACTCCATTCACCCTTCCTCAAGATTCCATGGCCATTCCATATTGGAGGTATTTTTGGACCATTACTCCTAATTATAACATCCCAATCCTTGAGAATGAATCTTCTCTTATGCCCATCCAAAGTTAAGAGAGAGAAGAGGTTGAATAAGTCACACCAAAAGGCTTTCTAAGTTGGAAGGTGTTTATTCATATGTAAGATCAAGATCAAGAGGGGGGAAGAATGTAAGAGGTCAATCTAAGAGAGCCCTCAAGTCCTCCACCTACCATTCAAGCTATAACTATCCATGAAACATCTAACCAACCTAGTTCTCCCAAAATACCTAGTTAGAAGGACACTCTAGCAGGTTTCAAGCAAGCTAGTGAAGTATCTTGCCCTCCCACCCTCTCCTTTTTTGAAGGATAATGAAGTGCATTGAGTGAATAAGATGGGAATTCAAATGTGAATGAGATTTTATCAAATCCAAGTGTTGAGATGGAGGTCCTTGAAAATGAAGATCAATCAACTGTAATTGAACCTCAAGAAAGATATGAGGATAGTTTTTCTAGTGTGTATAATGAGGAAATATTTCTTATCACTCCTCTTTGTAAAAAAATAGGAAAAATGGTCTTAAAGGATGATGAGATGGATTTTATTATGGTAGAATGAAAGTTGACATGGAAATAATCCCTTGTCCAAGTGATTACATTTAAAATGCTAAAGAAAAAGATCCTAATTAGGCATGGCAATAGTTGTAACATAGATTCATGGAATAAATAGACTTACTTGGCAAACATGACCTCCATCTTGAGCATGAAGGTGAACTTTATTATGATGTTATAGAAGTTAGCAGCCTCTTAAAAGAGGATGAATCAGGTTTGACATAAGAGATACATGATGAGTGGGGTCTTGAATGGGTAGATGAACTTCCATTCTTCATGGAAGAAGAGGATTAGTTTAGCCTTGATGAAGAAAAATATGACTATACAATATTTGAATAGGTTGCATCTAAACACGAGGTAAGTATTCTTAAAGATACATTGGCTTTTGATATTATTTAACCTCATGGGTATAAGATAAAACTTGAGGAATACAATTTATTGCATTATCATGAGTCTATTCAAGCATGTGGATCATCTAATAAAAATGCAATCCCTCAAGAGAATGGCAAAATTAAAATTTAATTTACTATGCTTTTAAGTGATGAAGAAGAAGTCATCTTTTGGGAAGGGATAAGAAAATTTTGCTCTAATTTGGATGGTGAATATATAGCTGATGAGTAGGGTGATAATAATTTTGTCTTGTCCAATAATAATGACCAAAATATGTATGAAAAATCTCTAAAAGAGAACATCAGGTTTGACGACCTTGTTGAATCTCATGGACAAGTTTAAGGAGACCTTGAAGACATGTAGAAGTCTTACTTGGACATGTTTAAGGAGTTTGAAGAGCTTGGTTATCTAGCACCTCAAGAATAACAAGAATAAGTGGTTGATGAGAAGTTTAAATCTCATAGTAAGCCAAAAAAAGTTATCATCCATCACCAAGAAGTTCAAATTCATGGTGTAGCAAGGTATGATGACTATGACACTCATCAAGATGAACCTGAGATGTAATTTGAGAATCCAATTGAAGATGAAGTTTTTTATATTTTCACAAGTCAAAATGTGATCAACTTTCATCTCTCTCACATTTCTAAATGTGGAGAACAATATGAATTAATATTTGAATAAAAAGATGAGTATGTCTACACTGAAGACATATTTTTTGATGATCTAATAGAGAATATGGAAATCAGGTTGTCAAGAAAGAAGCATGATCTATCAAATGCTATAGTCAAAGGGAACCTTGTTCTAAAATATGTCTCATCTCATGAATCAAGTGATATAAGACTATTTACTTTTGATCTTGGAGGAATATTCTTTGTAGGTTAATTGTACATAGAAGTTATTTATTTTATTTTCCCTAAGTGCTTTACAACAAAATGTGTGTCTTGTTTAGTCTAGTTTCCTTTGTTTTTCTTATCTTCTATGTTTTTGGAGTTCAATTCAATTGTATTGTATTGTTAAAGGTCTTGTATTCAGTTGTCAAGGTCTAACCACATTTATTTTAGAGTGTAAGAGACTCCTTAGCCTAACATTCTTGCAAGGCTACTGACCTATTATCATAGCAGGCATGCTACCCCTATGAGTCACAAAAGATGTTTAAAAAATTGACATCAGAGGTCAAATTGTCAACCCCATATTTTAATACTTGGCCTTTGAAAGTTTTTTCAAGGGATAATAAGGATTTATAAGGTTTTTACAAGGTTTAAGGTTAATTTGGAGAGATTAAGGTAAAGGTCTTTGCTTGTGTTAGGCCTTGTTCAGTTTTCAAAGTGAAAAACCATTGATAAAAGTCCTTTATTTTTCCTATCCAATGTATCTCAAGTATGGTATATGTCAACCAAAAGTCAAGAAGAGAGACATGTATAGTAGGACACTTGTCAATGTCATTTTAGGTTAGTTCAAATGATAAGTGGAAGTTTCAAGAGGTTTTCAACACCAAAAGAGAGAGAATAACATGGTTTATAGATGTATACATTGATGAAAGAGATATATTCCAACTTTCAACATGTTCTGAGTTCATCATACTCATAATCATACTTTCACGGTTCCTCCTAGGTCAAAAATTTCATAAAACCATCCATCTTCCCTCTTGGGCTTCTTCACAAGCTCAAGCAAACCCAATAGTTTTGCATTGGTGTACAATGGAAATATAAGTTTGGGAGAAAATATAATAGGAAATTAAAATGGTCCTAATGCCCTCCCAAATTTTTGTATTATTTTCCATATCCATGCCTCCATCTCTATGAACACACATTAAGAAGATACACTACTCAAAACTGCTTGCAAAACTTCAATCTCTCAATTTTCCTCTTAAAAATGCATGATTCAACTCAATGGATGCATGATAATAATCATAAAATATCTTATATGGTTTTTAAAATTCTCTTATGCTATCTCCAATCATTTAGGGAGTAAAAATGGTAGGAAGTCATGGGTATAAGTAGACCAAAACACAGTCAAGAGTCTACTGAGGACTAAATCTCCATTCAAATACTTGAAGGTAGAAGGTGTAGGTTTATGAATTATAAGTACCAATTCATATGTAAAAACATATATATACATGGTATGTTTTTTCTCATGTCCAAAAGAGATAACCCAAATCAATGATTTTCACTTTGAAGGTTTTTAGGCCTAAAATTTTCCTTCTTGGCTTAAGACTGCCAACCTATCAATTTGAAAAGAATTTATCCACTTTAAAATATATGGATAAATTAAATATGACCAATTGATGTTGGTTTATTATGAATAGGGACCCTATTCTCATTATAAACTCATTGAATACCAAACCTAGTTGAAGAGAAACCTTTATTAGGATCAAACAAGTTAAGAGGCCTAGATGTAGACTTGTAGGTCCACATCCATGACCAAACTATGACCAATTTACAAAAATACAATGCATTTGGAGAATATTAAAAATATCCTTTCCCCTCTAGGTGAAAATAACTTTGACAAGGTGTGTGAAATGTTGACAACCTCATGTTGAGGGGGAAACCCAATGAAAAGGCTTCAGTGGACACACCTATAGGCTTGTGTGATAAATGGGAGGAGACATATAGGTTATTTAATGAATTTTGGGTATGAATGACACCTAAGAGGATAATAGGATAGTGAAAAATATTTTAAACTCATTGAAATAAGGGTAAAGTACTTAAAGAGGTAATTAGGGTAAGACTGGGCCAATGACTTACAAACCCTAATAGCATGGAAATCCTATTACAAGCCTCTTTTAAAAGTAATTTTACATTGGAGATCATTAATTAAACACAATATAGGTTTTCTTAGACCTATTGAAGGATTTTATAGTCAATAAAACACTTTTAGAGACTTTTTAGTCCTAAAGGATCCTTCTCAATCTCTTCATGATAAGTCTACTAACCCGAGAGGATCTTTCTTGTCCTCATTTGTATGTTAGATTTATTCATGGGATAAAATTTATTTAATATGTTTTTTATGGGTCCCTATTTAAATTTGTGTAATTCAATCATCTTAAGAAAGCCTCATCTCTATGAATGATTGTTAAGAGTGTAAGACACTCATAAGCCATCAAGAAACTAGAATATAACCTGATGACTTAGAAAACCTTCCCAATGACCTAATATGCATTTTAATTACCATATAAATATTTGGATAACCTTTTTAGGCCTTTTTAACATATAGAGTCCTTTGGTGGGCATGTACAGGGTATAAAGTGTACAAAAAAGGTAAAAAATGACTATTACATGTTACTTAGAATCATGAAAAGTTGTGTTAGACCCTTAAATTGAATCTAGAGGATGATTAGGAGGTCCTTAAAATGGATCAAACATTATCTTGAAGTTTAACATGTGTGAGCATTGACTATATCCAAATCTCCTTTTCCTAGGCCTAAAGACCTAATTTAGGGCTAATAGAGATAGAAAAAAGTGGGGTAAGTATACTCATATTGAGTGTTTGATTGAGACTTTATACAGAGTAGGAAAGTCCAAATGGTTACTCAAATATATTCTTGGTTTTCTACGATCATTTATATAATGTTCTAGACATGGATCTTTGTCTATTTAGAGGGCTATAGAGAAATGAAGACAAGTATGGGCTTTAGGTATGAAATGAAGTCTTAGAGAGTGTATAAGGTAACCAAGAGGGTTGATATAGTTTTTTTAAGGAAGATAGAGGTCCTTCATGGATAAATATTTCACTCGTGAAGATAGAATCAAGATTTAAGGCATTTGAGAAAGAGAGGCATAGTGATATTGATGGGTTTAAATATACCTAAGGAAGTATGATGATCACTGTAAAATCGGAAGTGGAGAGATCTTAAATAGATTTGAATTGTTAATAAAAAGTGCAAAGGGTAGTTCAAGGTAAGTTGATGACCAAGGAATGCCACTTGTCACTTTCCAACCAAAAGGAGGGTAGTTTGAAGAAGAAGAAGATAAGATGTGTCAAACAAATAGAGAAACCCCTACACCATTTGGGAGAGGAAGCATCATTAATAAAGTAACATATGTCATTGAATACCTTGTGAGACTATTTTACAAACTCTTTTATTTTAAATCTTGTCATGAATGCTTGAAACTTATCATGTCTCTCTTCTACACCACTTCTCTCTCTCCTCTCATTCTCTATATATACATCCTTATTTGGATTTGTAAAGATCATTTGGTTTATCATGGTAAATCCCTACTCAACTAAACATTTCTAATATTCCCTTTAATAATGAATAAATCTAATTTTTACCTTCTCACATGATTGAAACTAGTGTACTTGTGTGATTGTCAATGAATTCTATTAGTAGTGTGTGTACTTGCTCTAATTTGTCCTCTCCTACCTATATGAAAATGGATTGTCTTATTACAGGTCACATGGTGAGTTTGATGTAGTTTTACATGGTTTGAAAGTGGATTTCAGTCATTAGTTTCTTTTTTAGACCTCTCGACCAACCCTCTCATTCAATGCATTGTCTATGACCTCAATGTTGAAACATTCATGCTTGAAGGTCCTTGTTATGTAGTGTGATTAGATTCAAGCTTAAACCATGTTATTAGTGCATAATAGTCAAGTATATAATGTTAATTTAGTGTATCACCTCCCTTGTTAGGTTTCTTTTATTTTATCCCTTTCCCTTTTCCTTTACAATCTAATGGTGTAGTATTGTAGGCCTAATTGATACATCAAGGGGAGCTAGCCCTATAATCTATAGGTTTAGTCCACTTAGAGGTCACCCACAACTTGGGACTAATCCCATTGTATAGCTCAAATTTAGAGGGATTGAATCACCCTCTCAAGGATGAAAATATGAACTATAACAAGTGTGTTTATCCTAACTTAGTTGAGTGGGTTAACCTTGGTTTTGTTGAACAATCTAATTTGACCTAGGTTGGTTTTATTGTTGTTGAGGGGATTTACACATAGTAGTCTTAAAAAAAAAAATCTATGTTTTAAATGATTTATTTAGTGAATTCCCTTAGTATTGGGTGGTTATTCACAACCACCAAAATATTATAATGATTAACATGGTGCAATTATTATTTTTTTGAGGTGATGGAGGCAATGGAGGAACATGCTTGGTTTGGATGGAAACATGATTAACACATGTAAGTGGAAATAGAAGTTGTGTTTCCAATGGGGAACAAATGACTTATAAGGTGATTCCTCTAGGAAGGGAAGAAAAGAATAAAACACTTGTTATTACTCTATATGGTGTAATATTATTTTATTATAATAATGTTAATCCTAGGAGTAATTATAGGAGAGATTTTGTCTCTTAGTGTTAGATATATAGTCTACATAGGAAGGCAAAGAGACTTATTATAATATGAAATTAATGGTCACATTATTGGCTATATATTTTATAATCTCTCATTCATTCACTAATGAAATAATTTTGCTTTTCACTAGTTCTCATTATTTTATTTGTCACCCAATCATGTCCTCACATTGGTATTAGAGCACAAGACTATTTAATTGATTTATTCCTCCATTATTCCTCCCTTCTACATATTTCATTCTCAACAAATTAAATCATTAAAAATTAATATTTTCATTATTTAAGATTATGTTATGGGTTTTTTTAGGTGTTTTATCTATTCAAGTATTGATTACACCTATATGGCATCCTAATTTGTTAAATAAAATGTTATAGTAAGATGTATATTCTTAGTTTTTGACTTGTCTAAAGGTGTTTCAGCTACTAGGGAAGTATTTTGACTAATTTAAAACTATTACATGGTGATTTTTGATAGTATTGATTGTCTTTTGGCTGAATGGCATGACAATTTAGTTAAATATGTCATATTTCTAACTAATATGGATACTTAAGTTGCATATTATTTATTTTTGGGATGTGTGGTCATTCATTGTCTTTATTAGCTACATATTAATTGCTCTAAGACCTGTGTGGCACCATTTATCAATGTTTGGTATGCATTGAAATCTAAATTTGCATTAGAATCTTATGTTAAGGCATATGTTATGTTTATTTTGATTTTTTTGGAGTCAAAATTAACATGGATGAGTGCTTACACCTAAAACTAAGGTGTTTCACATATAAACAATCTCTCACATGGTGCCAAAGATAGAATAAAGCCTTTTAAAAGATTAGATAAATAACATTTTATTTCTATTATATTTTTCAATTAAATAAATTCCATGGATGAATTTTAAGATTTTTTAGACATTTGAAAAGCATATAATCTAACTTTGGAGGATATTCCCTATGCAATTAAGGGATTTAAAAAAAAAAATCAAACTATAAATCATTTTACATTTTCAAATTAAGTAAATTTTGAAAAACTAATAAAATTGTGCAAACAAAAACAAAATCATAGTGTTCGATATCAATAGCGCATCTAGTTTATATTTACGAGTCATGTCATCATGATCAAGCTACTGGAATTATAGCCTAATATATCTGAAATAAAGGCATTTGTGAAATCATCCATATAAACCATCAAAGAGAAATAAGGAAAAAAATATTTTCTCATTCACTTCATTACTCATTTATGACTATTGTTAGACATCAATCCTAAAAACAAGTAATAATACTCTAAGTGAATAGGGTTATCATACCTATGTATAAATAATTCTCATTAAGTAAGTTTCAT
Organism: Torreya grandis; assembly: GCA_037957365.1. Lineage (NCBI taxonomy): Eukaryota > Viridiplantae > Streptophyta > Pinopsida > Cupressales > Taxaceae > Torreya > Torreya grandis. Next base: position 1,438,693 of record JARHVA010000080.1, on the reverse strand, counting down.
ATATAGATAAAATCATTTTCACGTACTACCTAGGTACCATGTACCATTTCTCTCTCACATAATTTAATGTCTCTTTCACATACCACTAGGTATATTAAAATGTTGAGCTTCTTTTGCATACTAACATGTATATAATAATGGAGAGAATATATAATTTTTTTTATATAAATTGAGTGGTATATATAAAATGGAACCACTATGGAGTGATAAAGAACTATTCCGTCTTTATAGATATCAAATATTCATTCAATCAAAATTATAGGTAGCACAACCTTAACTAGGAAAGATATCTAGTCAGAATGGTCAAGATAGGTAGAGAAGACACTTATATTAAATGAATTATCATTCAACATCTGTTATGGGGATGAAAAAATCACTGAACCTAAAGAAACCAAGGAAATTTTATTGTGAAAACCAAAAATTCAAAAGCATTGCCCTTGATGAGGACCTTAATTGATGCAAAGTTTTTTTGTCACATATAAGGTGAAATAATACTTGGGAAACATTTCAAAAAATAAAGGAACTACATTATTCTTATTTATAATTAGAGTTCATACAATAAAAATTAAAACTATTCAATATTGAGATGAAAAATGGTGGTGTCTGCGTTTAGCTTCTAAAATCTGTGAAATCAAGAATGATGTTGATGAAACTAGTATAACAAATTATGTGTATATGAATACCTTTATAAAGGCTATTTTTTATACATAATCAACCTAATATGAGTCTTTTCAAGTAATAAATTTTTTAAAGACTCTCACATTTGATCAATTGGTTGATAAAATAGCCAAAATAGGAAAAACCTTTGGAAGAAAAATAGAGTTCACAAGAATGTAGGTAATGATAGAGGCAAATGGAATAAAGGAAAGTCAAAAAAATATAGAAAAAATAACAATCAACTTTGAGAAAATTAAAATGATAAAAAAAAACTTGTTTTGCAAACACTGCAAAAGGAAAGGGAGACATAAGACCCATGAGTGTAAAACATCATGGGACAAAATTGAATCCTACAGAAAATTAAAAGTATAAAATGAGAAGAACAAAAACTTAGAACTAGATTAAACTTGGTTTTGATTTGATTTTTTTTTCATCTCTAAAAATGTAATTAATGCCTCAAATAATTTAAGATGGGATAATTCTTTAGTTATAAACATTACTACCATGCAAAATATGACTTTCCAAAGGGACTTCTTTGAGGAGTTCCATGACTAAAATTGTGGTCCAATATATCTAGCAAATAAAACAAGTTTGTGACCTCCAGGCAAAGGTACAATTTGAATCAAGTCATCAATACTTCTAAACTTCATTCCTAAAAATGTATTATACCTTTTTTAGTTGAAAATAAACTTGTTGTTTCTTGTGTTAATTCTACAACAGGGCCACTCCATTCTGTTAAATGATGGATAGGGAAGGTCATAGGGAAATCTAATAATGCATTTTTTTATATTAGATATAAGGAATAAAAATGCTAAAACTCAAGTCTGAGCACTCAGTGCCAAGGAATTTCACTCATCTCACTGAATAAGGAATGCCAAAAAACCTTTTCTAGCATGTTATATTTGGGCACAAACACTATGATAACATTCACACTATACAGAAAAATAGTGTTGTAAGCTTGCCAATTCTATCCAAAAAAATTTAAAGGTGTGATGTGTGCATGTCCCTTGTTTGCTTGGCCCTTTGGCCTCTTTTGTATGCTTCTTGATTATTACCTTCTATGCTTGTTTGCATATTTGCTTCTTAATTGTTTATAATGCCATGATCCACATCATACATTATCTTGCCTTCTGGGATGTCATTATGGACATCATGCTACATTCCTCCTTAACAACTAAAAACTAATCAAATTTCCAATTTCAACATGTTATTACATTATTAAATCTATCTAGGTATACCCCTATTGATCTAAAAATCTCTAATATAAACTATGTTATATCTTGAGACATCTTTTGGATTATCATTGATATATCATGTATTTTATAGCATAACACACTTGTAGGGATCTTTCTTCTAAGGGAATTCATTGAAAGGTATTCATTCCAACCCTCAAAAGAGGGGGAAATAAATGGGGGTTTTGTCATAGAGATCAGAGCCCTCTATTAGTCAAAATCAATTTTCAAAAACACTTAGAACAACAATCAAAATTCAAAACACATAGAACAAACTAGAAAAATAATGATGAACACAAAACAGTCATCAGAATACTAAAAGACAAGAGTGCCATATTTGGACTACAGTGTTGGACACCAAAGTGTCCACTTTTTGGCACTCTTGTCCAAACAACCAAAAAGATATAGAAAGGTAAGGTCAATTATAGTTTTGTCAGCTATATTTCAGCTTAGATTAACTAGTTTTAGTATAATTTCACTTAAATTATATAGATATAGGTGGCATCATGCATGGCATGATCACTCTCCCTTCTAGTTTTAGATTGGGTAGTTCATATAACTTCTAGACAAAAATCCATGTTTCAGACACCAGTGATTGGGGTTAATGTATGCAACACATTTGCCTTCTTTTCTTTCCAATTCATTATATTACCCAGGTATTCTTAGCAATTGTATGCCTTATTCCATATATAATTAGTTGGCATCATTTTGAGGTGGATTTCATATAATCTTAGTTCTCAATTTTGGATGGCTTTGATACAAGCCTAATCTCCACCTTTTGGAGTGGCCAAGATTGGTCTAGTTTTCAATACACATTCAGTTATCCATGCCACATTATTAGATTATAGATCATTCATGGGATTCATGAGCAATATTATATGACACACATTTTTACTAATATTAGTTCATAGCTTCACTACATAGTGGGTAATGATGGAGCCAAAGGACTGGCTTACATTTGTATTCTTGAGCCACCTACTCAAAGGGATTGGACACATAGTATAAACATCAATTAACACATGCATGATCACATAGCTTCACATTTAGTAGGTGATGATGGAGCCAAATGGATAGCCTTTGTATTCTTGATTTACCATTAGGGAATTGAGCACTTATCTCTATTCACAATATTACTCTTGGTGCAATACATACCCAACATCATTCAGCATCACTCAACATCACTCAACATCATAACAAGTTTTGTATTGGTTCATGTACCTAGTGAGGTGTATTCATTCCTTTCTCTTCCTCTCTCTTTTACCTAGCCTTTATACATTTTTATTTTAGACATAGCATGTCTAGTAAGAATTGATCTACTCCTTGATTTATTTTTTAGATTTACACTTCACATTGTGCTCTTTCTATGCACACTCAGCATCACACATCTTCATGGGATTAACCCTTATAGGTAAGTTCAAGTATGCTTTTTATTTTTCCTTTATCTTAGTAATTTCCTTTGCTACATCACTAGAATAAAGGTTGGGCAAATGTAGTCATATAATATATCCAAATTGGTAGTTTGAGTGTGGCTTGTGATACCCCATCCATAGGTCCTTTCATGTTCTTATGACCCTTATAGACACCTTTTTTCTCATTACCAGTCATCCAAAACCTTCTAAACCCTGATTCCACCTCATCAAGACAATATTCCCTATTCCAATCCTATTCTCCTAGGTCCCAAGCCTATAGTGTCTCATTTGGACTATAGTGTCAGGCACCAAAGTGTCTTATTTTTTATGCTCCTATCCATTTTCACTTTGAGCCCCAATGGTCATTTTCATCTAGTCCTTATCCTTAATTAGGTCAACTTAGTCGAATAAATCTGACCTATGATCAATTATTCCCTATAAAATCCCACTCAAAGCTCATTTACAAAGGGGGTGACAAAACTTACAAAGCAAGTAAGAATAAAAACAAAGCACTAAGGCAAACTTCCTTATTTTTTGCACACAGTCACCTAACATAGCTACAAACCTACTCAAACCCTCATACTAGTCCCTAGCCACCTCAAACACTATCAAATTAGCATTTGTATCCATATTACACTATTGTGCAAAGCACACTAAGTGGGATAACTACATATGGCTTGATCCCTCTTCAAAGTATTGGTATGTAGGAAGCATTCCCACACAAGGGGTGTGGATTGCATGTTTGATATATCTTACACACTAATCCCCCATTTTTCAAGTGACTAAAATATTATTTTATTAAGTATGATGAAGGGTTAGGGTTTGAAGACAAAATAAGCTCTATAGTGAGTTTCATCATCAACCAACACTTGATTTTTCATAACAACGCTCACACATGCATAATGAAACTACCCAAAAAGTTTTAGGCCTCTATGATCAGTTTGGACAACAACGGTAAGAATGGACAATAACACCAGACACTAAAGCATCCACTTTTTAGTGCTCCTATCCTTTTATCAAATGAAATCTAGATTCAAGTTTATGACACCTTCCCAGTCTTACAACCATTTTTATCCTCTATATCATTTATCTCAGTTTATTTCTAGTTAAGTTATATTTCTTCTTATTTATTACTATTTTTAGAAAGGTGAAAAAGATAAATAGTAATTCAAATCAAGACTATAATTATTGATATATTATATACTAATTTATTAATATAAACCCTTAACTAAAATAGGAATAAAAATCTATTATTCCAAAAAAAATTAAATCACCCACCTTCTTCCTTTTCCACTACCTTGGGAATTACCAAAGGTTAAATCTAGTTTATATCCTTAGCCCCTACCAAAACACATAAACTAGAAATGGTCTATTAGGGTGACTCAAAGGTCTAATGGGAGTTTGAAAGTAAAATTGGGAGCATGAAAAGAGTCCTCAAATAGATATTTACTCAAAAAGGAGATCCAATGGTGTGGAGGACTGAGCATGACCTCTTCTCTCTCACCAAAGTGAAGATGTCTAGTGGGGAAGAGAAAGTAGACAAATACATTATATCCATGCTTTGATCTACTAGTAATATGATATATAAACTCATGGAATACATGAGAGTGTAAGTTAGAGCACTCAAATAATAGGTTAGGGTCACTTTCCTAGTGGAACTAATCGATCAAGTTGAATAGGCCCTTCTGTAGCTATTCATATAATTCAGAGAAGTGACTAAAGCCCTAATCATGAGCAAAGAGCACCTCCAGCACACTTAGACATACTTAGAGAGAGTTACCCACACATAAAAAATGTAAAAAGTTTGATTTTTTTTCCTCATAAAGGCATGATACTAGAGATTAATCTCATTCCTCTATCATACCTAAACCTCTACCAAACTTATGTCGAGAGTATTAGGGATTTGATTGAGGAATGGTTGAATTTGTCATAGATAGTGATCAAGCCTCTAGAGAAGAACATGGAATATATACTAATTTTTTCAAAGAGATCAACATCACTATGTTATTCCAATCAAATGACACCTTATTATATAGAGGTAAATTTGAAATCCACATGGTCTAATTGAAAAGGTCATGTGAAAAAGTGGTGAAGGCTAAAAAGGCTAGGGCTAAGGTAATTCTAGAGTTGGTGACCTAGTAAATGGTAAGAATTAGCCAAGTGTCTGAGGTGAAGGTCTCCTTTGAGGTCCCAATCCAAGTTCACAAGTGATTTCTAGCCTTTATTGAGGTGGTTTTTTATATCCTCCCATGAACCTTGACAAGTTAGATCATGAGTTCAACTTGGTGGTAGCTATGCAAACAACAAAGGATGTATGTCCCAAATAATTATAGGGTGGTCCAACTCAAACCTCCTCCTAATTCTTTTAGTGGGATTGGGGAATTTTGTCCCACTTATTTTAGGATATGGGATCTTTTGTAATAATTCATTTTTAACCCATTTCAATCCATGATGGCCTAGAGTGGGAACTCATGCTACTAAGAGATGAGCCCCATTATTATTCTATATATACTATAATATAATACTTTGAAAGGGTCAGTTCTTTTGTAAACAAACACTATAAAATTTATGTTAATTAGATTTTTCTATGGAAATGCATCTAATTCATGGATATCTTTCACTTATTTTATGTTTTAATGGATTAATACTAATGTTAAGGAGCTATAATATTTCTCTCTATATAGTTAATGCATTAATTAAGATGAGACTCAGCTATTATAATTAAGTAATTTTATTCATTTTGATTTATTTTAAAATTGTGAAGCTCATGTGTGTGATTAACTACAAAATTATATGCATTTATTCATAAAATGAATCATTGAATCAAGCATTCACCGTTTCTCCTTAAACTCTTCCCTTGTGTGACTCAAGCTTGAGCCATAGTGAAACTCGGCATATAGTGGTATAATTGTATTTGGGCACATTCTAGTTATGTAAAGTATTGTGTTTACATTTGTTTAGGAAGTTCCCTCTTCTTACTTACCCTCTCCCTCTCTTTGATGTTTATTTTTAGACTAGTGATCTATGTTTCCCTTTTTTAGAAACTTTAAAGTGAATCAAAGTAGAGCCCATGATTCAATCTATTGTAATTATTTTGGATATAATATTAGAATTTTTATGGGTTGGTCATAAAATTGGTCTTGAGCCTTCGATGGTAGTGTTGTATCTCTTAGAGGCCTATTCTATGCAATTTATTTAATAAAGCCCAATAATTATAACTTTTGACCTAGATCTCCTTAGAAAAAAATTCTAAAATAATAGGATGCAATTCCCCCAATTGTTCACTGAGCTTACTCAATGTATATAATTAAATAGATGTGCTTGACATAGATAACTTGGACTAAAAAATAGGTAGAGCTAGAATCAAGGCACTTTTTTCATTGACTGACAAATCCCTAAGATATTAGCCAACCCAAGATCAACCTAGAGCTTATTATATATACCACTAGATCTCAAATTGGTATTAGGTGCCTGATAATATCCCATTTGTAATTTCATAGGAGTATCAAAATTGTTATAAGAAGGCCAAAACCCTTGGTCACACCTACTATCTCATCCTCTTAGCCTATCCCTAATTGACCTCCACCTATGGCTGCACCTATGGATTAGTTAGTTAGGTCTACCATTAACACCCCTAGAGATGTCCATGATCTTTGGAGGAACCTAGAAAGATACCTCCCATGATTCATAACTAGTGTGGGATGGATTACTGAGGAACATGTGACTTCATATAAGACTTCCCTCAAACTCCTATTTATAGAACATGAATATGTCAACTATAGGTTATTTTCATTCACTTTGATGGATGTAGCCTATGATTTTTTCCTCAACCTCCCTAATAACACTATCATGGATTAGGAATAGTTAATCAACACCTTTTTGGCTCAATTCAAATAAGTCATTAACCCTAGTGTCATCTGCCAATAATTTTCATGTATCAAGAGGGAACCAAATGAGCCCATTATGAATTTCAATACTAGGTTATAAAATATGTGTACCCAAGTTATAATTATTTATTTACTAGATGACCAAAAAGATCTTGAGATGTACAAGAATGCCTCAGACTTTTAGACTACATATTTTTGAGATGAGACCCCTTGATAGTAAATTTAAACCTAGCCTATGTTGAATTTATTAAGTTGGGAAGAAAAATTAACCCATAGGGCCAAATGGTGGTGTTTATTCCCAATGTTTTACCAAATATGTCACATTGAACCCAATCATCAATGCAAACCAAAATATCTTGATAATTCAACCCATGTTAGTGATAAATCAACTCCTACTGAGGCACACTACTCTTAATTAGCACTTGGGATTCCTTAAGCTAATTAATAATTAAGTACCACTTCAAACCCACATGCAAGTGTTGGTTCCTATCATGAAAAATGTACAAATTGCATCCCAAGAATCCACCAAGAATGAGTTGGATGGTATAAAATTCATGGTATAGAAACTCAGTAATGACTTCATGGGCATCCAAAGATAAATGGGAAATAATGGTGGTGAAAGTTCACCAAGAACTTTTCCTATGAGAGGTACATTTTCTACACAACTACAACAAATACATAGATCCCTCACTCAATAATCTCCCTGGGATCAACATCTAAGAGTTGGCCCTACCAAATTAGTGCCATGTGTATAACATAGCCCAGCATGGAGATTTGGATTACATCAAATTATGCAATGCCTTTGATATCTTCCAAAGGGAAATGGAGGAATATGAGATAGTTCCAAACTATCTCAATAATATTGGTCAAACTAATACTATAGGCTCCTCAAGGCCCTCAAGAACAATCATGGTGTTATAAATGTTATATTTCCATAACCAAGAGGTAAATGAGCCAGAAGAGGCTACTAATGAGGTGTAGGCCTTCCAGTAGTTCCAATAGATCAATTATGTTCTTAGGAACTAGATGTGATAGTGACCTATTACTACATCAAATCCTATTAACAATGGTGCAACCCCTACTAATCTCAGATACCTAAATTATCCTCCACATCTAAAAGATAATAAGCCTAAGACACTTGAATATATCTAGCTTGTAACTAGAAAAATTGGGTATAACATAATAGAGGATATGAATAAAATCAAGTTAAACATCACTCTGTATGAGTTATCCCAAATTATTAAGCAAAGGTATCTCTTCTTAAAATTCATCAAAGACAAACAAATCCAACTTGAGTCCAAGCTTATGCAAAAAAATGTGTTGGTAAACAAGAATAATGTTGAGGTTCCCTCTTTCATTCTCATTGTTCATTATTTAGTAAGAACCTTAATAACTATCTATTGGAATTGTGAGCCTCTGTGAATGTATTTCCTACTGGGATTTATCAAAAAATATGTTTGACACCTATTAAGCTAGAAAATATAGTCATTCAACTAGACAAGTTTGAGGTTAAGGTGGTAGGCAAGATCTTAAATTTGCATATGCAACTCAAATCCAAACCTATGATCCAAAATTTTATGGACATTCAAGTATTGGACATATTAGAAGCCTACAAGATGTTACTTCATAGATCTTAGTATAATACCTTGATTCAATACATGGCTATCAAATTTTCACATATGTAGTTATCTTATAGGGGTATAGCTAATCAAATTCATGTGTATATAGAACCTAGGATGAAACACATGATTACAAAATACAATGTGTTTAATTAAAGGGTAAACCTAGTATCCTTTGACATAAGTGTCTACACCTTATCCCCAAAATAAGATGAGAACCAAGCCACAAATACCCTGAGCTACCAAGTCTTTGGTACCTATAGTTTGGTGAAGCTCATTCTAAGCAAGGTTCTAATGCATGAATTCTCCTAAATAGACCCTTAGGTAAATGAAATTTGTCTACTTATAGGCTAAAATTCCCATGTACCAACAACCTAGATGAGTATGAAGCTATAATCTTAGGCCTATAGTTTGAATTGAACCATAGGGTCAAAGAGCTGAAAGTATTTGGGGATCTTGAACTTGTCATAAACCAAGTCAATAACAAGTTCTAATTTAATTTATCCTATTTAATGAAACATAAACATTGGTATGGGATCTGATATAAATGTTTAATGCTTTTAACATCATTCCCATTCTTAGATAAAAAATTAAGTGGTTGACTCCATAGCAGTTGTTGTTGCAATCCTCATTCCCCTAGATGACATAGGACTAAAGAATTTTTTAGTTGAACTAACCTTGTGTCCCTCAGTCCTAAACAACATCATAAACTTGTAGGTCTTCAAGGATGACCAACACATTTTGGAATTTCTCAATAATTATAGAGTATTTGAGACCCAAGTCATAGATGAAGTGGAAATGGACGATCCAGGAGATGGGGATTATGACCAATATGGTGTCAAGAACCTCAAAGAAAATTGAGTCCTAAAATGGATGATCTCACTTGAGAGGATATTCAACCCTGATAGGTCTATGCACCAATCTAAGAGACATGCACACCTATATCATAGGTCTAAAACTATCAACTTGGAATCACTAGACCAGCCTTGAGATGTCAATATTGGCCTAAATTTCACCCTTGTTAAAATATAACAACTCAAAAGGATTTTGTTATAGTACAGAGATGTCATTTCTGAAGCCTATGAATACCTTAAGGTCTTTGACCTAAGTATAATCACACACACTATCCAACTCAAGAAAAACTAGAAACCTTTCAAACATAGCTAGTGACTAGTGAACTTAATCCTAGATCCACTAATTCATAAGGAAGTTCACAAAGTCCTTTTAGTTGGGATTATCTTACTAATTCATCACTCAACATGGTAAACCAACTTGTTTTCCATTTGAAATAAGAATGGATACATTCGGCTATGTGTAGTGTTTAAGAATTTAAAATGGGATTTTGATAAAGATAAATTCTCTTTTCCCTCCATCGATAAAGTAATTAAAATGGTAAGTGGGTCTCAGTGGATGTCCTTTGATATATTCTAGGGATATAATCAAGTTTTGGTCAAACTAGAAGACCAATCCAAAACTTAATTCATAAAGAAGTGGGTCACTTTCCTTACAAATGAATGCCATTTGGCCTCATTAATGTGGGAGCCACCTTCTAGAGAGATATGGACTTCACATTTGAAGGTTTGATAGGGAAATGCATAATTATTTACATGTATGACTTCACTATTTTTTCAAAACATAGGTCTGATCACATCCACCATATCCACAAGGTGTTTGAAAGGTGAAAAAGGTATGGTATCTTCCTCAACCCAAAGAAGAGCATGTTTGGTGTTACTGAAGGTAAGCTTCTTGGTCACATCATCATAAATAAGGGTATTTTTATAGAACTTGAACATGTTAATTTTATTTCTAGAATAATTATTCCCAATAATAATAAGTAATTAAAATATTTCTTTGGCAAGATTAACTTTGTGTGCAAATTTATTTTGGGGTTTTCTAATATTTTTAAACCTTTAAATATAATTTGAAATAGGAGATGAAAATAAAATGGAATCCTAAAGTAATTAAATCCTTCTATGTCATCAAATATTCCATCATTTAATTTCCTATGTTGATAAGTCCACACTACACCAAAGTTCTATTATACCTCTATTTTTTTGATTCCAAGCATTACATTAGTTATGGTGCTAACCTAGTAGCTAGATGGATAGAAACACCTAATTGCTTAATGAGTAAAAACTTAAGTATGCATAGCTGATTTATTCTAACTTATAAAATCATTCCTATGACTTGGTCAAGGATGTGAATAATTTTAGGCACTGAATTCTTAATAACAAAGTGTATGTCATTATTTTTAACCCAGCTATAAATCTCATACTAGGTCAAAAAAAAGTTAGAGAACACAAAGGTCAGTGGATGGCCAAGGTTCAAGAATATGACCTTGATATCAAACCTACTAAATTGGTTTGAGGCTAGGACCTCACTCATTTGATCACTGATAATTACCTCAAGATTAATGTTCACCAAGTATATCAATCAGTGGTGCTCCACTTAGACTAGTATGCTCTAATCATCCATTACCTTCTCTATGGGAACCCACCTCTCAGACTTAATTAGATATAGAAAAGAGCTCTCAATATGAAAGTTCCCCTTTATATGTTAAATAATATAATTTTATTCTATAATAAATATGAAGACATATACCTTAGATGCATATCAAAAGAAGATTCCAAGAGAGTCATGGCCAATTTTTATGAAAATTTGGGTAACATCCCCCTTCCAAGAATGTAACTATAGACAAAATCCTACAAATGGGATATTACTGGTCCACTATCTTTAGATATTTCCATGCCTATGTGTGTTTATTTCATCAATTTCATACCTTTTATAAATGATAATTCCATGCTATAATGCCCTTTCAACCTATCATTGAAAGAAGACAATTTACCCAATGGAGACTCAATTACATAGGAGTTATCAACCCAAACTCTTTAGTAGGCCAGAATTTAATACTCATAGCCATTTATTAATACATAGGGTGGGCTTAGGTAGTGAAAAAATATTAACATAGCTAAGGAAGTCATAAAATTCCTCAAGGAGAACATAACCACATAGTTTGGTATGTTAAAATCACTTGTTTGTGATAATGGACCTGCATTCCAGTCAGTCGAGTCATTAAATGGGATTATAAGAATGACATTACCTTTAGGTTCTCATCTAAATAATACCCACAAGGGAATGGTCTAGTTTATTCAACCAATAATAAATTGATTGATGCAATCAATAAGTTGGAAAAAATAAGCCTAGAGATTGGAATTCATTGTTGAAATATTTTCTTTGGGCTAACTGCACTAGATAAAATCAAGACCTCAAGAGCTCTCCTTTTATATTGGTATATAGGTTAGATCTCATCTTCCAAATGACCCTCAAATTTCCAACTTAAAATTTTATGTAATAGTGTATGAAGGGCACTGAGAAGTTAAACTCAAGGCTGATCGACATTGTCTAATTAGAGGATACACAAGAAGAATCCCTACAAAACTTCAGTAGGCATCAAATAATAATTAAGTTATGGTTTAATAAGAAAGAAAAGGTCAAATACTTTTAGATATCAAACCTAGTCTTGTTATGGTATAAATCACATGATAATAAAGGGAAACATTCTAAAATAGACCCACTTTAGATTGGTTGATATCATATCTCTAAGTTTTTAGGTTTAAATGCATTTTGATTAAAAGATCTTGAAGGAAGTGATCTATGACTACCTATGAATGGATATTTCTTGAAGCACTACTTCTGAGATATCCCTTCCAATGTAATTTTAGATTATTCCTAGTAGGTAATGGCGATGTAAATATTATATTAGAGTTAGCTATCTTATTTTGGTTGTGTGTTTTCTATTGTTCTATTTTACTTTTGGTCTATTTTTATTTCTACTTTTTATTGGTTTTGATTTCATTTGTTTGCTTTGGGGATTTATCTTGTTTTCCCCTTTGTTCACCCTTTCTGACCTTGTATATTTTTAACCATGTTCCCATTATTCATATAGATAAGCAACTAAGTTTTAGATAATTAGAGCTAAACCCAAACATTGTCCCCTACTGTCATGCTCAATCACTTCAAGGTTAAAAAAACTAAAAACACAATCCCAAGGTTGGAAGGTATAAGGTGAGATATAAATAATGAATGATGTGATAATTAAAGGAAAATCTATAGGAGACACTAAAATAATTAAGAGTCACTGATTCATAATTTGGAAATAAATTTGAGAAAAGATCTATTTTAGTTAAGGTCACCATAACACTTAAAATAAACACATTAATCAAGACAAAATAATTGAGAAAGTAAAGGATATTCTTGCTATAAAGAGCTTGTTGAAAAATTCCTTAACCTTGGTTAGTCCCCAATCCACCTAGATTAAATAAAAGAAACATAAAAATAAAAAGAAGTCTAAATACCATAGAAAATACAAGCTTCTTCCTAAGAAAGGGTGATTTAGCTAACCTCCATCGCAAGCTTTCTGGCCTAGCTGGAAATGGAGCAAGACCTTGAGTGGGACCAAAGGCATATCTATTAGGGCTATAGATTTTTGGATGGAAGCAGACCAATGCCTTATCCCTCCTTTCCTTAGCCAAAGTCTATAAATAATTACCCTTAAAAGGGCTTTAAGTACCTAATATGTGCCCAAGTCTTCCAAGTTGATTCAAAGCAATACCAAAAAATAATGAATAACTTTGCACATAATAACCCTTATAAGGAATTATGTCTAAATATTTTATTTTTTGAAACAAAATTGAATACTCTATTTTCTCTAAGTTTATCTAATGGGAGTTTCAATTGCTTATCTTACAGTTCAATAATGGATTCTTGTATTCCATATTCTAAATGTTGAGGTAGTGTTTTCCACACAAAGGCATCATTTGTTGTGTCTAACATGCCCCTTTTCTAAAAATGGGGGACCCCTATAAAAATCACTCAACTCAAAAATTTCCCAGGGCCAATATCTCCTCACACTTGGCTCTATCTTGTGTAAAATCTTGAAATCTTATTTTTCCTTGACCAGTTGGGTATTCCATAATATCCATAACAATTGAATGGTCACCATAAAAATCCCTATGGTCACCTATGTTTATATCAGTCTAGTCCTATTTTTTTGCATGAATGTTTTCTCAATATTTAGAATATTTTATGCTATGTTATTTAGCAAAGTTAAAATTATGTTGATTTTTCCAAGGATGATGTCACCCTAGAGTCCTAATTTTTAATTCATGGAGATTCAATGGTAGGTAGGTAAAATTTCATTTGATTGTGTGACATTTTTCTAACTTAATCAATTTTTATAAATCTTACAGGGGATCAATGACTGAAAAGATGTTGCATGGATCCTATTATATTTGTTATACTCCTAGGGGTGTCAGAGTTGTCAAAGCCCTAGGAGAGCCTGATGAGTGAAAATATTTTGTGTGGATCATGTCAAAGTTTTTAATCTCCTAATAGTGTCATAGATGTCAAAACCTAGGGAGAGCCTAATGAGTGGAAGGATACTACATGGATCTTTTTAGAGTTATTAGTCTCTATGGGGTGTTAGAGATGTTAGAGCCTTGAGAGAGATAGATGAGTGAAAACATGTCATGTGGATATTGTCATGATTATTAGTCCCCTAGAGGTGTCATAGATTTTTGAGCCCTGGTAGAGCATGATGAATGAAAGTATGCCATGTGGAGCTTGTTATATTTTTAAATCTCCTAAGGGAGTGATAGATTTCAAAGCCCCAAGGAATCCTTAAAAACCATGGGCTTCCATTGTTACACCCATACATAATGGTAGAAATGTCTTGGGGCATCTCAATTGCATTAGAAATAATGTACAGCCAAAATTTGAAATTAATCACATAGTGTCATGTGTCATACCTATATACCAAATGGAAAAAATAGATTAGAAAGGCCTAGGTAATGAAATATAATGGTACAAGTTGTGTTTCAAGCTGATAATACATGCCACATGTACTAAACATGTACAAGTGGTTACCTCTAGTGCACATGAATATAAAAGAGTGGATCCTAGATTAATGATACCTTAGGGAAGAAAATAAATGTGTACCTACCACACCTCTTGCATTAATTAACTTAGCTTGGATATGATTCGATAACTCATATACATCCCTTCACTATCACCAGATCTAAGATGAGTGCACTTTTTCAAAATTATCTAAGTAAATTCCAAATAAAGAAATAACTGAGTGAATTATGTCACCAAATTAGAATTAAACTTTTGTAAGGTGAGGCCCAAAATTCCATTAATGTAGGAGATATTTGTTAATCCCTATAAGTCCTCTAAATGATCTACTTTACCATTACCACTTCCAACTCCCAATTTTTCTTACTTTTAGAGCCTTATTGATCTTCTGGTGTTTCCCTTTGACTGATAATTTTGTGTTAAGAATCTCCCAATTCTCAACCATGGATGCATCATCCTCCAAACCCAAACTCAAGATCGTATATAGATATACCACCTTCTCATTAGACCTAACCCATTTTGAACACTAAAATAAAGTGTTCAAGTTAATTGAGAATGTGAAAAAGCTTGCCTCAAATGACGATGAAGACGAGACCCAATTCTTTGATGATCTTGCAACTCTAGATGAATAAGGATTTCACAAGGTGGCCACCAAACCAAAGTTTTTCCCATGCATAGATCTCTTCAATAACATGTACTCAGTGTACTTACCCCATTCATGACTCAGTGTACTCCATAAGATCTGAGAACAAAATTATGGATATTTCTAAGACTACTTTTAAGAAATATTACAATCTCCTAGAGTAAACATGGAATCAGATACATGAGATATACAACATTATCTAATATTGGGCCATCAATTTATATTGATGGACTTGAAAGGAGGACATCAACACTTACCCCATTCACCTCTTCTAGGAAGGATTTCTTGTGGGGATGATCTTGTTGAATCATTTATTTGAAGTAAATGATTTCATCCATGTGAACATACTATGAGTCCCCCTGATTAGCATCATCCTAGATGGGAAGGATGTCCTAGACCTTAGAATCCTCATAAACTTCAACCTAGTCAAGGGTGTCAGTGAGGCCTGAGAAAGTGGTGAATAATACGTGATGAGTTATCTAGTGAACATAGTCTATTCTACCCTCACATAAAGTCTTATGTGTTCTAGCCATGGACCTCTATAGGCTATGTTAGTCATGTGGTATTCTACAAGATGTATGCATACCATTACATAAACTAGATTTGGTAAATTTTTGAGTCCTTATTAGTATTCTATATGGCCATAAATGAGAGGCCCATAATGTGACTCTTAGAGGAAATAATAAATATCATCTTACCCATAAGAACTTACTAGTATTATAGAGACCACACCATCCTCTAGGTGGAATGCATCTGGTAACCCACTCTCATATTTCCCTATCAATTCCTATATCACCTCATAAAGAGGTTTCTCATAAATTGGTTGAGGGTGTCATGGGTTTTACATCCAATCACCAAATAAAATTATTTTTGGAATTCCTAATCTTTATTCGCCATCATGAATATAATAACATGCCTTCACTATAGAAGATGTAAATTAATATAAATCCATATGCCCTGGGAAGAGCTAAGCATAGATAATGGGACCGTCAAGAAGTTATCATCACCCATGTGGTGAATTATGTGGTTAGTCTCAACATCATGTATCATCACAAGGCCCACAAGAATAATGATATTCATCTCAACCCTACCATTAACACTAAAAAGCTAGCATGGTTTAAGGTGGTAAAGAAGAAAGGGAAGCATGCCCAATCTAGGTCAATCATTTAAGAAAGGCCTGTGCCACCTCCATAAAATCCTCTAAATCAACTCAGAGAAGATGTTCAGGCAACTACAACCCATACTTTTAGTAAGATCATATAGAGGGTCCTAGCACCTTCACCTCTATGAACTAAACCTCCCCCAATATTTTCTCTATCTTTTCCACCACCACTTCCATAGGTCACTCAACCACAAGTGGTGTACATGTTACACTTAAACACCAAGAGAATAACTAAAGCTATCCTATAGTGAGACTAATAATGGATGACACTAGATATTCCTTCCCCCAGTAACTACATCCTTTTACAGCCTAATAGAAAACCGTTAGGTTTCCTTATTCCCATTAGGCATATACTAAAGAGGCCTCCCCTTATTATTATTACACCGACTCCCTAATCCCCTCAAGTCTCCCTAGATATAGCTATTTTTAGCATCCTCACTTCTTGACTCCCTTCCACTTAGCCAATTCCACTTGTAATCCCTAAGATGCACCTCTAATATCTTAGAGTCTTAGTTACATGGTCCTTACCTCTAAAATAATCTAGTTCAGTTTAGGCAACTTATATTACTTTAATAAGGGCCCAAATCCAAGTGGATCCCAACTTCACATCACTAGAATACACCATGGATACCATGTTAGTATCCCCATTGGTCACTCCTCCAACACAAACATTTCCCAGTGTCCCCACTTCATCTACCCCATTGGCCACCCTAGAGATGAGTTCACCCATGTGCATAATTCAAGTGGCTCTTAGCCCATAATGCCTACAACTACTTTTCCATCAATATAGATTACCCCAACAACAATTACTACTATGGATACTTTGACTATGACACATGTTGGTTCTCATATGATTCCCAAAGCAAAGAAAATGATAATTTTCATAGTGCCCTAAGTTTAGATCCCTACTTCCACTTAAGTCATTGTAATCATGAATGTAGTTTGATCTAATCCAGGTAAGAGGACAAGGAAGAGACAGAGGGTAACCCCTTCTCAACCTTCTATTTAGATCATTCCTCCCATTGATCCTTAGTCATCCTTCTCTATCACCTTAGGCCATCAAGGATTCAGATTTAACCAACTAATTTCCTCATTATTATTAAACACTCCACCCTTGGGTGCCATTTATCGATAGGTTCATGTGACTCTTGACTAGTGTCAGGCCTAATTTTTCCATGAGGATCCACTTTCATCCTTCTTCCTTTCTCTCCCCTACCACCTCCTCCACTCCTTTCTTTCTTTCTTTCCTCTACCTAAGCCTCTTCCATCTAACTCTCCCTTTACCATCCTACCTTCTTCCTCTTCCACTGCCTTAGGAGTTACCACATACCCAAATTGGGTAAAGTCTTTAGCCCCTACCAAAACATGTTGACTATAGATGGTCGATCAGGGCAACCCAGAGGTCCAATGGAAGTTTTACATTTAAACTATAAGAATAATATAACACTCACATAGATATTTAATCAAGAAGGAGACATAGTGGTGTGGAGGACTGAGCATGACCTCTTCTCCTTCCCTAGAGTGAGGACATATAGAAAGGAGCAAATAGTGGTTGAATACGCTATATCTATGTTCTAAGATACCAAGGAGATGATTGAAAAAATCATGGAAGGCATGATAGATCAAGTCAAAACACTTGGATCACAAGTGAGGATAGATTTCCCAATAAATATGATTAGTCAAGTTGAAGAGGCCTTTATGTATTTGTTTGTAACCCTCAAATAAGATACCAAAGCCCTGATCATGATTAAATAGAACTTTTAGTGCAATGAAACATATTTGAAGAGAGTAACGCACATGGATAGAAAATAAAAAGGACTCAATGTCAGTCTTTAGAAATTTATGTTCCCATATATTAAGCTCATTCCCCTAGTATATCTAAACCTCTACCAAACTTATGTTGGGAGTATGAGGACTTAGATTGAGGAATGGTTGACCTTAGTGTAGATAGTGATTGAGCCTCTAGAGAAGAGAAGGGAGTGTGTTCTAACCCATTTCAAATAGCTTAACATCATTTTCTATTCCACTCATATGACACCTTATTAGACAAAGGTAAATTTAATGTCCAACTATTCTAATTTGAATAGGTTATTCAAAAAAGAGGTGAAGGACAACAAGGCTAGGGACAAGGCAATTTTAGAGCTAGTGATCTAGTCCATGGTAAGTGTTATATAGGTGTCTTAGGTAAAGGTCTCCCTTGAAGCCACACTCAGAGTTCACAAGAGATTATTGGCCTATAATGAGGTAGTCTTTTGAGAGCCTCCCATGAACCTTGACAAGTTGAATCAAGAGTTTGACTTGGTGGAAACCATGCTAGTAGCTGAGGAAGTACATCCCAAATAATTAAGGGTGGTCCACCTCAAACCTCCTCCTAATTCTTTTCTAGTGGGCTCAGGGAAATTTTTACCACTTATTTTAGAATATGGGATATTTTGGAATAATTTAGTTGTAACCATTTTTGGCCATGATGCCCCAGAGTGGGAACTCATGCTACTAGGAAATGAACCCCATTCTCTTCTATATATATTATCATGTAATAATTTGAAAATGTTGAGTCTTTTATAAACAAATGTTTTTAGATTAATACTAATTAGATTTTTCTATGTAAATACATTTAATTCATGTATTTCTTCACTCCATTTTTATTTTAATGGATGAATACTAATTTTAAGGAAGTGTAATATGTGTCTCTTTGCATAGTTAATGCATTAATTAGGATTACCTTCAACTATTATAATTAAGCTTTTTTATTAGCTTCATTTTATTTGAAATTTGGGAAGGCATTGTGTGCAATTAGATATAGGTTTGTATGAATTTATTCATAAAAGGAACCACTAAATAAAACATTCACCCTTTCTCCTTAGACCTTTCCCATGTGTGACTAAAGTTCAAACTAGTATGAAACTTGGCATACATGGTATAACTATAGTTGCGCACGTTCTAGTTTCTTGATGCATTTGTGTTTCCATTTGTTCATGTAGTTCCCTCTTCTACCTTACCCTTTACCTCTCTTTGATGTTTATTTTTGGACTAGTGATCTTTGTTACCCTTTTTAGAAGTTGTGAAGTGAAGCAAAGTAGAGCCCAGGATTCAGTCTATTGTAATTGGTTTTGTTATAAGAATAGAAGTTATGTGGGTTGGTGAAAAAGCTGGTATTGAACCTCAGTGGTAACATTATGTGTCTTAGAGACCTATTCTAAGAAATATATTTAATTTAATTCAATACTTTCAACTTTTCCCTAGATTGCCTCAATAAAAATCCTAAAATGATAAGATGCAATTCCCCAAATGTCCCCTTAAATCACTCAGTGCATCTAATTCAATAGATGCACCTGAGATAGAGATATTGGACTAAACAATAGGTACATTATTGGGAAATATGAACTAGCATATATTCCATAAAATTGAATCATATTGCATTCAAGTTTTAACAATTCCCATTGTTAGTGATAAGAATGTCATAAAAAAATAGAAATTTTCCCACAAATAAATGTTCTACATTATATTTGTATTTTTCTAGAGTTACATCAACATTGAAAAAGTTTTCATTAATAAATTTGTGGTCCAATCCAATCTGATGTCCCCTTTTAAGAAATTTAATATTGCAGCAAATATTTATCAAGTCATCACATTACCTATGAATACAACTCTAATGACAATGATAGGCCTTCTTGTTCCATATTTCTATAGTTTAACTCCAAATTTCTAATCTCCTTCTTAGAAAATTGTGTTCAGTCTATAATGTCCCAATTAAACAAAATCACATCCTCTATAACATAGTGATGACATCACCTTAATTTGAAATACCATATATACCCATTTTCCTATTTCTTTACGACTTGGTGACTTTTAATGTTTTAATCTCATCATCAATAGGCATAATTCAATCAATTGACCATTAAGCTATTTTTTATTTTAGATCCCAAATTTTTTTTTCATGATATGGATTTGAAATTCAATTTCAAATGTTAATATATCTTTCATTAATTTATCATTAAAGTCAATTTTAATATCATATTTTCACATATGCATCGCCATAATTGAAATAACATGTATGAACATAAACATAGAAATGATTGAATGTGATTTTTTTCCTTGTTTCAATTTGGTTTTTTATTCTCTTAAGGTTTATCATTATAAAAAATTCATATGATGGTCCATAAATTTACATAGGGAGTGTCTTAATGTCAATCTCAAGGTGTGAAAGAGCGTAAAATGGATTTTTAATGTTCCACTGGCATCTAGTACAAGTTGGGATATAATTTCTTAATCATGATAGAGAAACATTTTCATTGGTATTTTGAGTTTTGGATACATAAACATGTGAGCAATGAATCCATTTGTATAATCTAGGGACCATTGTGTTAACCAAAGAACCAACAAGCTTATCCATAATTGTGAGGAAATAAATTAATGCATGGTTCATTTGTTTCAAAAGATCATTTTTAAAATAATATTCATGATATTACATCATATAAGGTATACTCAAAAACATGAACCAATAGTTAGAGATTTATAAAAACCATTACTCACACTTTTCTACCAATTGCATTTATCCATGAAGGTAGTGGCCCCATCAAATAATTGCTACCAAGGAATCTGAAAGGTAAACACATTTTTCATTAAAAAAATAATGATAATGCTCTTATATGACTAAATAAATGGAATCAATGGTATACTTTAGAAATTTATTTTTAAATAATTTTCACTGACGTGTTACTTACAAGTATTTTAAAGAGATCATATTTCTCAAGGAATTTGGTATTTGTCCTGTCAAATCATTAAAGCTAAAATCCCTGTCACATATTTAAAAATTAATAAATTTTAGTTTATATAATATTTCAAGACTTTAATTTATATAATATTCTAGGCAAAATATATCTTACATATCAAGATACCCATTATATACATTTTAATGCAAGTGTATACACAAGCATTTGCATTTCATTCTTATTTTTTTAATTTATTTGGAATATTTTTTAAAACTATTTTAATCAAACAATCTATAAGTTTTCTAAACATTTAGATAACTAATTATCCAATAGGTATTTATTTTAATGTGTAATTTTAATGCATTCAACATATCAAGAATCTCACTAATAATATCTTTGAAAATTGTTCAATCATTAAGTTCATATTTTAAATTAGTGATGCAAGATCTATTGATCCATTGGGATTAGAAAAGTCAATATATTTCATCATTAAACTAGATAAAATATGATTTTAAGAACCAAAAAGGATGCAAATGGAGTATTTATTATATTTTAGTAACATAGATGAGGCAGTTTCACACCCTCTAGAGTGGTTCCATAATTACTAGTCTCAAAAAATTGAGTTTGCATTAACCACAATTTTTCCCAAATTATTTTTACAAGAAAAGTATGGACATAATGACAATGTCTCTTGATTTATGAGACATTTTGGGGTACTTTAGTGAAAAAATAATAATATAATATTGGAGCATTATAAATAAGAGGTGTTAATCTAATTGAGAACATGAGTGTGTGTATGTGACAAAGTTAGTTCTTAGTTGGTTTTATAAGGAGGAAAAAATATTATAGAGAGTAGATGAGTGATCAAAAAATAAATTCATTTTTATAATTTTTTTATAATCTCTTTGTATAATTTTATTTGTCCATAATAAGAATTAAGAATGTGTCAAATTTCCACTTCTAGCTAGTTTTTATCCACCTTAGGTTTTTCTAGGTCAAAATTATTGTGTTCATGTGTTATGATTTTTATTATTGTTACTCATTAGTGTTTAAATTCAACAAATAATGGCTGAAAATTTTTAATAGTAAGCTTCATGAGGTCAGGATGAATCTAGCGGGCCTTATATAGGATCAGAATACCATGAAAGAGAAGTGGCCAAAACAATCCAATCCTTCACCCATTATATTAAGGTAGATAGGACCCCCATGAAGCATCACATGATGGTGGTGGAGACCCCCTCTCCCAAGATCCCCTTCATTACCCCCACAAAGAAGATCACAGTGCAAGAACATGTGCAGAAAAGACCCCGGATGATCCTACCCAAGGAAGACATAGAAGGGCCTAGAAAAACAACAAGGGATATAATTTTAAAGATAAAATAGGGTATACAAGAGAAAAAAATTGAGGATGTGAAAGAACTAATAGAGGGATCACCCCTCCTGGAATAGACTTCTATTTATCTATCTGCTATTTTGCCTTTTGTAGGGATAGTTAGCTAGTTTTTATTACTTTTTGTTGTTTTAGCCCATGGGGCTTGCTACTTTACTTTATACTTTATAACTATGGTTCATGGTCCCTATAAAACAAGGTCATTTACCTTATCAAATAAAAAATTAGTGTTTACATTCGTATTTACAAGACTTTAATTTATGTACATGTTTCTAGCAACACACTAAACTAATTACAAGTCTATTAAGCATTTAAAATTGTCAATTTAGAGTTTAATCTAAGTAGGATAGATTATAGTGATTCTATAAATTTAATTAAAAAATTTAACTTAGGAGTTTATATATCATTTTTTTATTGAATCAGATTAATATTAGGGTATTCTAGAAATTTTTTAGTTGAATTGTATGATAGTGAGAATATTAAAATAGGAAGAATTGCTACCTTGTATTCCTAATATTTATACAAGAAATTGAAATAAAAAGGTGAAATAAGCTAAATTTAATATTTTATAAGAAATTTTTTGCATTATGTTCTTGAATGGAAAGTGAAATTGAATCCAAAGATACTGTCACCAAATAATAAGATCTCGCATCTAGGAACCAAGAATCTATGGACATGGTGAATCATGCTCTAGCCAAGAATTTTGACATAGGATAAGAATATCCCCATAGAGAGAAATAATATTTCATGGATAAGCATGAGAAGCCTCTGAAAGAAAAAATATAAAGCTAAAGTATGATAATTAGATCATACTCCTTTAAAATTGAATGTTGGGTATAGTGATCCAAAGTTTATTTCATATTTAATAGCTATGTATGGGTCATGCATCTCCTAGTGAGACACCCCTTTTAGTATGTTTAAAGTTTATTAAGGTTTGTTAGTGGGCTAAGTAATGTGAGTAGTTTCATGTGGTTGAGTCCCCTATGAAAATGGGGTTTTTTGTGTAACTTTCTCTTAGCAAATATTTATAAGCAAAAATATAACCCATTTTAAAATAAATAAAATATATATGGTACAAACAATTTTTGCATCTTATGGTGTTGTCCATTTTATAATGATGATATCGGATCCATTGACAATGGGATATGAAGAAATGTGATAAAAATAATGATGTCAAGATTATTAGTAAAAGTATTTATATAAGTTTGTTTTGTTTTAGCCATTTAATTTTATTTTAAAAAGGAAAAGAATTAAAGTAATGTTTTTTCCTTAGATATGATGTTTTGTAGATACTAAAATTTGGTCTTTGGTACTTGACAATGGCAAGCTTGACACACATTTACCACACATGACTTGAGCACCAAAACAAGGTATAACTCTCCATCATCTCACACTTGCATAATATCTTAAAATTCAACCCCTCTATTATGTTGTCATACACTTATAAGAACCTCATTGTCTATTTTATACCTACTAAAAATCAAACACATACATCCCTAGACTTTTAGAGTAGTTCAATTGTACATGGATTAGTTTTGACAATACAATTATTATCGTCAATTAATAACAACCTAGATGGTAGTAACCATCCTACTCCTTATAATGGATATTTTATAAAATGAAACCCATCCTTAAGGCTATCCCATAATCCTATTGTGTTGGTGGCATGAGGAATCATTCAAAATGATCCATATATAAAAAAAATTAAGGATTCATTTTAAATATTCTAGTATCTATTTTTCAGTCATATAAACACTACTACATATTGAGAAATTTGTCATATTCTTCCCAATTTTCATACTATACACTAGGAGAAGTCATAAGCCAAGTCAAAACACTCAAAATTTAGGTCATAGCAAACATTATCAAGTACCAAAGCTAATCATTATTTGTATTCATATATAAAAGGATCACAATTTTGCAATCCCACTATGTGGGAGAACTACGTGTTGTTTAATTTATCTCCTTAGAGTATTGGATACATAGGTAGTGGTCAATCACTAGGCAGGGGTGATTGGGGTCAACTCAACCCATTACACTTCCTAAATTTTGTAGGTTTCTATCCCTCATAATAACATCTTTTGTTTCAAGGTAAAGAAGGATGATTTATAGATATGTGCACATCCTCAGGGTTCATGATCACAATTTAAAAGTAAGAAAATATAGTTGTAGGTGATTTTACAGTCATTATGTCACGCATCCACATAATTCAGTTATAACCAACATTTCAAAATCAACCTATGATAGTAACTCAATCTTGTAGAACTAAGCCAATGCAGGTAGTAGATTAGTTCCTAAACTGAGTGAACAATAGGTGTTCTTATCCCTTATTTCCAATTTTAGAATATAGTCATAGTTAGATAGTTAATTGGAAAATCTAAGTATCATGATCTCTTTATTAGTTTTCATATTTAACACATGCCCTAATCAAATCAAAAAAATAAATTATCAATCATTTACATTTGGATGTAAATTCTATTTCAAAGTTCTATCTTAATTGGATTAATCTCACTCATTAATCCAAACTAGGGTAAAACATAATGGTGAACCCATACATATACCAAACAATGAAAAACCCTAGGCTTTCCCTTAGGGTTTTACCTTTCTAGGTATTTAGATTTCAGCTTAGAGTCTTATTACAGATTGGTTCATTCATGATCCTTTTAATATCAGGGCTTATCCTTGTTTATGTTATTTTGAGGTTTTATATAATCGATATGCATAAAATCACTCAAAACCCTTCCCATTATCCTATGGACTATTATACTTCTCTTTTCACCTCTCCTTAATATGGTGTTATCTATTTTCCCTCTATGAATTTCCATGCTACTACTATCCCAAAAGATAAGGAATATTCCAAGGATAGCTAGGATATGACCAACACTACATCTAACATGACTTTGTAAATACATATATAATTTAATTAAAAAGATATATAGTATTTAACACTAAATATTCAAAAACTTGGTAGCATTTTTTAGTCAAACTGATTGGACCATATATGGTTTTGGATTGAAATATTTACATAAGTATGGATATACAAAATAAGGATTAGGGAAACATGCACAGGAAATTGTTAACCCCATCCAAGCATATAATAAGAATGGATGGAAAGGTCTCAATTATACATAAATATCAATATAATAATATTATAAAGTATTTCCTCATACAAATACACCCAATACTCCACATAATTACTTTACTTGGGATACGTCCACCAAAAGAGAGTTACAAAATAATGCATCTATCAAGTACATAAAAGGACAAACTGATGAACTATTCCTTCAGAATAATATCACAAGAAATCATCAAATGAGTTATCATTAATCCTAAATCAATTAAAATCATTTTAAACATATCATTATCATGTGCATTAGAAAATTATATGAAATAGTTACATATATAAGATCACATAATTGTCAAATCATATCAAGGACTATGTCCCCCACTTGGCACAATTTTAATGGAAGTAATACTTGGACCAAAGAAGATAAGTCTCTTATTTCATGTCATGCTTCTTGATAAAAATTACAACCTATTGATGGATAAACCTTGGATACATACAATACATGTAATATCATTGAAATTACATTTGTGATACATCCACACGTGGGGGACATCTACATACATGTTATGCAGAATGGATCCTTTCAAATACCATGATACATCATTACCTATAATGGTACATAGGAAATAAATAAAAAAAAAAAATCAAATTATCACATGACATACAAAGAATCACAATAGATTAGTTACACTAAAAATGTAATTCTTGATATTACCATACCCTCCTCATGTGATACTAAATATTTAATTGAATGTAATCTTATCACATTTCTACCTCCATAAAAGCTTGATCCAAATAGGCTAACACCAAATAACTATTATGGAAATGAATATTTTGATTATCATCAAATTATGTGGAATTCACCAAATAGATGTCTCATGGTAAGACACAAAATACAAGATCTCATTGATATCAATACTATTTAACTTGGGACACCTCTAGGATAATTACAATAACAAATGGATGACACTTAGAAGTTTGAACATATCAGTCTCCCCAAGAATAATGAATATATCTATGATAAATTCAAACATGTTATAAATATAAAATATCATACAACAAACACTCAAATTATGGATATAAATGAAAAACATGATATGTGTGAAGAGGCATCAAAGTTATATTACATAGACAATGAGACATTACTACCACTAGATACAGGACCTCCACATGAGCTTATTAGTCAACAATGATACATACCATTGAATATAATGTCTTCATGATTATTTGTTGGAATATCCTAGGTTATTCTTCCATTTGGTATATAAATCCTCACATGGTCCATTCTTCTAGCCCTTGGGTTTTGTTTTCATGCGACTCTTGACTTTTTCATTGTTATCTTGATCTAAACAGTCCAAAATAACAACTTTATATTTCTTTATCTTTAATTATAGTCCCTACATGCACAGTCTATATAAAAAAATATGTTTTCCACCTCACTATCACTTCCCATAACCTAAGTCATAATTGACTATCGATATTTTTTTTACTTAGTAGATCAAACCCATAGTATTTTTCATAGTCATCCAAAAATTTAAGACAATAGAGCCTTAAAATATACATAAATACAATAATTGTTATATAAATACAATATCTAAGATAAGGCCAGCTCATGATAATATATATGACTCATCAAAGTTACATCTTATGAAATGAGGTTGTACTTTAATTCCTCCATACCCCTTCCACCTCCTACATATCTTTGATCTATGATAATAATGAGAGCACATGACTTACACCCATTTTCCCACATAAGCCGTGTTAATGCACATTATGATTTCACACATGTGGATTGTTTGTATCCCTCCCTTTCTTCTATTTTTGGAACCTTGGTCACTTGGACTCACTTTTTTCAAATTTAAAATATAAAAAATACAATAAATCAAATAATCAAAAAATATAAACATGTTCAAATATTCAAAAATCTAAAATCAGAACATGAGTATGACATGATGTCTAGTTTACATTTTTATATATGTTATTTATCACATTTTTTTATAAGGCATATTATTTACATACACATGAATTTCATATTATCTAAGTGTTGTGTAGGACATACATGTTCCACATGGATATACAGATAATGGTTTTCCCTCTACTTAGTGTCACATTAGGGGCATGTTGTTGCACATTTTTCACTATTACATGTTATATATTTCTATTATATTTATACTATGTTAATCCACCTATATTTATTACACATGCCTTTTTGGTTACTCATTTATTACACAGTGACACATGATGTTCCATTTTACTATAATATGACATTGATATGTGTGCATGGTGCAGACTAGTTTCTTATTTTATACGCTTTTTATATTATTACTCTTTCACATGATAGATTAATTTATGTAAGAATATTGTGTGTGGACTTTGTATTTTCTTGTTGATACATCTATTTATGTCCCTTGTTTTCAAAAAAAATTATGCCATCCTACATGTGGTCTTTACCCTTGATTATTGTGACCTCCATTGATGTACTTTATTTGTGATATTATTTATGTCATCATATGTGTGGCCTTTATCCTTTATTATTGTGAAATATTTATGTCTCTTTTATGTAGCCTTGAGGCATGTATGTGGAAACTAACTCTTGATCTTGTTGATATTATTATGTTTATTGAGCTTGCTTACATTGATGGGTGCCATGATCTATATCATGCACTATTACTACGTAGTATTATCTATTTATACTTATAATGCATGATTCATTGATATACCTATTTAGACATGACACGTATATGCCCTACATTCCATATGTTACATACATACCCCTATTGATACATACATAACTATAATTACATATTCTCCACATGGTCAAATGATATTATAGAATCAGATCTTTATACATGACACATCATATGTTATTCTGATTTTAATATGAGGGACTTAAAAGATACATCACTTGTCTTAAAATGGGTGCATTATAGTGGGTTTGGCTTAGAAAAATAAGTCTCCATGAGTATAAAATCATATCATAGTACTATAGACACATAAATTTGGTCACAGGTACTTAACAATGCTAATTCTTGACATATTCCTAACTACATGACTTGCACCCAATTACATGACTCTTATTCACTTTTCCTCTAAGACTTTTATTTATATTAGGTTTTGACCCTTTTGTTTGAAATCACTACTACACAAAACTTTCAATGGTAAATAATCAATCTGCTTAAAATCACCCTTATATTGTCTTCAACATATGATAAAAGTTAGTTATCTTTTGGTACAATTATGCTCATTGCCCTCCTATCCACTTAGGCCACTCACATCCCACACCAAATAATGGATAGTTTTTTAAATTTAAAACATATTTTTAGGCATCCTTGCATGTTTCATAAGGTCAACTAAAATAAATTATCAAAAGGCTAACCTATAAATATGTATCAAGAGTCACTTATTATCCCCACTTGGCATTCACTTATGTCAAGCTTACACACTATTTAATGTTGAGAAAATATTAGTTGTTCTTCTCACATTCAATGTCATTCATAAGGAGAAGCCATAATATAGGTCAAGAGCCTTCTAAATCAAGTAAAAAGATATCATTTTCAAGTATCAAAATCCATTTTATAGCTACATCCATATAGTCAAAGGAGAAACAATTACATATTCACTCTAGGTGGGAGAACTACATGGGCTTGATTTCCATCCTCAGAGAATTGGATACATAGTTAGCGATCAATCATTAAGGGGGTGATTGAAGTCAACTCAACCCATTACACTCCCCATTTTATTGTAAGGTTTAAATCTATTAAAGTGCCCTTAGGGTTTCAAAGAGAAAATAAGAAAGACAATGAATTATATGGCACATTCCAAATTGAAATATATCAACTTTCTCAAAATATGTAGGCACAAAATGTGCAATGATTAGTTTTTTGCCATAGTCAACATAGACAAGTATGTAGTTAAATGACTCAAACACACTATGTTTCTATCCACTTACAATAGTTACATCTATTTATATTATCTTATTTTCCTCTAATTTTTTATTTCTATAATTTATCTTCTTTTTATATTTTCTTATAAGTCAGTCAACATAGTCAATTGAGACAAGTCCACAATCAACATACAATCATAATAATCACCTCTCTCACTAGTTTCCACTTTTAAATAGTCACAATAGTTAGCAGAATTATGTGTGCAAGTGAATTATATATCTTAGTATTTTTCATAACTTTCCATATTTAACAATATTTAAAAAATTAGATTTGTTGATTATTATATATCTTTAACATTTTGATATTCTATAGTTTTACACATATCATTACAGACATATTTTGTGTTTAATGAAAAATAGGGTAAAACATATTGGAGAATGTGTACATGTCTCTTTCAAACATTTATTTCTTTGTCAAATTTTGTTCTAAGGTTTCAAATAAATTTTTCCTTCCCAAACACTAAAGATAAATTTGATTATCCTTTACTAGATTTGATTAAATATTTATCTAGGACTTATCTTTAACCTTGGGGATTCATAATTAATATTTTTATTACACAAAAATATTTGCTTGTCATTGGTTTTTTATTCCTTTTTCCTTCTTTTTTTCTAGAAACTATGTTCCAATAGTTTTAAAAATCATAAAAGATGTCATTCTAGGCATAGCAGTATTAGTTTTTACCTAAGTTGAGGTGTGAGTGGTACTACCCTAATACTCAAGCTATCATATAACACTACATTTAGTTTCCATGTACCTCATGATATATCATAAATTCTTAGGGTTTTTTTTCTATCCATATGAAGTCTTCTACCATTTTCTGTTGTAGTACAATAGTAAGCAGTTAACTTTGTGAAATTACTCTCTATGTACTCTAGAGATAAGATAGTGTGGTTATGAGAATGATGTGATTTTTTGTAATGTGTTCATTATTTACAACTAGGATTAGTATATCTAAGAGCCTACAAAAAAAAACACTCTACCTAATTTCACCCATTTATATATCCTTTCCTTCATGATATGATCATTTTTTGTTGGCAGTAAGAGTGGTACTTGTCATGTTTTATATATTTTCAATTAACACATATTAAATGTATTCTTTATATGCAACCCTTAATAGTGATCATCCTTTGTATTTCCTCTTCTCTCACAATTCTTTATTTTGGGCCAACAAATTCAAAATGCATGCTAACAAATCTAAAATGAATATTATACAATCTCAGGCCTCACTCAACTCCCATGGTTGCAAAAACAATCCTAAAATGTAATCACCATTAAGTCAAAAGTTTTCAAAATAACTTATGACTTGGGAAAAATAATAATTGTACACTCAAAATGCCATAAGACATACTATAAACTCTATTGATGGGCTTATTATGACTATTGAGGTTGATAAAGCTAATACAAATAAAGAGGATGAATTTGATGTCAAATAATTCATTAAATATCTTAATCATAGCCGACATAATATTAATGCATTCAGATAAATTTCAAGATATAAACAAAATAAATCATCTCAAGCTTCCACTTCTACTACAAATGTTCTAATTTCCACTATTTTTTCCATTCCTATATCAACACCTATTGTTACATATGTGGCTCCATCCCTAGGTATGGGGGAATCCCGTGGTTTAAAATAGATTCACATGCTAATTTATATACAAGAATCCTTCACACATCCCTTGATAGATACATAAAGTCCTTTACCAAATTTTCCTAATGTATATTCCCTTGAGAAAATTGTTATAGCCTTACATGCTAAAGTATTTCAACTAGAGCAAGGTATCTCTAGAACTACTCATGAAATGTATTCTCATGATATAATTCATAATCCTTTGGAACTTGAGATAGCCTCTTACCCATTACCAACAATATTAATAGCTTATAAATTACCAATCTATGAGGGTAAAGGAGATCCTAATCAACATATTCACTCATTCCATGCAACATACTTTGACTATGCTTACAATGAAAAATTAATCACCAAGCTATTTCTAAGAAGCCTTAAAGGTTATGTTCTACAATGTTTCTATGATATCCCTATTCAATTTTTTAGATCATTCAACCCACCAGCATATCAATTCCTAGTACACTTCTCAATCAGTATTGGTGAAAAGTTATCCTATTCTCAAATTGTTAAACTCAAGCAAGGGTCAAATGAGCCAATCAGCAAATATTTTATTTGGTATAAGACTATTCTATCTAAAATGAAAAAATATATGAAAGATATTGAATATATATATATATATATATATATATACACACACACACACACACCCAAATCTTGTTATCACCACTCTATGAATCAATCATGTTTGACAAATTTAAATATTTCGATGAGCTATGCCATGTAGCCAAATAAAGAGAAGTCAAGATCATAGAATTAAACAAGATAAAGTATGCACGAAGTGTTCCATATATTTTAAATATATAGTTTCAAAATAAGCCAAACTACAAGCTCAAATCTAATTAAATATAAAATGAATCAAAGGTAACATTTAATGCCCTATCACAACCAACAAATGATCTTTAATTGATAGCTCCATGAAAGAGGCAAGTTATAAAGTTAACACAACCTCCTCATATTTATTATATAAATTACTTGATTGTAATCTCATATCTCTACTTTCACCATTCGAGTTTGATTTGACCAAGCCTCAACCTAAGGGATTCGAAAACAATGCATATTGTGACTACCATATATGTATTGGGAATTATATAACAACTATTATAGGCTAAGACATAAAATAAAATATATTACTAATGATAATAATATTGAGTTAAACACACCCACAGAGGAAGTTAAACCACAACATAATGATAGTTGAAAGCTAAAAATCTCTAGCAATCATTTTTCAAATCATGGTACAATAGAGCATAAAGATAATTTAGAAGTACACCAAACATAAAACATGCATCCCCCTCATCAGTCATATGGGAATCCAATAGATGAAATTATTGAAACAGTCAAAGGGACATTAGCACAACATCCACCAATCACTTTTGATGGCATTGAGATAAATGACAATGATTTAGATAGGCATACACTCTTTGTTGAAGCATATATGTCCACAGTGTCATGATTGGCATTGGTTTAAGTGACAATTCATGTACAATTCCATTCCTTCATAGTATTAGATATATAAAAAAATATTTACAAGTTACATCAAGAGTGGTCAAATGATTCTATGGTCATACACATGATAATTTGGGACACATAATGTTTCCTCTTCAAGTTGGTCCAATAATAGTGGTAGCCCCATTTCTCATATTACCAAGCACATGGGTGTTTAATATGTTATTAGGAAACCCTTGGATATATAATTTTTGCATAATACCATATATATATATATATATATATATATATATATATATATATATATATATATATATATATATATATATTCCTTAAGTACATACATTTTAATAAAGTGCTCAAAGTTCAAATCATTCAATATGAGTAACCTCTATAGTTAACGGTAACTATTCTCCCCCCCCCCCCCAACTACCATAGTTGGTTGTGGAACCCATTCAAGATAATAATGCATAATCAGTTGTAGCACCTATACATAATATCCCTATATAGTCATTTCAAAGGAAAGTGGTACACTTCCCTAATAAACAAGCTTCATATCAAAGAGTTGTGTCAGGTTCAATGAAATTTAAATCTCCTACAGTACATCCTAAGGCAATCCTTCAAAAAATTTAGCATGTTCCATAACAAAAATGAGTATGGATATCTTATCCTATTTTATAAGATACTCCACCAAGTCTTGCATCTTATCAGGATACACATTCTTCAAACAATATTATGATCAATGACTAATATATTTATGTTATGATACTCTACGCTTTATTAGATTCAAATACATCCACATGTAAAACTTTCCATCCATATAAATTCACTCTCCAAATCTATGATCCAAGCACACACTATGATCCTACTATTGATGAGATCATAGGCTAGTTTTCCTTTCAAATTATCAAAAAAAATCAAAAAAATAAATAATTAATTAATAAATAATGTCAAAAATATTTAAAAAAATCAAATATTTAAAAAAATATAGGATCTAAACATGACATAAGATGTTAGTTTACTTCTTTACATATGTTATATATCACATATTTTGGTAGATAGCATATTTCTATATAAAAACATTCATTTGGTGAGGTATATGTGTTAGGAAATGTTAGTCCCCAATTAATTTGTGGATATTGTACTGTGATTAATTACGAAAGTAATAATTTATTGTTAAATATATTTGGTTAGAATATATTTATTTGTTGTGATATTGTTGTAAGTTACAAAAATATTACGTATATAGATTAATTTTTATTTACCTATTAGAGATTATAGGTTTATAATTATTCATAGGGATATAAGGAGAGATTTTTAGTGATATGATTCACCTTGTTTATAGGAAAGACATTCCTATATATTTGTAATACCTGATTGAATATGCAAGAGAGGAAATATTTATAGTGTGAATAATTATATTATTATTTATGTGTTCAATCTCATTATCTTTATGTTTAGTTATTGATGATCTGAAACAGACTCATTATATGGTATCAAATCTTCTCTAATCATGGTTGTAATATAGAAGTATATGGCTACATGCTAGAAGGGATTAAATTTTATTCATCCATCTTCATGATCATTACATTTATATTTGATAGACTGTGTGTGTAGATCTAGCTTAGAAAAGGACTCAACATCATAAAGTAAGGAAAATTCTTGAGTTCAAGTCCTACATTCAAATCAGACAACATGCTAGATGTAGTTGTCACACTACTACATTGAATGCCCAGTTCGTGAGTGTGCACTTGAGTTTTTATTCTCTGCATGGCATCAGATCTATTATCATTCACTATGCCCCTACTATTTCTAGAGTCTATGCATAAGATTCAGTTCTCTCATTGATTTTTATTATATCAATTTTTCCATTGAAAGATACCTAACTCAACATTAATACTTTAAAGAGCATTGAATGGTGATGAATATCTATTCTATTACCAATCATTCTCATCCAAAATTTGTCATGCATCCAACTGGTAACACACTCTAAACTAGATCATATATTGACATCGTTTGTTCATCTCTATGCAAATATTCTCATCACCTTAATCCTACACCTATCATGTTCCAATAAATTCAATGATCATATTTTTTGTATAGAGAAATATAACATTACATTGTGGAAGACACTTTGTCAGTTTGCAGTTAATTTATCCATTCCAGTTTTGATAGTTTTGTTAGATTACAAAAGCGTGGGGGTCTAATTATTTGTGCCAAATCCAAAGAGCATCAATCCATGCAGAGTTTCATGTAAGTTTATTTTTTAACAAGATTTAAAATAAAAAAGATGGCGTCATATCAAAATATGTAGGTTTTTCTTTTTTTATAGGTGCCTTTTTAAAAAATGGAGTTTGTCAAAGTCTTGTTTTAAATAGTCATTAATTTTGTGTATTCAAATTAGTTTAAATTTTTATATATTATTGAGTATATTAGTAAGTCAAATTTATTTTTGTGTTTATTATTTAAAAAATAAAAAGATTCATTCATGTTATTTAGTGTATACAACCATTTTAAATTCGTCCATGCTCTTATGTGTGTGTGTATAAAAAAATTGTCAAAAGTTAAATTTTGTGAAGGACACATTATCAATAGAAATTGGCATCCAAATTGTGGGGGTGTCATAATGGAAAAATTAAACCACATTGAAAAGTTTAAATGAAAATATTTTCACACATGGAAATTAAGAACCAAAATATCTTTAGGATAGTGTTGATGGAAAAGTGAAGAAACCAAAAGATGCAGAGGAAGTAGTAAAATGGGAGAGCAAATATTGAAAAGCATTAGTGATTATTGGTCTAAGGTTATCTGATGCTTACTTACATCATAGTGACCTATCAAAAATTTCAAATGTCATTTGGACTACATTGAACAAGTTATTTGGATCTCAAATAGGAAGTGCAACAGTGAGTATCAAACATAAGTGTTTGGACTCAAGATGGAGGAAAGTAACAACATGGTATAACACATAAGTAAGTTTCACTCCATTCTAAATCAACTAACATGGATAAAAGTAAATGTAGCTGATGATGATGTAGAAGTTGTTTTATTAATAGCATGTTAGCTAGCTATTTCAACATGGTTTTTACACTAAGCAAAATAAATCCTAGCTTAGAATATCTAATTTCTTCATTGATAGATGAAGAAAATAAGAATATTGATCTAGTTAAAAGTGTATTGTATGGTAAAAAAAAATAGGATAAGTCGTATGTTAAAAGAAGATCTAAATATTCTTTCAAACAAGGATCAACTTATAAGGATTCAAATAAATGATTTATTTGATTCTATTGTAAACAACCTGGCCATTTAGTTGTAAATTATAAAAAGAGAGCTCAAGACTTGCTTGATGGGAAATTACAAGATAATTCCATGACTGTTGATGAAGAAAAGGAAAATGATGAAGAAGAACTAATGAATGAGGACATTGGTTATAATTCTTAAGACTTTTTATATTCAATAAGTAGTTTCACCTGTTGGATGTTGGAGGTCAATGGAGGATGAAGGATTTTTACACCTCTCATTAACCACTAATGAAGGGGTATTTCTAGTATAGTGGTGCATATATTTTATTAGTGTAGGTTTTTATTTTTCCCTATTATTTAATTAGAGAAATTTTATATTTGTGCTTACATGGAGTTTTCCTACATTCGTGGGATAGGCTAGCTTATGTGGAGATGTGTGTCATAGATGTGTCATAGGTGTCATAAAAATGTCATAAGTAACTCCTTTAACTAGTTATTCTGGGTATGGGAGTTACTTCTCTATTCTCAGCACCTTGTCACCACTTTTTATGGAGGAGTTATAGTCTATTCTTGGGGTGCTTTGACCACCATTTGTGGAGGAGTTACGAGCTCTCCTATATGTATTCTTCATTATGGCCATCTCATGTTAATGGAATATTGGGTTTTCTCCTATTTGTATTGTGCAATTTATCTTCTTGTATAATTTCAAATTGCTTTAGCATCTATGTGATGTGCACTAGCTTCATCTCGTGTGATCACGTCTCCATTACATTCGCATTATCTGGAATCTAGCAATAAATCTGATATGGTATCAGAGCCACCCCAGTAATCGTGTGTCTGATTATGCTATTAGTTTATTCTAAAACTCTTACTTTGCTTTTTTATTAGTTTTTTTGTTTAACTCGGTTGTATTTGAGAGTTTTGGTAGACTTTCTTGAAAACTAATGCAAATCCATATGGAAACCTGTTAAAAAAATTACTTCTATTGAGTTTCATTCAGATCTACCCTTTAGATATCTGCATTAAAATTTACTGAGACATCTTGTATAGGTCTATTGTGGCTTCAGCGAAGGTGGTGGAATTCTTTTTTTTGTCATTCTACAGGAAAAAAAGATCTCTGCAAATCTAGTTTCTGTTTCTTGGATGCCGCTTTCAACTTGGGGCAGCTCTCCAGGAAGCACATCTGCACATGGAGTAGGACTCCAGCAGGGTGAAGTGGCACTACATGGCATCCAACATGGAAGAATTGCCTGGGAGAGAGAGAACATTTTAACTCTTCCTCATCTCAGTTGGTCCTTTCACTCTCTCAGCTTCTGCCTTGTTTTTTGCGTTGGATGCATGTCTAGAGTAGGATCTTGATAGAACAGCTGCAAGTTAAACTAGGGCGCCATTGCCTGCCATTTTTTTGCTATTAATAAATTTGAAGTGCATGCTTTTTTGGTGAGAGAAAACTGCTAGAACTATTTTTCTGAAAATGGCACTTTTTTTTCCTTGTTTGGCATCCCATGTGGACCCTTAAACACTTGGCATCCATTACATTGTCTTTTGCTTTATTTTTTTCAGTTAAAATTGACTTGTCAAAAAAAATTAGTCAATTTGACTAAATATTAAGTATTTTAGACAATTTGATAATTTGGGGGTTTAAATTTAAACTTGTATCTTCGCTTATCGAAGATGAAGGGTGAGGCTCGAGTTGGTAGGAGGCCAATTCCCCCTCATAAAGACCTCATTTAGATTGATCACTCCATGTTGAGTCCAACAAGTGGTTGGAAGGCCACTTTCTCTCTCAAAATAGGATTTTTTTTAATGTTTTAGTGCTTTTTTTTGTAGAAACACTAGTTTACACGAAAGTGAATCTTTAATATCTTACAAACAGTAACTCAGATTCGGGTGCCATTTTTTGTAAAAGTATTTTTATTTCAATTCTCCATATCATAGGCTTATTATTTGTTAAAAATCTACTAGTTTATAAAGTGCCTAAAATCTGGGTCTCCTGAGACACATTTTCAGCTGAGTCCGACGTCATGTTTGCTTAAAGTCTTGCGCTGATTGCTCTAAGACGCATTCTCAACTGAGCTCGACGTATTTTGAGCATGCACTTGCATATTTGAGAGGGGCTCAATATTTTAAGGGGGTGTATTTACTTTTTAGCACTTGTAATCTTTGCTTTCATTCTCCTTTCTGCATAATTTCACAACTTGCAATCAACACAACTTCACCTAAATTTAGCTTAAAATGGATTCTTTTCAACTTAAACCCCTAACACCCTTCAACTATCATGAATGGAAGGTCAAAATGTCAATCATTCTTAAAAGCAAAGGGTTGTATAGGATCACCATGGGTACTGAAGTAGAACCCAGCATTGATGTTGAAAAGGTCAAGTGGTACAATCGTAGTGATGAAGCCTATGGATTACTGAGCTTGTCTATATCTCCAAAACTTCTCTTCTATATAGAAACCTCCAAGACTCCCAAATACATATGAGACACCCTAGAAACCTTATTTGGGAAGCTTGATGAGATGAGAGGTCATGAGCTCGAAAATGAACTCATAAGTCTAAGTCCTAGCAACTTTGACACCCTACAAGACTTATTCACTAAGTTAAAGGCCCTTAGATTGCAATTGAAAGAATATGGAATAGAGAAGAAAGATGATCAACTCATCCTTTCTATTCTTGCTAAGTTAGGTCCAAGCTATTCAGTCTTTGTCTCCACTTTTCATGCCACAAAAAGTGCCCTTGGCACTACATGGAAAATGCCTTCTTTGGATTCCTTCATTGCCGACTTGACTAGGGAGAAAGATAAGCTAATTCAAATGGGAATAATGAAGTCTACTCAACCCTAAGCTTTGATAGCTAAAAATGGTAAGGATAAGACTATAATAAAGGAGAAGAAGAAAAAGAACAAGGACCAGGAGAAGAAGAAAGAAAATAACAATCCTACCAAAAACAACACTGAGTCTTCCTCCTCTGATGCTAAACCTAAGAAGAAGAAGGTTAAGTGTGCCTATTGTAAAAAGACAGGGCATGATGAACACAAATTCATGAAGAAACAAATAGATCACCTAACTCATCTTCTAGAGAAGCACAACATAGGTGTTCCTGAGTCCATCAAGCAGAATTGATCTACCCAAGATTCTACTAAGGCAAAAGGCAAGGGTAAGGAGAAAGAAAAAGGCAAGGCCATTGTAGCTACAGTAGCTTCTACATCTTCATGGGTCATTAACTCGGGTGCTTCTCACCACATGGGCTCTTTCCTAGTTGAGTTTTCATCTTTAGAGCCTTGTAGCATGACTTCAATTAGTTTGGGTGATGACACATCAATTTCCATTGCAAGGAAAGGGTCAGTTGAAATGGAAGGAGGAACATTCAATAATGTTCTAAGTGTTCCTTCTCTTTCAACCAATCTCCTATCAGTGTACCAAATCACTCATATTGGTCGGGGCATGAGAGTTGAGTTTTCACCAGATTCAGTGGCTATCAGGGAGTTGCATAGTGATATTACAGTGGTAGTGGGTAGGGTAGATCACCAAGCAAGGTTATACACCTTCTCACATTTTGCACCTGATTCTTCTCCAACAGCATTGTTGACTCATTCAGATGGAGTTAGCAAACTATGGCATGAGCAGTTTGGCCACTTTAACTACCACTACCTTGAATAACTTTACAAAATGACATGGTCATTGGCTTGCCTCGTGTCCAATTCTCAAAAGGACTTTGCGAGGGGTACTCCCTTGGGAAGCATCCCAAAGAAAAATTTGATAAAGGTAAAGCTTTGAGGGCTTCACAACCTTTGGAGTTAGTCCACAGTGATGTATCAGGACCCTTTCCCAAACCATATTTCACAAGGGCCAAGTACATCCTCACTTTCATTGATGATTTCTCTAGGTACACTTAGATATATTTTCTCAAACAAAAGTCTAAAGTGTTTGAAAATTTTCTAGACTTCAAGGCTCTTGTTGAGAAATAAAGTGAGAAATCTATTAAGGTTCTTCGAACTGATAATGGAGGGGAGTATGTCAGCAATAGATTTGAGCAATTTTGCACCACAGAGGGGATTGATTTGCAGCGCACAGTCACTTATAGTCCTTCATAGAATGGGGTTGCAGAATGCAAAAATAGGTTCTTGAAAGAGATGAGTAGCTGTATGATTCACTCCAAATCCTTAGCACCACAATACTGGGCCAAAGCCATCAATAAGAAATAAAAATTATAGCTGAAAATAGGGCAAGTGTGATAATAAATCTATTTTCACACTTCTATATCTCTTCTTATTTGCATTCTTAAAACATGATATCACTACTTTATTTTAGTTTTATCTATCCTTAAAACAAAACAACATGTTTGAATGACTATGGATTACTTTCTTTACACCATTTCTTTACATTTCTATATATGCCTTGATTTTTTTACCATTTTCCATTATTGTACCTTTTTTTAACACACAAGTCTATTTGTACTTTTATGTACTTTTGACATTGTTGAGTGAGGTTGGCTTGTTACTTCTCACTCACCAATGTTATTTTACCTTTTTCACACTTTTTTCATTGATGATTGAGTAAGGATTATTACTGCTCACTTATCAATGTTGTTTTACCATTTGATTGTCCATCTTTATTTAAGTAAGGATTTTTACTACTTTCACATTGATGTTTGATTACCATTTTTGACATATGTTCTTGGTTTGACTTGGTGAGTTTGCCTTTATTACTTAAGGTTTACTTTTTTGAGTTTTTCATTATTTAGTAGCCTTGAATTTTTGGTTACTCAATTTACTCCAAAATTTTGACTTAGTTATTTGGTCCTAACTTAACATTTATCACCCCATAATCCAAAAATTTCAATTACAACTCATCTACACTGTGTTAGTTATCTTATCTTTCCTATGTTTATTTTTTTTTGCTCTTTAGTTTTGTATCCCTGTGTTTGTCGAAAGCAATCTCTATGCCCTCCACAATCAAAACTATAAACACAATAGATAACCATGCAATAATAATGGTAAGTCATGGTATGCATGCATTACTTTTATTTTTAGTTATTTCCTTTTCATTCATTTAATATTAGTTATTTTATCTTTAAAATACTATAATTTATTTAGCTTCAACATTGTGTGTTATGTTCTTTTCTCTAAGCACCATCTTTTATTACATCTGAGTGACACATGATGATCTTCTATTGGGGCATA
The DNA here is from genome assembly GCA_037957365.1 of Torreya grandis. Classification (NCBI taxonomy): domain Eukaryota; kingdom Viridiplantae; phylum Streptophyta; class Pinopsida; order Cupressales; family Taxaceae; genus Torreya; species Torreya grandis. The sequence goes on along the minus strand of JARHVA010000080.1, from coordinate 1,397,560 downwards.
TGTATTCACATAATATTCTCAAACTTTATTGATTATTTATGCTTTCTCTCTTGCAAGAACTCGTTGAGTCTCAATCTCTCTGAGTGCATGCCTTAAAGGTTGCACCAGAAAAGGGGTGGGTAGGCCATGGGTGTTTCATAAGATTTTTGTCCCCTATACTACCACTTGTTATCAATATAACCTTCTCCTAAAAAACTTCCCTAGGCCTTATTACACTCCTCCAACCATTTTCCACCTTCTTTATCCCCTTCCTAAGCCTAAAACCCTTTTTGATGGTTTACATTACACTATTGGCCCCATAGACCTTGTACTCTAATTGATCAAACTTATTTAGGGTTTAGGTTGGCCCCTAAACCAAGACATAGTTTACTTTTATCAATAATTATACATATTCAATTGGGTTGACCTTATCAGTTAAACTTTTAGAAAGGTTTAGGGTAATATTTAGCTATATATACACATTCATTTTGCCATTTCTTAGAGATAACAAGGGTTAATTATTCATTCACACTTCTTTACAATTTGATCTTCTACCATTCTACTTGAGGATTTATAGCTTAGGGTTTCTACTTAGATAATAATCTTGTCTTATGTGAAAGTCTTGGATTCTTGGCCTTTCTTAGTTATTCTTAAAAACCACAACAACCTCTTACAAAGCACCTTTGGCCAAGGGAGAGATACAGGTTCATCTTTAAGGTAAGTCTCCCTAACTTTACTCTATTTTAATAGATAGAAGTACCATTAGTAATGGATTTTGAATATATTTATCTCTCCATGCATTAGGGTCTTACAAATACATAGCTTAATTAGGATTCTCTCATGCATGTTTACTTTTACATTTACTAATCCCCACTTTGTGCTAAAAGCTTTAGTGAGCACTAGATTATACTTTACTTTACTTGTTATTTACTTTTGTGAATATGAAAACATAGGTCCTAGCTAGGGTTATTGCATAGTGTTTCTTGAATAGAGGCTTTGGAACCCTCTCTAGTGATGTTATTATGGTAGAGATCCCTTGGCTAGATCTAGCATATCCATCTCAATCATGATCCCGAATATCTAATGTATCAATAATCATAAGTACAAGTAGGATTTATCTTCTCTAAGTTAGAATTGATTAATAAATATGTTGTATTTTCATTTGTATACATTCTGGTGAACCTAGCATTATTTTGCCTACCATTCAATTTTCTAAGGTCAATTTTGGTGTCTATATTTTGCCTACCAATCATTTTTTTATATCTAGCTCAATTTAAAATAAAATTACTCAAATTTTTTGAAATTAACAATTGCTTACCTATGATGCACTCACTATGACCACTAGGCATCCTCCCCATCTTAGTTGTTGTCTCCTCACCATGATAGCTCTCTAGTCTCAAACTAGGTCTCTTAGAGCTCTATTTTCTTAGAATAGTAAAAATAACAATTGAATTATTTTTCACCCTATTTATGTTTATTATTCAAAATTACTTACCTATCAAATATTTATCACTAGATTCCATCTTTTGATCATATATTTATTTCTACTAAATCTTTTTCTGAACCATAAGATGTTCTAGAATCCTAACATTATAGTGAATATTTTCATATGTTACATGTACATTTTGCAAAAAAAATGATTTTTCACTCTTTTTTGCTAATTACTATAGGTTCGCCTAGTGTTCCCTACATTAGACACCTTCACATTTATTGCATCTCATTCTTTATCGATAACACTAAGGTAAGCATAGGTATGTATTTTTCAATTTTATCCTTTTATTTATATTACTTACTTCTTACTATAGTTTATTTAGCTTCAACATTGTGTGTTACGATGTTCTTTTCCTGAAGCACCATCCCCTGTTACACCTATGTCACACATGATGAGCCTCAAATGGGCAATATGTATACACATAAAATTTTCAAAATTTATCAATTACTGATGCTTTTTCTCTTTCAATAACCCATTGAGTCTCAATCTCTTTGAGTGCATGCCCTAAAGAGTACACTGGGAAAGGGGTGGGTAGACCATTAATGCTTTACAAGATTGTTGTCCTCTATACTACCACTTTTTATCTACACAACCATCTCCTAAAACAATTACCTAAGCTTTGAATTCTCTCTTTCATCCTCCTCCAACCATATTCCACATTCATTAACCTTTCCTTAAGCCTAAAACCCTTTCTAATGGTTTGTGTTACACTATCAACCCCATCGACCCTATACTCTAATTGATAAAATTCATTTAGGGTCTAGGTCGGCCCTGGTCAACCTAGACTAAGACCTAATTTAATTTTATTAATAATGATATACAATCGATTGTGTCGACCCTATTAGCTAAACTTTTTAAAAGTTTTAGGGTTAGATTCAATTATATATACACACTAATTTAATCATTTATTAAGAAGAGAAGAACAAGAATATATGTTACGCATATACTTATCCACCATTATAATTGAGGAGCATAGCTTAGGTTTTTAATACTGTATTAAGAAATATGGATCTTGTCTTATGGAGAAGTCTTTTGGATGCATAGAGAATTTGTGTAGCCTAGAGCTGACTTATCCTTATTATCCTTACATACCACAATAACCTCTTGTGAAACACCTTGGATAAGGGATATATTATAGCTTGGAAGGTTCATCTTCAAAGGTAAGTATTCCTAACTTTGTTCCTCCTTTAGAACAGTAGATAGATTAACAATTATATTATTGTCCCATGCATTAGGATTTCTTATACATTGGCATGAGTATAGATCTTTTATGCATGTTTACTTTTTATATTTAACAACCCCACTTTGTGCCACAATCTTTGGTGAGCACTAGATTAGATTTTATTTTGATTTTCATTTACTTAGTGAATATGAAAACATAGGACCTAGATAGGGTTATTTCATAGTATTGTTCAATTAGAGGCTTTGGAACCCTCTCTAGTGATGTTATTATGGTAAGAGATACCTTGGTTAGGTCTAGCAGATCCATATTGGTCATGACCCTGAATATATAATATGTTAACAATTAGAAGTATAAGTAGTATTTATCTTCTCTGAGATAAGATTGATTAATAGACTAGTTATATTTCCATTTGTATACACATTCTAATCATATAATATAACCTTTTATCCTTTTGTATTGATAACTAACAGTGAGGACATTCATGATAGGTTTGGATAGTAGTGTAGCTTTCTCTATAGGTGTAGGATCATGTATAATGTTAGACTTGATCATTACACACATTTAGTGCTTGATTATATTTGCATGATTCATTCTAAATATATTATTCAAGGTTCCTTATATTTGTGTTTCATGTGAAAGAAAATAATTTATAACACATTTTTATTATGATTCAAATTACCATTGAGTTTTTACATTTATATATAAATCTATTATGGAAGCCTAGAAATAATTCATTACATTATTGATAAGTAGTGTTGTTGCTTGAAAACATGCCCCATTTTTAATCTAAAAATGGGGACCCTCTTTTCATTGATTGATTTGTATGTTACTGCATCTATTTTAAAGGACCCTTCATATTTTATGGTTTTCTTGAGAGTAGGCATTTGCATCTTCGTGAATGGCTAAATGTAGTATGTACATGTGATTACTATGAGATTTATGGATAAATATTGATTCATGAACTATTTAATTACAAACTTAGGCTATTAAATCAATCTAAATGTGCAAGGTCTTTGTTTATTTTATCATTTGAATATCCCATCTACTTTATCCTTTTGTGGTAGACTCTATTTCTAGTTGTGTCAAGCTCATCTCAACTGAGCCTTTATCCATTGAGCTCAAGCTCCTCAATCCTGAGTCACCTGAGTCGAGCTCTATCAAGCTCCTAGTCTACCAAATCAAGTTGAGTCCACCTTATTTAAATAAAATCTAAACTTGATGTCGTTGCCATTTTTATTTATTTCAACCCAAGCCTTGAGTCTTTTGATTCCCCCTAGAACTTTCCATGTGTCTCTATCAGATAATTTTAAAGTTTTGAACCAAGTCTAAAAAGTTTCTAAGTATAAAAGGTTCTAAGTTCAAATTTTCCCAATGGGCCCTAAGATCGTGTTATGTGGCATGATCCCATTATCCCAACCTAATGGTGAATCGACCAAAATTCTAATAGTTCTGAGGCTCTGAGGGCCCAAAAAATCATGACATGGTGATTTATTGAGAGCTCAAGACCACAGAGTCTCTCAAAATAGTCTAAATGCTTTGAGGCCCTAAAGGCCTAAGAAATCAATTCGATGGGAGATTCAAGGAAAACTAATAGTCTTATGGCCCTGAGAGCCAAAGAGGTTTCCATGTGGTGGCCTCTTGGGAGCCTAAGCCCTTCAAAATAAGATTGATTGTATTAGTTATCTCAAATGCCTAACTCATCATGGTGGTGTCATGTGGCATCATTTTGTGTGCCTAGACCATAGACCCAACTTGATGAGGGACTGTCACATCACACTTGATAGGCTTAGATTTAATGGTCATCCTAAATCAAAACTATTAAAGGCTTAAGGAGGACACTATTTAATTAAATTTTGAATTTCCATTGATTGATTGGGATTCATAATAACATTATTTTAGCGTAAAATGATTGGTTTTAATTAATAATATATATGTACATGTTTTATACTTATGGAAAGGCCTATGTTTGATTTTAAATTTGACTAATGTGAATGTCTATGTCCAAGTATAAAAATATTTTGTTTGTTTCTCACATTTAGTCTAAATTGGTTATGGATTCTCTACTAATGATTCATTAATTTAATGATTTTGCCTTATCACTTCTTCAAAGGATTTATTTTTGACCATTTCATTTGACCTTTTAGGGTTCATCTTTCAATTTGGGTCATTAGTTTGGATGCATATCTCATCGAGGAGTTTGAACCCTCAACCAAAGTATAATATAGAAAAGACAAGCCTAATTTAATGCAACATAAAATATCATTTGTGAATCATGAAGTATGAGGCAAAGGGGGTGAGTCAAGATTTATATGTGGTAATGAATAATATAAATGAGATAACTTCAAACCAATGAGAAAATAATAGATGGCAAATGCTAGATGGGATGGTGGGTCCCAAAGAAATCAATCAGTGATAAAATAACAATGGCATGGTATTTAACTATAAAGCATAGGTATGCTTTTTTATCTATTAAAAATCTCAAACACATCCAACTACCTTCTTCAATTATCAATGAATGTTTGCAACCATCCCATTAGTGGAATGAGTGGGCAGTCAAGGGAGGGACTGGCCCCCCTGTGTATATATTGGTTTTTAGAGCCTTTTTCGATGCTAAAATTTTTTAGGATTAGAGGATGTTTCACCTGAATAACTCTTTGTGAATTATAACATAGACATATTTTTATGCATTTTACTACTTTATAGATTAATCTTTCCCTGTTCATGTTTTAGTCTTGATGCTACATAATTATTTTCTCATACTTAAATTATTATAATCACCCAACATTATTAATCAACTTGTATATCTTAATATTTGAAAGGATGTTAAGAGTTTAAACCCATTTCATATACATGTATTTTTTAGGCATGGTCTTTTCCTCGCATCCAGTTAGCTTCATATAATCTCACACCATTCTTGGGTTAAAGTGATGTTACATATAGCTCATCTAAGGATTGGTTTCAGTGAGTGTGCTCAATCAGACATTACAAGAACTTCTTTAGTATCAATAGGCTTTTTATTTCTTTATCCCTTATTTTTTTATTTCTTTATGATAATGAGTTAATCTAGGTTGAAATAAATCTAAATATGCATGGAAATCTTGGTTGCATAATTCTATTTAGTCTTGATGCTACATAATTATTTTCTCATACTTAAATTATTATAATCACCCAACATTATTAATCAACATGTATATCTTAATATTTGAAAGGATGTTAAGAGTTTTAACCCATTTCCTATGCATGTATATATCAAACATGGTCTTTTCCTCTCCTCCAATTCGCTTCCTATAATCTCACACCATTCTTGGGTTAAAGTGATGTTACATATAGCTCATCTAAGGATTGGTTTCAGTGAGTGTGCTCAATCAGACATTACAAGAACTTCTTCAGTATCAATAAGCTTTTTATTTCTTTATCCCTTATTTTTTAATTTTCTTTATGATAATGAGTTAATCTAGGTTGAAATAAATCTAAATATGCATGGAAATCTTGGTTGCATAATTATGTTTGTCATTGTTTAGGAATTGTTGAATGTGTGTGTGTGTGTGTGTGTGTGTGTGTGTGTGTGTGTGTGTGTGTGTGTGTGTGTGTGTGTGTGTGTGTGTGTGTGTGTGTGTGTGTGTGTATGTATTTGTGTATATATATGTATATATGTATATATGTGTATATGTATATATGTATATATGTGTATGTATATATATATATATATATGTATGTATGTATGTATACATATGTATATGTATGTGTGTGTGTGTGTGTGTGTGTGTGTGTGTGTGTGTGTGTGTGTATGTATGTATATGTATGTGTGTGTGTGTGTGTGTGTGTATATATATATGTGTATGTGTACATATACATATACATATACATATACATATACATGTACATGTACATGTACATGTATATGTATATGTATATGTAGATGTATATGTATGTATGTATGTATATGTATGTATATATATATATGTGTGTGTGTGTGTGTGTGTGTGTGTGTATGTATGTATGTGTGTGTGTGTGTATGTATATATATGTATATATATGTATGTATGTATATATATATATATGCATGGAAATCTTGGTTGAATAATTATGTTTGTCACTGTTTAGGAATTGTTGAATATGTGTGTGTGTGTGTGTGTGTGTGTGTGTGTGTGTGTGTGTGTGTGTGTGTATGTATATATATATATATGTATATGTATATATATGTATATATGTATATATATGTATATATATGTATGTATGTATCTATTTATATATATATATATATATATGTATATATGTGTGTATATATACGTATCTATGTATATATATATGTATATGTATATATATATATGTATATATGTGTATATGTATGTATGTATATATATATATATATATGTATGTATGTATGTATATGTATATGTATATGTATATGTATATGTATATATGTATATGTATATGTATATATATATGTATGTCTGTCTATATATATATATATATGTATATTTATATGTATATGTATATATATCTATATATATATATATATATATATATTTGTATGTGTGTGTGATAAATATACTTCGAAATCAGTTCTTTTCTTATCATGTTTATGTTTAATAAGTCATGATTTCCATTTGAAGCTAGGCCCTACAAGCACTATCCAAAGAACTTCTTGTCTCCTTTCAAATGTCTAAGCTATAGATTTCACAGAGAATTAGTTTGTGAAAAAGGATCATTGAATGTAAAGGTTACACATCAACCTATTGAGTGAATAGGCCTCGTACATTTAGACCTTGGGGAAATATTTTCTTTGCGGGATATTCTTCTTTTCAAGTTAGGTAGATTCTGAACAAAACCCTACTAAATTTATTTTATGTCAAAAACATCCCCAACATGTTATGGCCATAAAAAAAGGGCCTTGCCATGAACACAAACTGGATCACAATCAGATCTTAAACTGAAACATCCTAGAAACCCTTTCCTTCACACTGAGTTATACCATATTTTAAGCTAGAAATTAGGAGGATAAATATGAGATCTAAGTATGTTGGGACTGATTTAAATCTTCTATATCTCAGAAGTCATAGAAAGTTGAGAGCTAATAAAGATAAAAAGAGAGCTAAACTACTCCAATATATAGGCAATTCACGTACAACTATAGGCACTCCTTTATTTATCCCATTCACACTTCCCCAACATTTACAAATGGCCAATGCATTGGAATAGCTTGGCCAAGGTGGGTATCCTATGAATGTTCCATGGATTGCACATGACCTACCAAAGAAACCACTCAAGTTATGTCCAATATTCATAGTTAAAGGACCTCAAATAGTTAAAGAGCATATACATATATTAAAAGATGCCCTTATCAAAACATAGGTACAACATGAGGATGTTGCTTGCATGTTGTTTCCTTATTCATTGGGGGATACTACCTATGCCTAATACCTGGGATTACCTAACAGGGTTGTAACCATTTGGGATGGTCTAGAAACCATCTTTGTAAACCATTTTAGGTTCCCCATTGACCCTATTATTTTATACCATCATTCTATTTCTAATAAGAGAGAACCAAATGAACCCATGATCATGCTCAATGCTCAGTTTCATAAACTATATTAGAGGTTGAAATACTCCTACATATTAATAAAGGGTCTTTCTATCTAGACCTACTGGAGGGATCTAGATCCTGTGACATCAATGTTCCTTAGAAGAACCCCAGATGCACTTACATCCCTATCATTGACATATAATGAATCTATGAACATATAACACTAGATGGTACCTCAAGGACATAACCCAAGTTGTTTACAATCTTTAGGACAACTAGGAGCTTATAATTAGGTCCCCATGATTAATCAAGTTCTTAGCCAAGGTACCACATTAATGAACCCCATCCTGGGATCCTTGTATGGAAGTTTGAATCTAGTGTATAGTCTAACACCAATGAACCACATGCCTAGTGGTCATCCTTACATGCCTCTAAAATATGCTTTCCAATACGTAGATAACAATTAGCTTGTCCTAGTTGCTTAAAATAACACAAATGCCATGCCAAGCACTGATAGATATGTTATGTATAGTATCAACCTATTGGAAATACCCTCATTCTTAAAAATTATGTTACTACCAATAATACCCTTAATCCAACACATCCTACTACCCCAATATTTCTAAATGATAGTGCATATGTGTCAAAACCATAATATCAAATTGTAAATCAATCAAATGGTAGCATAGACCCTAATATAGGTAATTTGATGCAAATGTTCTAATGATTTTCCAATGACATAATCAATCTATGTAGACATAGACCTCATAATTAAAATCAAAATGTAAACAACACAAACCCAAGTAGAAATTTCAATTTCTAGAGGCCTAGGAGACAATGGAATCCCTGAACTAATAATGAGAATGTGTCCAATCCTCTTGACAATGACAATCATAACAAAAATAATGATTCCCATTTGGGGAATTTTATACACATGGATTTAAACACTTGATGTAGGGTGCATAACACAACTGACCATGTAGATACTAATTGTGTTGAGTTTATGGCTACCTCTAACATCTTCCAAAAGGAGATAGACAGCATGGAAAAGTGCCTACTTTCGTTGATAATCCAAACTAAGATGGAGGAAACCCAAGAACTACCCTAGTATTGGAGACTTTTGACTTTTTGTTTGAGGATGGAAATGATCTTGAATATAATTTAGATGAGATCCATGATTTCTATAATGAAATTACTTAGATTATTCACAACAATAAAATTATATCTCACAAAATTAAGAATATAATAAGTAGATCTAAAACAATAATTATCAAAAGAGCAGAATACTTAAATATTACGACTAAGCCACTTTGAGGGTGAAACCTCCATAATAATAAAATAAGAATAAAATTTTCAATATGATGATAAAATACTAACCACTACCTCCTATATATATTCTACTTAGCCATGGTTATTCCATAGGCCGACCATAATAAGAACATTGATAAATGCAATAAGATAATATGAAGGTATTTAAGCCACAATTCAGCCACACATATCCCTAGATGTATCATAAGTTAAAGGGATAACATCACCTTCCCCTTAAAATTAATTATCCTCAACATTGAATTAAACCAATATGTTTTGATCCGATCACTTCATCCTCCCATGTTACATCTTTAGAATGTAGGTTCTTCCATTTGATCAAATACTCATTAATATCTCTAGTTTGCAGTTGCTTATTACACATTTAAAAGACCTCTTTAAGCTATAGAATGACTTAGCCAATTATGGTAACTCTATTTGAGTGGAAACTGTATGTCCAATTACCTTATTTAGATAAGATACATGGAAAATTAGATGTACACTAATGGATGGGGGTAATTCCAATTTGTAAGCCACACTACCAATTTTATGTAATATCTAATAAGGGCCATAATACTTAGGTGAGATATTCTTATCCTTTTTCTATTACTTTAGAGACATATACTTATATGTCTATAATCAAATAAACACCCAATCACCTATGTCAAAATGACTCTCACTATGGTGTTGATCTACTTGCTATTTCATTGTATTTTGTGCCATTACTAAATTCTCTCACAAACTCACTAGTACCTCCTGTTAATGGGGAATGTGTTCTTCAACAACTCAAACCTTGGGATACATCATCAATTAGGAAGTGATGTATGGAGGTTGATACCCATAAAATGCCACAAATGGAGATAATTTGGAAGAAGTGTGAAAAGAAGTGTTATACCACCATTCGACAAGTGGTAGCCAATGAATCCATTTGTGTTATTTGTCAAAAACAAAATAATGAAGATATCATTTTAGGTATTTGTTAATTACCTCTATTTATCCACTATATTGAGGATTATAGGATGATCTATGAACCAAATGGGTGCCCAAACATGTAAATAATTTAGTCCAAAAATTATTAGTAAATATGGGATCTCGTTCACTTACAATGATCTTTGGAGTACCATGCAATTTTTTATCTATATTGAGAAAAGTAGAAGCTATTATACTAGCAATAAATGGCTATGATAAGGAACCAAAATGAGAATATTTAGTGAGTTGATCCACAAATACCATGATAACATTTTTACCCTCAGACCATGGTAATCCAGTAATGAAATCCATGGAAAGCTTTGCCCAATGCTGGCTAGGGATGGATAAAGGTTACAAAAGACCTAGGGTCTTAATGGTTTCACCTTTGTTTTATTGACATATCTTTCATTCATCCATATAGTTTTGGACATCCCTCTTGAGTCCTTCCCAAAAAAATTGTATTTTATTATATGATATCTTTTCAAAAATCCTAAGTGACCTCCCAATGGAGATGCATGAAGTTCCTGAAGGATTTTATTTTTGAGGAGAGAATGCTTACAAAGGTATAATCTATCTTTATACCACGATATGTTCTCCTTCCATGTAAATTTTTAAGCTCCCCATAACTCTACTAAAGATTTTGAATAAAATAATGGGTATGACTATCATTCTCCCATTATGATATTGCTTCCTCTAGCAAATTTCCCTGTTAAATAGTCATTACACATAACAATGCCTCAATTGATTCATCCCTCCAAGATAGTGCATATACCACCACATTCTCTTTTAATTTATTAAAGAATATTTCAAAATCATAGCCTAACATTTTAGTAACCCATTTTTTTTGTTATTTAGAGGACAATCATTGTTTCAAAAAATATTTGAGGTTATCATGATCAATCTTTACCTGAAAGTGATGGCCCATCAGATAAGGTATCTATTGCTTGACTACATGTATAATAGCCATGATATCTTTCTAATAGATTGGTTTGAGCCTATTTTTTCCATTCAATTGGAAACTTTAAAATATTAGTGGTATTCCTTCTTTAATGAGTATATCTCTCATGCCATATCCTAATGTGTCACATTCCACAACAAAAGTTCTTAAAAAATCTATAGTAGCCAAAACTATAGTTGTGCACATATCCATTTTCAATTATTCAAACACCTTGACAATTGAATCATTCCATTGGAAGGATTATTTATTCAACAAAGAGGTGAGTGGGGCTACAATGAAACCATAACTTTTTACAAACTTGTGATTGTAACTAGTCGGCCCTAGAAATCCTTAGAGGTTCTTGAGGGTATTAGAAACCTACAACTCCATCATTGCTTGGATTTTTTTAGGATCAACATTCACTCCTTCATGTGAAATAATATTAATTTGTTACTCCACTTCTTCAACACAAAAATAACATTTGGAAGGTTTGGCATAAAATTGATTTTATTCCAAAATTGAAACTACCTATTTCACATGCTTCAAATGGTCATCCCAATTTTTTTTGTAGATGAGGATATCATCAAAAAACACCAATACAAACTTTCTCAAAAATGTCTTAAAAATAATATTCATCAAACTTTGAAATGTATATGGTGAATTTATGAGTCCAAAAGGCATGACTATAAATTCATAATCACCTTCATGAGTTTTGAATGTTATTTTAGGTATGTCCTCATTACAAATTTGATTTTGATGATACCTAGAATGATGTCTAACTTGGTAAAATAAACATCACCATGAAATTCATATAAAAAATCATTTATTATTGGAATAGGAAAATTATCTTTTATGGTGTACTTATTGAGTTTTCTATAGTCTAGGTACATCTTCTATGTGTCATCCTTCTTTTGCACCATGATCATAGGGGAGGAATATTCACTTTGACTATGTCAGATGATTCCTACCTCCAACATCTCATGTACCATATTTTCAATTTCACTTTTCTAGGCATAGGGATACCTGTAGTATATGATGTTGAGTGATGTACTTCTTGAAATAATCGTGATGACATGATCATGTGTGTAGATTGGGGGAACTTATTTTGGCATGTCACTAAAAACAACATAATGGTCATCTTACACCCTTTATAAATTAGGATGTGTAGACTCCTTGGTGGGTTGAACCTCTATGTAAAATAATTTTTCCATAAATCCCTTAGCATATTTTTTAAGAATCTTCATCATATGATGGGATCAAATAAGTTATGAAGATTTAGACCATAATATAGGTAGTTTAAAAACCCTACCTTCTAAATGGAACCTCATAAATAGTTCTTAGAAATTCATCTCAATAGTACCCAAAGTGGTGAGCCATTGTACTCCCAAAATAATATGATCTCCTCCCATGGGAATAAAAGACATAGGAGAATATAATAATTAGGCTCCCATAATAAGATTGATATTATGACATTTTCTAAACTAGTTGATGGTACTACCATCTACAATCATGACCTAAAATTTTAGATTTGGGATTAAATAGTTCAAATGAGTACCCAACTTATTGTTGATGAATTTATGTGTACTCCTAGAGTCAATTAACACATTCATTTTATATTTCTTTGAGAAACCCACCACCTTAAGAGTTTGAGGATTATTAATGCCTAAAAGTGCATGATAATAAATAGTAGGTTAAGAATCTTTAGATTCATCCTTAGGTTATTCCAAACCCACCCCTAAATCCTCATCATCTTCTTCCTCCCCATTGTTACCTTCAATGTAAAATAAATTCTTTTCAGCACATCAATGTCATTTACTCCATTTTCTATTGCAGCCAAAACACAAAACTTTTAAATACCTTTCTTCAATTTACTAAGGTTTCAAACAAGGAAGCTATAGAAATGATGGTGCTAAAAAGGTGCATTTATGAACATGAGTCAAAGGTATTATTTTGATCAACTCTTTTTCCTCAACTAGGCGTGACCTTGGTATGGCTTCACATACATTACTAGGATGAAACATGGAAACCTCTAATTAGATGATATCTTTAGGGCCACCCAAAAATAAGTCAGTCAAATTTTCCTAAAAAACGTTGACCACACATAAGGATAGATTCTAAAATTGATGAATGTAATCCTTTACATTCCTAATTTAGATAGTTGGATACAATAATTTTTGGATAAATTTTTGTGATAGTGGATCTACAACTCTTCATAAAATACCGATCATGAAACTAGGGCACTCTTCTTATTATTTTGAGCACATAACTAGAGATACCAAATGAATTAATCAAGTTCCATATATAGAGAGGCCATAACCACCTTTTATGAACAAGGAGTTTGATGTATATCAAATAAATTTTCAATTTGATTAATCCATGTGAGTGGATCATTACCATCAAACTTTTGCATGTCCACTTTTGGAAACAACAACTTTATACCATGGTTGGAATTATGAATTTATGGAGGAAGAGAACCAAACTAGAGTGGTGGAGGGTTATGTTGTAATTATTGAGATGGAAAGTTGGCCAATTGACTAGTGATTTGTTGTAATTGATCCCATAAGCCATTTAGGACCCCTCTCAATCTCGTGAGGTCACATTTAACCATATCAAGATCATCTTTCTTCACCATGCCCTATAACTCTAACTTAAGTTATTAAATTGCCTCTAAAATAATTGAATCAAAATTTTTTGACTCCATGTCATCTTTGTGAGTTTTAAGAATTTCTTTATCTTTCTATCAACCATGAGTGTTAAGCCCTACCATGCAAAAACCCTAGGAGGGTTGGGACTGCAAAAAAGTATCATTAGATGATACCATTGTGATTGTTATGATAAGATAAATCCAATGACTGTTAATGTGCACAAGGGTGAAAATTTTGATCCCAAAAAAAGTATTGTTAGAATATATTATTGTGATCATCTTGTAGAGATGAATCTAATGACTACTAATTTGCACAAGGTAAAAAATTCTAGACTTTTTTTACTAGTATTCTTTTATTTATTATAAAAAAACCTCATGAATAAAACTAAAATTATAAAGAAATAAAATTCATCTTGGATCAAAAGTTATGTTTTTTGGCCTTCTAATGTTTAGGATGCCATATTTGAAAAAAATTACACCATAAAAATTTATCCTAATCAAAGCTTTGATACTACTTGTAATGAAATTAATTATATGATTCGTAACAAAATAATTATATATCATAGAATTAAGAATAGAATAAGTAGATCCAAAACAATAATTGGTCAAAGATCATAATACTTGAATATTATGATTGAGCCACTTTTAGGGGGTAACCTCCATAAAAATTTAATAAGAATAGAATTCACAATATGAAGATAAAATACTAACCACTACCTCCTATATAAACTCTACTTAGCCATGGTTATTCCATAGGCTGACCTTATTAAGAACATTGAGAAATGAAATAAGATAATATGAAGGTATGCAAGCCACAAGTCAACCACATATATCTATAGATGCACTATAGGTTAAGGGTATATCACTTTTAGACAGTTTTAGAGGGTAACAATTATTAGCTTAGAAGTAAATCAACTAATCCTTTAACAACCTCCAATCCTTTGACAACACTAAACTCCCACCTGATGTGAACTCAAGGAATAATCCTCCCCCACCTAAATTCCCTCCCATATCTTATCATCAAAAGAACTATGTAGCACTTATTCTACCTAGCAAGCAATAAGAGCAAGCCAAATATAGCTATAACAATGTGGAAGATTTGAGTAAAACCAAAGCTAACATTGCTATTTTTGAATTATTTAAAATGTCTAATTAGAGGGAGTTGATTTTTAAATAATTATCTAATGACAAGGGAAAAGAATCAATGAAAATGTCTAGTGCACATGTTTTATATAAGGAAAATTTTGAAACTATGCCCTTTCTCCTGACATTTACAACCTTTGGTAAAAACTTACATAATTGTTTAGTTGATTCAAGTTACTTTGGGAACATAATTCCATATTATATCTACCAATAATTATGTCTTACACCTACCCAATCCAATTGAAAGTTTTTATAACTAGATAAAATAGAGGTGAAGGTAGTAGGGGAGTTAAATAATATACACATGTAATTGTCCTCAACCCCAAGTATTAAGAAACTCATCTATATCCAAGTGGTGGATATCCCTAATGATTATTATATGTTGTTGAGTATATATTGGTCAAGGACACTTAATGCTTAAATGGAAACCAATTTTTCTCACATGTGGCTACCATGGCATGGTCTACCTAACTAGATTAAAATTGAGTGAGAACTGAAGATGACACATATGATTATTATGTATAACCAAATGAATGAGGTCCTCTATGAAGAATCCAAAATGGGAGTTTATTTTATTGATAAATAAGAATGGACCCATAATAACCTCTTTATTAACATATTCAACACACAAAAAAATGAAGAATTAGAAGAATTAGACCAGTTAGATGAAGAGGACTTATATCATGCCTCAGATATGTCTCATTTTAGGATGTATCTCTAGAATTTGAAAATTTGAAATCTAATGACTTAAATGAGAACAAAGAGTTTTTATGCTCTTTACAAGATGAAAAAACTATTATGGATGACTCCATTCTTGCTTCTCCCATAGAAGAGTTATTCACAACATCTTTTCCAGCTGAAGGACCATCACAAACTAAGAAATATAATAGGTTATCAATTAAAGATGAGAAAATACACCAAGAGGGTAACATTTTATCTGCACTCCCTTTGAAAATACCACCAACATGTTTAGGTGATAGAACATGTTCTAACATAGCAAAATATGACTTATGGATATTGAAATTTGATGGTTCCAAGTCCAAAAGTGGATATGGTGTTGGAGTATAATTAGTTAATCCAAGAGGGAAATATTATCTAGCTACATACCACCTAAAATTTTCTTGTACAAATAATGTGTTGAGTATGAGGAGTTATTTGATGGATGTTAGTTTGCCCTGGAAAAGAAGGTGAAGAACATTAGAGTATTGGATGACTCATAATTAGTGGTTAAACAAGTGAGGAGCCACTATTAATGCAATGATAAACATTTGTCAATATATTTTAACTAGGTTTGGAACCTAATATAATATTTTGATTCACTTGTCATTCAGACTCTTCCCAGACAAAACAACTACATAATAAATGCACTAGCTACTACTGCAAGTAATCTTAAACTTGTTTCTAATTCAAAAATGAAAATATTCTTAGTAGAGATGATCTTTACCCCCTCAGTCCCAAATAATATCATGAATTTTCAAGTTTTTAATTATAACCAACACATCTTAGACTTCATCACCAATATGGAGGCATTTTCTAATCAAATTGTTGATGAGGATAGTCAAGAATACTTCAAGCTAGATAAAGATGGGACAATGAATCTAAATACAAATAGCATACCCAAAGGGATGACCTCACTTGAGAGACTATTTGACATGGATTATTAAAAGGAAAATATCAAGTCAACCCTTGATAAAAGTATGATGCATGAGCATTTCAACTTGAGTGATGAAAAATGATCCCAAAATGTGTTTTTATGCATAAAGAGTACCCTATAAGAGAAGCAATAAATGGCATAAGCCCTTAAAATATTTTAGATATATGATTTCATAGAGCTATGAAGATCTAAAAGTCTTCAACACCTCCATCTTGACACACTCGATTCCCTTAAAGCCAAGATTCAAGCCATTTAAGTAGAGATAGAAGACAGTTAATCTATTGCCTGAGCCACTAATATTTAAAGAAGTGAAAAAATAACTTGCAACAAGAATCATATTTCCTATTCAACACTCCACATGGGTTTCAAACTAAGTACTGATGAGGAAGGGGAATGAGGAGATCAAACTTTGTGTTGATTTCCATAATTTGAATAAGGCATATGAAAAGTATAATCACCCCTTATCCTTGTTAGATGAAGTTATACAAATTATGAATGGATCTCAAATGATGTTCTTTTTAGATGGCTACTCTAGTTATAACCAGGTATTAATTAGTTATGAATATCAAATCAAAACAACATTCACAACCAAGTGGGGCATCTTTGCTTATAAGAGAATGAATTCTAGCCTCATCAATATAGGGTTTACATTTCAAAGGGACATGGACATAGCTTTCAAGGACCTTATGGGCAAGGGTATTTTGGAATACATGGATGACTTGATAGTCTTCTCCAAACATAGAGGTGACTGTGTCAGAGATTTAAAGAGAGTAATACAAATATATAGAGATCATGAGATCTCATTGAACCAAAATAAGTGTATATTTGGGGTCACTAAAGGGAAGCTATTAGGCCATATTATATTTGAATGGGGTATATCAATAGACCCTGAGAGAATACAAGTTATTTTATAAATCCCATTGCCCGGCACAAAGAAGGATCTAAAATTATTTTTTGGAAAGATTGACTTCATGAGGAAGTTCATTTCTAAATTTTCAAAGATAGTTAGACCTATGAATAACATGCTCAATAAGGATACAAAAATTGAATGGAAAAGTGAAGTTCATGCAATTTTCACCTAAATCAAAGAGGTAATTATATGCACATCAGTGTTGATTAGCCCTAATTATACACAACTTTTTTATATTTACTCCTTCACTTTAGAGCATTTGATTACTATTGTTTTGACATATAAAAAATGAGATGGAGATGAATGGCCTATTTTATTTATGAGTTCCCATTTGAGGAATGTAGAATTGAGATACATTGTGATAGATAAGTAGGCCTTTGTGTTAATCAAGGCTGTCAAGAAATTTCATCATTACATATTTCACAATAAAGTATTTGTTATTGTGTATGATCCAATATTCATATCCACGTTTATTAAGAATGAAATGGATGAGCAAAAAGGAAAGTGGATGACTATCCTTCAAGATTTAGACCTAAAACTTCAATTAATGACTATCTTGAGAGGATAAATACTTTTAAAAATAATAGAAAAATTGGATCCACAAATAATTTGTTAGAATTATAAGATTGAAGACATCATCAATGATGATTGGTACAAGGATGTAGTCCATTATCTTCTTAAAAATGAATGCCCTAATCACTTGAATTCTACATAGAGAAGGGTGTTGCACTTGAGGAGCATCCACTTTATGATTAAAGCTAGCATGATCTACAAAAAGAACCACCAAGGAATTTATCTAAGGTGTCTTAATAAAGATGAATGAACTGGCATGCTTAGTTATTTTCAAGGAAAATATGGGACTAAGCATGGTTCAGATGATACCACCACCCATCAAATATTGAGAGTAAGATATTACTAGTCACATCTCTTTAAATATTCAAATTTGCACATTCTAAAATTCTATTCATACCAAACATTTACACATATGTAATGTATGATAGAAATGCATTTACTTCTAGTAGTTGAAGCTTGACCATTTACAAAGTGGGGACTAGATTTTGTTAAAAATCAATGAGAATTCATCCATAGGACACAAATTCATTCTTATAGTCACAGACTACTACACTCATTGGGATAAGGTTCAACCATTCAATAATTTCACAACTAACATAGTTATCCAATTCCTGGAGGAACACATCATCACAATGTTTTGTATGCCTTATGCACTGGTATGTGATAATAGTCCCTATTTCTCCTATTTTTAATTAATGGAATGGGTATATGATCACCAAGTAATCCTTAAATTATATTCTAATTATTATTTGCAAGGAAATTGATTAGTTAAATCCATGAATAATAATTTGATAAACATAATTAAGAGGACACTCGAAAATAATCCTAGGAATTGGAATAATGTCTAGAAATTTGCATTGTGGGATATTAAGACTAGAACTAAAGCATCTTTAGGAACTTCTCATTACCACTTACTTTATGGCCAACATACTATTTTTCAATTAACTTAAGGATTCCTACCTTAATGTGATAATTTGGGAGAAAATGACCAAGTAGAGGCCTACCTCTTAAATCTAATGCACTTGAATGAAAAGCGTGTTGTAGCTTTGTTACACTTTAGTAAAAACCAAGGGATTGTTAAATTTTAGTTTGATAAATGATCTAAATTAAAATAATTTTGGGTTTTATACCTATCCTTATGTGGGTTAAGGCTCATGATCAAAAAGGATTGCACATAAAATTTAGGTTCCTATTTAATTTTTGAAATCCTAGGTAAGAATGTTTTCTACCTAAGATGTCTAATTGGTGAGGATGTTCCATTTCCCATTAATGGATAATTATTCAAACACTACTTATAGATCTGAATTGTCTTGAAACACTTTGTAAATACTTTCTTGTTTCTTTCTACTTTATTGGTTTGCTTTTATTCCTATTCTTTTTTTTAGTTTAGGTTTGATTTCATTGCTTTTTGTTTGTTTTATTTACTTTTTGATGCTTGGTTCAAATGTGTGGCATTAGTTTTTTAGTTGAACCTATTTATTTGACCTAATCATTCCCCTACTTTATCAATGTTTGATAAATGAACAACTTATATATAAGCAACACCAATGGTATTCCTACGAGTAAATTTGAAAATCTTGTTTGAATATTTGCATAAAATATTGTATTTTTAGAAAATTGAGGGAAAATGATTTGAAATGAAACGCATGAATTTAAAAAGGCCTCTTTTCTTGCTTAAAGACCATAAAATTCACTAAATGAAATGTCTGAAGATAAAAAAAATGTAGCACTACTTTAATTCTGATTTATCTTATTTGTCATGATCTTATTTACTTTCGCTTAAACCCATGGCTTGTTCCCAACCTGTCATAGATGTAAAAGTAAAATCTTATTTCAAAAGGAATATATAAAATATAAAATACAAAAATTCTCCTTGAAAGAGTGATCTTGGAAACCTCCATCACAGGCTTTCTAGCTTAGTTGGTCATGGAGAAAGGCCTTGAGAAGGGACCATAGGTACCTCTATTAGGGTTATGAATGCATGGATGTCAATAGATCAATACCCATTCCATTCACTCCTCAATCCAAACTATAAAATATTTCCCCTTTTATAAGTTCTTGTCATTTTGTAAAATATGATTTATGGTGTGTGCATCAAAAATAATTGAATAAATCGCATATCTCACACACCAATGATCTTTAGGCAAAATGAAAGCTTAGTATGTCAAGAATTGGATTAGAATTTCATGCCTTCACATTTTGATTTTTCCTTGGATAATTGCCTACAACTAATGCTTGTGTTTGGAGGAGAACTTGAGATTCTGAATTCTCAAGATACTCAAGAGTATCTCTCAATAGGATTTTCCATTTATTATTACTTGCACAATACACCCCATTTTCAATCTAAAAATAAGAACCCTCTTTTCATTGACTTATCTAGATGTTGATACATCTGGTCTAAAGGACCATTCATATTTGATGGTTTGCTTGGAAGTAGGCTTATGCATCTTTATGAATGGTTAAATCTATTAAATGTTTTTTCTTACTATAGAATTCATGTATAAATCTTGAGTTAGGAACTTTTCAATTTAAAACTTAGGATATTGAATCAATATAAATGCACCAGGTCTTGGTTTATTTTATCATTTGAATAGTCTATCTACCTTTAGCATTTTGGGGTATACTCAATTTCTAGTTATTCAAGCTTAGCTCAGTCAAGCCTTTATCCATCGAGCTTGAGCCCCTCAAGCCTAAGTCACCTAAATTAATCTCTGCTATACTCCTAGTCTATCGAATCAAGTTGAGTTGACATTTTTAAATAAAATTTGAGCTCGATGCCTTAGCCATTTTTATTTTTTTCAACCCGAGCCTTGAGTATTTCTATTCCACAAAGACCTTTTCCATGTGTCACTATAAAATCATTTCAAAGTTCCAAGCCAAGTCTAAAATGTTTATTAGTCCAAAATGTTTCTAAATTAAAGTTCCCCCAATGGGCCCTGAGATCGTGCCATATGGCACAATCCTTGTAATCTATTCCAATAGGTAATTGACCAAAATTCTAATAGTTTCAATCCCCTGAGGGCTTAAGAAATCACCATGTGGTGATTTCTTGGGATCCCAAGACTACATAGCCTCCAAAAATGGTCTAAAAGTTTCAATTCTCAAAGGGCCTATGAAATCAGGTCAATGGGAGATTCTAGGAAAGCTAATAGTCTTATGGCCCCAAGGGCTCAAGAGGCACCATGTGGTGCCTTCTTGAGAGCCTGGGACTATGGAGACAAAACTAATTTTAGTAGTTAGCTCAAAGTCTTGACTCGCTATGATGGTGCCATGTGTAGGTATTTTGTGTTCCTAAACTATAGACCTAGTTTGACAAGGTATTGGCATGTAACTCTTGATGGGCTTAAATTTGATGGCTATCCTGAACATCAAAACTACCAAAGGATTAAGGAAGATGTTAGTTGATTAAATGTTGAATTTTCATTGATTAGGTGGGATTCGTAATAACATTAATTCATTTAAAATGCCTAGTCTAAATTAGTAATAGATTTGTAAATGTTTTATATGTATGAAAAGGCTTGTATTTGAATTAAAAGCTAACTAATGCAAATATTTATGTCCAATTAGTAAAATCTTTCATTTTTTATCACATTTGGTCTAAATTAGTTTTGGCTTCTCTATTCAAGATTATATTGTTTAATTATTGTGCTTTCACACTTCTTCAAATGATTTATACTTGACCATTTCATTTGACCTTGTAGGGTTTATCTTTCAATCTGGATCATTGATTTGGGTGCACATCCTCATAAAGGAGTTTGAACCCTCAACAAAATCATAGCATAAAAAATACAAGTCTAAATTAATGCAACATAAAAGATGATTTATGAATCATGAAGTGTGAGTTAAAGGGGGTGAGTCAAGGTCTGTATGTGGTAATGAAGAAGATACATGAGACTACCTCAAACTAATAAGAAAGTGACATATGGAAAATGTTGGATGGGATGGTGGATCCAAAATAAATCAACTGGTGATCAAAGAATGATGGTGTGGCCTATAATTTCAAATCATGGGAACACCTTCATATCTATTATAAATATCAGACACATCCAACCACCTCCTTTAATTAGCAATGAATGTTTGCAACCACTCCATTAGTGGGTTGAGTTGGAAGTCAAGGGAAGGATTGGTTCTTTTGTGTATATATTATTTTCTTAGATCCTTTCTCGGGGGTGTAATTTTTTAGGATTACAGGATGTTGTCCCTAGATGGCTATTTTTGAATTGTAATAAATACATATATAACCAAACATACATTTATGCATTTTACTACTTTTTAAGATAATCACTCCCTACTCCTTTTTTATTCTTGTTGTTACATAATTATTTTATCACACTTGAAATATTGTAATCACTCAACATTATTAATCAAAATGTATATCTTGATATTTTAAAGGTTGTTAAGAGTTTAAATCCATTTCATATGCATGTATATGGTGGTTATGGTCTTTTCTTCTCATCATGTCAGCTTCCTAGACTCTCGTACCATTCTTGGGTTAAAATTATTCGAAGCCTGGCTCAACCAAGAATTGGTTTCAATGGGTGTTATCAATCAGACATTACAAGAATGTCTTCAGTATCAAAATTATTTTTATCTCTTTAGATATTGTTTTACATTTTATTATGATAAGGAGTAGATATAGGTTGAAATCAATTTGAATATGCATGCTAATCTTTGTTGCTTAATTATGTTTGTCATAGTTTAAGCATTATTGAATATATACATGTGATAAATCTACTTGGAAATCAATTATTTGCTTATTATGTTTATGTTTAAGAAGCTATGATTTTCATTTGAGGTTAGTCCCTCTGAGCACCATCTAGGGAAATTCATGCCTCTTTCTAAATGTCTAAGTTAGAGCTTTCATAGAGATTCAATTTGTTAAAAAGGCCCCTTGAATGGAATAATTACACATCAACTTGCTCAGTGAATGCCATCATACTAAGACTTGGTACATTTAGACCTTGGGGAAGAATTTTCTTTGCAGGATATTCTTCCTTTCAAGAGAGGTAGAGTCTTAACAAAACCCTACCTAATTATTGTTGTGTCAAAAACAACCCCAACAAGTAGGTTTATAGAATCTCTTACATCCTTATTTATGTTAGGAAATATTCACTACCAAATCATGAAAACATGTTTTGAGATATTTAGAAGAGGTAAATGTGTCAAGGAAAACATGAAACATTCTTTTTATTTCATTCTTACCAAAAACCAATACATTTATAAGTTAGTTACTTATACATGATAGCGATAGTGAAAAGTATGAAGACTTGTGTACTTAAAGATGTAATGCATTTCCTCATAGTATAAGAATTCATAGGGGTTATGAAATTAATAAAATAAGTAAACTATAACATTGTAGACACGTAAATCATGTACACTTGTCAATTTTAGAATTAAATGATGTTTAACACACATAAATATGTGCATACACATATGACTCTTGCACACCCTTTTCTCCTATCCATTTTCCTTTTATGGGCCCACTCTTCCCAATTTAATATCAGTCAGCTATAAGAATTCCATAGTATGTGCATAATCTACTTATTACCATAACAAAATTATCTTCTAATCATTAGATCATTGTTCATGTTCATGGGATGCCTATGGTTACTATCGATGAATCTAGCTATTGGATTCATCTAGTTGTACTAGATCCATCTGAGTGCCATTTAGAAGTCATTTTTCAAAATTTAAATAATTCCCATGGGTTATCTTATATGTTTCACATGTCGATGGCATGAAAAATCACCCAAAGAGTCACCTATTTAATCACACTATGCCTAATCCTATTCCTATCTAACACTTATAAAGAAAGCATCTATTACTTAGAGAAAAAACTTTCACATTTAAAGGAATAGTTCTAAAGCTTTCAAATCAAAAATCATTCATAATGAGTATCCCTAGCCAATTATAAAGCATATTAAATCCAATTCAAGTTAATATAATATCAATGATTGAAAGATAAATTATAAGTTGCATCCATATTAGAGGATCACTATTGCACACATACACCTAACCAGGAAAAATATGCACAGTGTGAAGATAAGTGTCATTCTTAAACAACCAATGATTCAATGTATATTACATCATATTTATATTCAAGTTCAAGTTACATTTTAGTCATTATTCACTTCATCACATCCTAAGATAATGTTACAAAGAGATTCACATGTTCGACAATGAAAACAAGCACATTTCCTTACTATATAGCATATTACACTTGATAAAATGGGTGTTGGGATTACTCATCATACACATGATCATTTGATTCATTTTTATAATTATGATTTACATACATTTATAATGTAGATTAGTGTTTCTTGTCTTATGCATGCTTTTATGTGTTGGTTGTTACATTGTGTGACATTGATTGTTCATTTTTTGTGGTTATTCCCTTGTGTGATATTGATTTTTCATTATTTTTTCACTTATGCCTTATGTGACATTGATTGTTAATTAAGTGGCATACCTTTATTATTATATGTGGCTCTTTCCTTGAATTACATTGATTGCTCCTTGTGTGACATTATTTACTCATTATGTGTGGCTCTTTATTTGTGTGACATTACATGCTCATTTGGTGATATTACATGTGCTTCTACTATAGGTGTCATAGCCATGACATTATGTGCATATGTGTGGATTTTATATAGAGTTATTAGTGATGTGATCTATATCACACATTTTTATACTTGTGTGAGATGCCATGATCTATATCACACATCTTCATGTGTATTTTATTATTCATTACTTATATCTATGATGATTACTAATGTGTCCTTAATTACTATATTTATCTCGACATGATACATGAATTCCTTAGGTTACATGTTTCATATACACTTAAATGATCAAAATTTTCTATGATGACATATTCTCTTCATGTTAGCACATGTTTTTCATTCTTACATTGTTTTATATAACATGATGCATATAACTCTTTTTTTTAGATGAGTGATTTGCAAGATGCATCACTAACCTCAAAATAGGGGCATATTAATGGGTTTGTCATATATTTTTAAGCCTTAATACTTATATATTTCATATTTTAAGATAGATTACATGATTCATAGGATTTAGATTGGGTCAAATTATCATTTTTTTTCAAATTATGGGGTAAATATATACAAATTGAGACATATTTAGGGGTATTGTAATGCATACGTAAACATTTTACATGTACATGAGTGAAATGCTTTTCATATTAATATTATTAGTGAAAAATAGATAAATATATTTATGGCATTCTTTATTAGCTTGGGATAGTTGAATCAAATTATGGGGCATGAATATTGGTCATGCATGCAATTTTTTATTTTCAAGTTGACACTAAAGGTAATGAAGGTAGAATTTTGAGTCTAATTTATGTACACACAAGTTTATTCAATATATTCTAATTTACATACAAGTCTATTATAGGGATCCACATTTTACATCTTGAACCTATTATAGGTTCAATATTATTCAAATGAGTAGTGCAAGTGAGGTTCTATATTGCTTAATGGCTAAACATTTCTCCATATTCATAAGGGTTGGTGTATTTATGTTCTAACCCATAGTTTTACATAGTTTCACTCACCTTGGGGCATAGTCACCCTTAAAATTCTCCTAGGGCATAATCACCCCAATCTCCAAGACTTCAAAGGGAAACACAACTCCCTTATAAGTGTATTCTTTCCTTGTTCTTTAAATTTCAAATGTTTCATTGATATATTTTACTTCATATTCCATATCATTTATGAACATTATTTTTTGCATGTTTTATTGTAGAATTTCATGGATCAAGTTGGACATTTGGAACCTTCTCTTGAAGATAGTATGGTTACACATAAAGGTTTGAAAAAAAATATCCTTTTACTCTAGAATTTTTAATACTAGAATAAAATAGGGGAATTTTTAAACACATAAATATAGTATTAGACACTTTAAAATATCAATCTTGAACAATATTTACCATATAATACTTGTACATACACATGCGACTCTTGCACTCTTCTCTCCTATTAAATTTTTGTCTATGGATTTGGCCTTCATGATTTTCTATCAATCACTTACATGAATTCCCTAGTTTTTGCCTAACCTACTTATTATCATAATAAGACTATCTCTTGATCATTAGATCATTTTTCATGTTCCTAGGATGCTTTTGATTATAGTTAGAGGAACTCAACTACTAATCATTTTGATTGTACTAGATCCATATGTGTGCCCTTTAAATAATCATTTTCCAAACTTAAATCATTTATATGGGTCATCCCATATGTTTCACATGTTGATGGTGTGATAAGTTACCCAAAGTGTTACATATTTAAATGCATGCACTAGGCCTAAGCCTATTCCTATCTAGCACTTATCAAGCAAGCATATATTATTCATAGGAAAAACACTTGCACATTGAGAGGAATAAACCTAAAGCTTAAAAAGCATAAATAATTCATAAAGAGAAAGTCCTATCCAAGTCTAAAGCATCTTAAATCCAAGTTAAGTTCATATTTTTTCAAGTCTTAAAAGTTTGATTACAGGATGCATCCATATTAGAGGATCACTATTGCACACATACACCTAATCAAGATAACTAAGTGCAGTTTGAGCACTCTTCAAAGTATTGGAATGTAGGTAGTGCTCAAAGACTCATCAAAGGGTGGTTAGGGTCAACTCAACCTATCTTTTGCATTCTTATTTATATAGAAACCTAGTGTAAAAAGTGAAGTTAGGGTTTTAAGGTGAAGGATACAAATTTTTGGACTTGTGCACAACAATAAGCTTCTCATATTACATAAAATAGTGGTTTATAATAAAGGACAACTATCTATTGTAGAATAGTTTGGCACATACCATAGGGAAATTTTTGGTAGGAATTAGATACCTATGGTGATCACAAGTGTCTAGCTATTATCGGACTCATCAAGGTAGGTTTATATAGCTAGTTAACATATCTCAACAAATCTTATTCCAATATCAATCCCTCCTACCACCTACACATGGTATCAGACCCAAAAAAAATAGTAACAAGCTAAGGAACCTAGTCTTCTTGATCATTTATATAAATAGTAAAGTGCAATTAGGTAATTCAGATCTACTTAATTTAAACATATATTAGATAATCTAAATATTCATAGTTTTATGCTTGTTTAGATTTATTAATTAAAAATAAAATAAAATAAATAATAATATTATAAATTAGAGGTGTTTTGATAGGGATGAAATATAGATACCCAAGAGGAGCCCCAGAAAGTGAGATGAAAGATACTAAAATCAAAGAAAGAAGTGTCCCAATGAAAGACACTAAAATTTGAGACATGTTTTTTAGTTAGACAAACCATAAGTGTTTCAAAATCTTAAATTTACCCATCACACACTTCCAAAGAGTGGTGATGGTAAAATTTTCAATATATTTAGCAATGGGGATATATTTATATCAATAATAACTATCATCAAAAAGTCAAGTTATTCATATATGTTATGATATTGACATGTCATGAAAATAACATAAATGGTTATTAATGAGTTATGTAAATATCTCACTTTTGATACAAGTACATATGGCATGCATCAAATACCATCCATAATTCAATCTTACTTTGATAATAAGTGCACAAGGAGAAGTCAACCCCATTGAGATACCCATGGGACACAACCAAAAAGTTCTTAAATACTCACTTCTATAGATGATGTGTCTCTTTTATATTGTATATCCTTTGTATTTATTATGTATAGCAGATTTGATAGAGATAATTTATAACAATTATTGCATTAAAATTAGTGAGCTTTCAAAAAACAAATTATCCCTTAACAAAAATTATTATTTATGTAAGAACCACTAGCTTTCAATATTAACTTACAACATTTGTAACTTGTCCAATTCTCCAATGTATTTAGGAATTTGTCCAGAGATATTGTTGGTTCTTAAAATTCTGTCAAGATTAGTCAAGGGCATTTTAGGATAAGTGAAATAAGTAAAACAAAATCAAATTCAAAAATATATTCAATCTAATCTTCATGAACCTATTTCCATACACATAAAAACACACTATCTTTTCACTCACAATGCTATGAGATTCTTCAACTTTTGTAGGAATGAAAGAGTTGTGCCACCATTAGGTAGATCGCATATGATGCTGATTAATCAAAATAAACACATGCCATCCAAGATAAATATGTCAAATATAGATTCACTAAAAATGATAATTTTCTTGAAAATAAGAAATGTCTATGAAAAAACAACTAGCAAAATTAATAAGATAGAAAAAAACTATTTGCATTTGGAGTGAAGATACGACTCTTGTGTTTCTTAGTTATTCACACACACAAAAAAGATTTTTTCAATGGAAATTGAGTAGGAAATATGAAAGTGTGCTTATGCTTACAGGCTAGTCAATTTAGTCAAATTTGAAATGGTTGAAGGAATTGGCCCTTCAAAAAAAGTGCCTTCTACTTTCCTGCAATTATAAACACATTATGCATATGTAAAATACAAAAATGAAGTATATATATACAATTAAAACCAAATATGAACACTAATTAAAGAATTAGTAATCTCACAAGTTCTCAAGTTGGGTCCAGTTTCCAATAAGATTTGGAAGTTTTCCAATGAAGTTGTTGCTAGATGTCCAACTACAACAAAAAACAAATTAAATGTTTCTCCAAACATGATTGATTTTGTATGAAGTTTTTAAAACTATAAAACTCAAATGCAACATAAAATTCACAATAAATCAAGTTAATATACTTACAATATTCTCAACTTCTTTAAATTTGAAAATGTTGTAGGTATTGTTCCACTGAATTGATTACTTCGAAGATAGCTGCCATGGGAAGGTAACTTATAATTCTATCATATATATGGAACTATACTGATTATTGACTCTTAAGTGAACAAAATTATATGAGTTATATACCAATTATACAAACATCAACAATCCACATTATTCTAGATAACAACCATATATCTGCTATGGCTTTGCTATCAGCCATTAGAAATAAGATCCCACTGTCCATGAGACTAAAGTATAATGATAAATACTACATTTATTTTTAATATTGAAATAAATTCACACAACAAATCCTCAATTTTATTTTATTTATATAAAAATGCATATAAGAATAGATAACATTAGGGATACATCAACTAAATATCATAATATAAATAAAATCCTTCAATAAAAAGGTAAGGAAAGATAACATGTGGGCCTATGACTGAATATCATTGCAAAAGCTACAAAACCTACATTTACAAAAAGAATTACATCATACTTGAAAGATCTTAAGACTCTTATACTAAGAAGGGGAATGCCCACTAAAAGTTTTACTTATTCCTTTCTCTCTATAAGAAACTAAAAGTAGTCAACCTAACCATATTTTAGAATAATTTATAGTCATCCAATTGACCCCAAAAAGTCTCTCTCAAATAAATAAAATATACAAATAGATAATTCAATTAAAAGTGGAAACACCTCATAAATTAGTTGGTAGTATCCTTGTGAAGTCTTGATTTGACAATCACACCTTGGTGAATCACTATCCATCATCCCAAGTACTTACATTTAAATGTGCTCTCAACTTCCAAATAGGTTGAAAAGCATCTTATCCACCTTGTTTTAATATCCTAGGTACCCCATCATTTTTTTTATCTAATAATAATGGATAATGATTAGGTTTTAAATATTTAATATCTCAAGAAATATTGACCTTCCATTGACTAGGAAATTCATGATTTTGGATAAATTTCTAGCAATATTTGATATCTATTGAGCCTTTTCAATAATATCCCAGGTACCCACCATTTTTTTATATCCAATTACAATGGATAATGGATATTTTTTAATATTTATTATCTCAATCAATATTGACCTTTAATTGATTAGAAAATTTATAATTTTAGATTTTTCTTAGCAATATCTATTATTCCTCATACCTTTTTTGCTTCCAAGAAACATCTAAAGCAATTACAAGGTATTGATATCTTTTCTTAGTTGTAAAGAATGAGTGGGAAAAGGATGTCCTCTAGTGTTTTGGAACACATATATCATTCCTAAGGATCAAGATGATTTTGATATCCTTGATTTGAAAGCAAGCATTTGTCCTTACATGGAGGTGAATTTCAATAAGGGCTGATAGTGATTCTCCTTTAAAAAAATATATTAAATTGACTAATCTTCATCCTTAGAAAAACTTACCCATGAAAAAAATGTAGAGTTTTATAAAACACCATACACTCTTAGCTTAAATACACACATTTTTATAGACTAGATTTTCTATCCACCCTTTGTTTAGGCACAAATACCTAAATTTGATGTTTTTTCATAAATTTATAACCAATGGTTGGGTATTTAACATATTTGTATAGTAATAAGTTTTATTTCTAGGATTAATTTTATTAATTATTTATTTACTATACTCAATAAATTGACTAATCTAGAGCTATAACATATCACCACCCTTAACAAAGGGTTGTGATCCCTAATGAGTGATACCTAAAAACACACATGGTGGAGATAAAACTTATGATAGTGAATATGTAAAAAATAATATGAGTATCAACCCATATTGAGAAAATGTTCCTTGATGTTTATTATCCTCCTCCCATTAGGACATGGGCTCATTGATTTAAGACGTTGACCACTTTATTTTTAAATAAAGATATTTCAAGTCATGTTTAATATATTTATTTGTAATGGATATCTTTGTCATGATATAATTTGAGTTATCTATATAAGGAATTCCTACATGTAATCTTTTTATTCAAACTAATGATGAGCCACAAAGTGTGGATTGAAATGTTGATTTCATAAATTACCTATACAATTTTATCCTATTTTTTTTCCTTTAAACATTATGGATTGAAAAATATTAAAGTTATAAATATTTATTCATATTTAACCTATAATCAAGTTAATTAATAAATTTTTGTGGGGTCAACTTCAAACCATATCAATATAAGGCTCCATTGGTACAAGACCATCCTTGGTGGTAAATTAAAATCATGTAGTTTTCCATGCAAGTACCACTAGATGCATTGAACTTAGTGGTGATGAAAAAAATAAGAGCCATATGTAGAGGAAAGAGATATTCAAGGACTAGAAGAAAGAACCATTTCTATAATATCCACTATGGGAAATAATCTAAGGTTACACATTCTCATGAATTCATAATTTCAAATTTAGATGATAGTTTGAATTGGATAAATAGATAAGTACTTTTATTTTGAGCAATTGGAGAAACCCTAATTGGGTTAATTTTATTTTTTTTTGGTAAATTAAATGGGTATACATTCCTTTGGTAGGGTTATTTTTAGAATGAAATATATATATATATATATATATATATATATATATATATATATATATATATATATATATAAAGTTAAAGGCAAGGATTATAACTTGTAATAAGATGATTCCAAGCTCATGAGTAATTTTCACAAATAATTACCAACTAAGTTTGTTTAGGATATCGTAAAAGCGTATAAAATTGAAATTTTTTGTAGAATATTGCACTAAATATATTTAAAAATTGACCACTCAACCTGATCATGTCATATATTTTTATGAGGTGTGGAGATATGTAAATAAAATGGTTAAATAGAGACTAAATTCCCAACCCTTAGTTCTCCTCTCTCGTATTAGAAACACATCCCTTTCTCAAAAACATATAGGGACATCTCCAAAATTATGAAGACTTCAAATCATGTTTCTTAATGTTACTATACATCCCCCATAAACATTCTTTGAAAACTAGGATACTTGTTATAGAAGTATATCAGATATGTCACATAAATTATAATTAATTTTCCTAAGTACTAATAATTAGTTTTAAAAGAGTTGAAAGAACTAAAGAAAAACTCTAATAAAAATGGTATTTTCTAATTTTAGATGAAAATTTATGAGTTCTCTACTAGCATATTCTTTTAATCAAAACCCAAAGTGGTACCAGTAAGAATAAAAACAATAAGAAGGCTCTTAAGATGTCTATGTACATAAGAAGATTTATGAATTGGTTGAAATGCAAAAGAGGGGTTCTCCATGGTTTTAGCTTGTATTAATAAATATAAAATTATATATAGTTAGTGTTATATATATATATATATATATATATAACACTAACTATATATAATTTTATGTCTTAGAGTACTCATATATATATATATATATATATATATATATATATATATATATATATATATATATATATATATATATATATATACTCCATGGTTTTAGCTTGTATTTATATATATATATATATATATATATATATATATATATATATAACACTAACTATATATAATTTTATGTCTTAAAGTACTCATGTGTGTGTGTGTGTGTGTGTGTGTGTCTTAGAATACTCTCATACCATGTTTCTTTAAAATGTTGTCCTTGACCCTAGTCATGTCTCTAGTACCTGGGATGCCTCCCATTTCCAAATGTCTAAGGTAAATAGACTGAAGATATCCACTTAAGATGAGTTGATTTGGAAAAAAATGCACTCAATAAATGAGGTTTATTTTGTTTCCATTAAGACCTAAAAATAAGTTTAGAAAATCTTAGGGAGGAAATATTATAGTAAGAAACACTACATGGTATCTCATATTTATGCACCCTTAGATTTTTTACTCTCTACCTAATGGATGAGTGAAAAAATCAAATTTTCAAGGTGAGACTCACTTGTGGGATTATTCTTTTGAATATTGTTTAATGATTTTATAGAAAAAAAAAAGCACAAGGGAAATATGAGATGAAATTAAAAGAGGGTACCAAATTTTGGTATGTTGAAATAAATGAAGCAACACTTTTTTTTTG
Source organism: Torreya grandis (assembly GCA_037957365.1). Lineage (NCBI taxonomy): Eukaryota > Viridiplantae > Streptophyta > Pinopsida > Cupressales > Taxaceae > Torreya > Torreya grandis. Next base: position 1,364,446 of record JARHVA010000080.1, on the reverse strand, counting down.
GTCTTAAATCAAATCTTGATATAAAAGTGAATATACCCAATCTGTTCCCTAATATAAACAACTCGTTGTTTGCTAGAAAATCTGAAAAGATTGACAACCATTTCAGATTTTACTTAAGACTTGCCTAAAAATTATTAAATCAAATAAATGGATGATACTTTGTTCACTCAAAATTCTATGAAAATATAAATTTCTCTTAATATTTATTTTCCATTATTTATCAATCAAGAAAATAAAGATGATTACATGGAAATTTTCCCCTCCAATACAATTAGAAGAGGAAATGCCCAATATATCTTTAAAACCCCCATATTTAATATTATATTTTTAGTAACATAGCTCACTCAAAATAATTCTTACATGCATCAATTCCTTTCATTGTAACCTTGAAAATTCATGCACTTCACACACCATTTATCACTCACTAAAAGTAAAAGACACAAGGACATAAAAAATGAAATGCATTCTCATTCACCATTCATCATTCTATGCATGGCATGAGTGGATGGTTACATTCCTCCTTAATAACTCTTGAATCTTATTGGATATGACATTTTCATGTCAGTGATGTCACATAAACCCTTTTTCAAATACAAACATGACATAACATTCTCAAATTAGTTTAAATATTTTTCGTAAAAAATTATATTTTAAATGTGATAAACACCCTACACTCTTTTGATTTAGGATAGCACATGCCCAATGACCAATAATTTGACATGGTCAATTTTAATATTTGAATGCATAATCAATTTAAAATAATATTTTATAAATAATTTAAGTAAGATAAGTGAAACAATTATAATAAATTACATGAAGATGTAATACTAAGTTGAAGTACCATTGATTTTTAAAGGGTGACCCATGAGTGCAAGGGGTGCACGTTATGGGGCAACAAGTGAATCCATATAAGTATTCCACCACAATCCCATCATCCCCCCCAATATAAACCCAAGTTTCTTATGCTCAAATAGATGGTTTAAAATTTTTCAAAACACTTGACCGCACATTGGATGATGTTTAAAATTGTTCAATGCTACAACGTAAAATGAAGTTATTTCAAAACGTTTTTTATTAAATGTCCCTTTTAATTAGCTTCACAAGTGCATTAAAGGAAGCTAAATTTTGATTTGTATGAGGAAAATAAGACAAGATTTAGATCAACAGCTCAAAATCCGTCCCCATATTTTAATGATGATTTGATAGTTGGTGTAATATGATCAAATGAACATATAATTTCAGGATGAATTAGACTTGGACACTTGTATTATTTATCTTTCATTCACAAAATGACACATGATTGTGTACTTGAACCAAGAGGAAAAATTAATTGGACTTACAATATTTCAAATTATTTGGGACTTCACTTTTTTTTAATTTTCGGGATACCAATAGTCCAAAACATTTAAATACATTTGCATTGTTTACCTTGCATATTACACATTTCCTTTTAACCTTTGCATGGCTTTTGCTTCGCACTCAATTGGGACTTCACTTAAATTTTCACATATTATATTTCCTCCGGTAGTCCAAATGAGGCTTAACTTAGTTCACACTTCACATGGGACATATTGTAGATATAGAAGTTTGGGACTGCCAAGGGAATTCACACATTTTAAGATTAGGACTTTTTTATTACGTGGATTTATCACAAACTCAAGTTGGTGTGCATTGGAACTTAACATATGTACTTGGGCACTTGATATGGAATTAAAAACATGTTGGATAATCTCTTTCTTTTCACAATTTTCTTTTAGATCTATCTATTATTTCAATTTGAAAGCTTTCTCCATAAGAGGAGAAAGACCAAAGGCCCTTCATGGTAACCATTTGTTTGGGGAAAAAAGTGATTTCGATCATTTTAACTCCCCAAAAAAATCACCATTTACTATAATCTTAGATTTATACACCTTTGGATATTTTGACTCTATTTTCAATGGAGTGAAGAGATTCTATAATTAAAACAATATAAATTTTAAGAAAAGTTTCTTCCATATTTGAAATGGGTTAATCCATCAACAAATAATTGCATTTTATTGTTAATGGTTTTTAAGAAATCTGATTAAAACGTAAGGGAAAAATGAGATAAAAAATATATAATAAGAGTACAAAAGAGTGGTACGATGCAAAAAAGAGGGAACACTTATTTTATCATATGAAATTGGAAACTGGAGCTATAGATTCAAAGGCCTAATTTTTCACCCAATCTAAGAAATACAAAGTTTTCTATAAACTCTCAAAATATTCACACCCCTTTCAAAGTTTCTTTAATATTTAGATGGAAATTATCAAATCTAACAGATGGCTCACATTTAATTCACTCAAATAAACACTACGCACATCTTGGATGCTCAAAATTTACATACATAGGAGGAGAAAGCCACGAAATAATTTGCATCCTTACATACCACAACCAAGGCAACTAAACCTTCTTACTCTCATTCTAGGTACCATGAATCTACTTTGTTTTAGCATCAAGGACCTTATAACCCCTTGAATCATAGTAAAGGTTGTGTGGGTAAAGATAATACATATTATTCTCTACCACCATGCAGTAATTAACGTCCAAACATGTAAAATATTTTTTAATCCTTTGTAATGAATTTTGATCTTCCTTAGATCCATGCTTCATTTCTTCATTAAGGTTCCTTTCTTCACTTGGTCAACTATAGTTAGATGTTTTTAATTTAGGTATTTTAACCATTTGGTTCTACTTTTGAGACCCATAAACCTACTTTTGATAATTTGCGGGTATTAAAACATGCGAGCACACATGCATTACCTCTCTCTTCCCTTCCCTTCCCCCCTCTCTCATAAATAAAACAAATAAATTATATATAATAATATGTCTAATCTATTTTGAGATAAATCAAGCAAATAGAGACAAATTATGTGGAATAATTATCCTATAGAACTACCAGAAGAGAAATATCACAATATATCTATAAAAAATAATAATAATATCTCTTGAAATCATATGTTAAAGTTGGTAAGATGAACATAAAAATTTTAAGGTTGAGGGATGGATGTTCCTTCATCTACAAATATGAATCTAAAGAGGTTGGAGTTTAGTTAGATCAATGCAAAATAAAAGATGGTTAGAGAAGGTATGTTGAGTTGGATCAAACTTAAAATGTGATTAGAGAAGGTACAACCATCCTTTCTCCAAAATAATAAGAAAATAAAAATAATTGGAGATAGAAAACAATAGTGTAACATTCAATTTTAGTTGTAAACATAGTGGAAAAAGACTATATGATGGATTACCAAACCTTCCCTCAGCAAGACAAAATTTCATGACTATAAAAGAGGAAACCATCCCTTATCCTCCCAACATTAATATTGTACTTAGTTTGAGAAGGTTCAATTGACCCTTCTCGTGATGTAAAAATTTGAGGCTCTTTGGATGAATGCCTAGACCATCCCAACATTGATTCTACCACTATGGTTTAACTGAATTATTAAATTAGATACATATTTTGGATTAATCCCCTCCAAATTTAAGTTATTAAATCCCTAAAATATTCAATTAATTTGTAAGTGAGGAAATATATTCCCCACATCTTCTGTGGGACACCATTTGGCCTTATGGGTTGTTGGCCCTTTAACTTAACTAGCCAATGCTCTTTCACTCCTCTTCTTGTTGTCCTCTCCTTCCTTAGCTCAATATCTTCTTCCAATAATAGTTGACTATCAAGAGAAAGTTCTTTGATTTAATGTAGCAATAGCCCTTCATCTTCATTATCTAACATGGATCTCAAAGAGACGTAAGTTCTCAACGTTGACAATGGAGTAAATCTTCATATAAGGAGGTAAATAAAATCTAAATGTATTATTTCCCACATGTTCCAAAATTTCAAATGGATCATACCTAAGAGGTTTATACTTCTTAAATTTTCCTTGGAGTCTATCTCTACTCAAGTACAACCTTACGTTGTCTCCAAAAAGGAACTATACTCAGTCTTATGTTGATCATGCCTTGATTTTTACTTAGTTTTTAATGCCTTCAACCTCTCTTGCACTTGGAAGTGAATTTGTTAAATCTTATCAATAAACCTTTCAATTATGTGGACCTCTTGATCCACTTTCCCATTTCATTTGTATGGTTGTCTCAAAACTACATTAAATGCACATGGAGGTAAGTAGCTTAAACAAGTTTCAAAAGGAGTTTTACTAGTATAAAATGCACTAGTCTATTATAGTCATGGTGAATATACACAAAATTTTCATCCCAAGTCTTAGTATGCTTCCTATTATACCCTCTCAAGAGTCGTACCAGTAATATTTTCACAAATTTTATTTTTCCATCAATTTATGGGTGAAGAGTTATACCAATGTTCTTTTTTACATTATCAAAGAACAACTTGGTTGCATTACTACCTTTGAGGGTCTTATTAAAAAACTAAAAATATGCATCTTACTAAACCGATCCACAACTTTAAAGAGATAGTCATGACCTTCCCTGACATAGGAAACTTTCCAACAAAAATTTATTTATATGTTTTCCCATGGCTTAGAAATAATCGGTAATGGTATATACAAACCCAAATCCCTATTACTAGGCTTGATTTTACTACATAACGCATATTATTTTGTGAACTTAGCAACATCAAATTATATATCAAGTCAATAAACATACCTCTATAAATGTGAAACAATATTTGTAACACCAAAATTTCTTATGACTTTGGAAGTATGTTCTTCTCTCATTATTGAAACTCTTTCCTTCTTAAGCACACAAAGCTTACCCAACATTTAAACCAAAACATCTTGAACGTAATAGTCCTCCTTGGGTTCAAATGTTACACCTTGGGACCTCTTTGATTGAATAGATGGCTCCCCAAAATCTGCATCATGCTCATATCCCTCTACATAATACTCACACATAAAAGGCTCAAGGAGAGCTATGGTGCTCATGGTTGAAAGCAAAGGATGTATAGATAAGATATCAACTAGTTTATCACACTTTTCTTATATTTTATAATCAGATAAAATTGACTTAAAAAATCCATCCACCTATAGTTTTTGGCTCTCTAAAGTTTTTTTTGTGTTTACAAATATTGGAAAGGTTGGTGATCCATGTGGACAATAGTTTCCTTACCTATAAGATAGAGTTTCCATTTCTAGACCGACTAAACAAGACCATATAGTTGTTTATCGTATTTATAATAACTCAAAATTTCACAATGAAATAACTTTGAATGGTAATATACAAGTTTACCTCCTTGTAATAGGAGGCCTCCATAGCATAGTTACTAGCATCCTTTTTCACCTTAAAAAGTAGCTACAAGTTAGGAAAGGCTAATACTAGAGTATGGATAATCTTGTGTTTGAACATATCAAATGTAACTTAGTAATTATTACCCCAAATAAAAGTATTACTACTTGTTTTAATGGTATATAAAGGTACAACTATGGAAGAGAAAGACTTGATGAACTCTTTCAAATATTAAACTACACCAATGAATATACTTTTTTTTATCACATTGGAAGGATTTGGAAAATTCACGTGTCCTATATCTCTTCCAGACCGATCCTAAATTCCACATATTCGACCACATGACCCAATAAAACAATAGATTATTGATAAAATCACATTTCTTCTCATTAAACACTAAATTTTTCTCCTTCAAAACTTGAAAAAAAATCAATGATCAATATGATCATCAAAATTTCTACCAAAAAACAATCATCCAAATACATAATGACAAATGAATCAATAAATGAACTCATTGCCTCATTCATTAACTGCATGAAGGGAAATAGTGCATTGAATATCCCAAAAGGTAGAACCAACCATTAATATAACCCTTTCCTTGGCTTGAAAGTTATATTCTCAATGTCTTCTTATTTTAATCCTCGCTTGTTGATACCCTGAGTTCCGATTCAGCTTAGTAAAATACTTGGCATGCTAAAGTTGATCTATAATATCATCAATATGTGGAAGAGGATATTAATTCTTGATAGTTATCTTTTTTAAGTTCTCTAAAATCAACATAAATTCTCCATGAAATATCTTTTTTATGTATTAATACAATAAGATAACCACATGGAGAAGTAATAGGATAGATTACACCTTGATTAATAAAAAATGTAACTTTTGTTTTACCTCATTGGAATCCTTCAAGGACTACCTATAAAACCCAATATTTGGAAAATAACTATCTGGTAGAAACTTAATTCTGTGCTCAATAGGCCTCAATGATGGAAACCATGTAGGCTCATGAAAAATTTCCTTGAACTATTGTACCAACTCTCCCATATGATCCAACTATTTGTAAATAAAAATGCTAAAATAAGTTCTATGTGCAGCCACATCTCTAACTTGAATATCTCTCAAAAGAATTAAAGCAAACCTATCATTTGCATTAGTAAGATTTTTATCTTAAGAGTTACTTATCAAAGATATTTTGGAATCACCTTTATATGTAAAAATTTTGTAGCTTTTTCCATCTTTCACCAAATGTTATTGATTATCTCTTCTCATAAATATGGTATCCCAAATATAAAAATAAGGTTTTACAAACATTATACCACACACATCAAGAGGTACAACATCCACTATAGCTTCATTAATGAAATGTGCATTAATAACAATTTTATTTTTACATTGTTTTGTCACCTTGATGTCTACAACTTTCTTCACCCAACCCAAAGCATATGGATTGGATGATTATAAGTCTTTATCCCCAGTTTTTCTATTAACTCCTTTCTTATCAAATTTGCTTATGAATATGTATTAAAAATAGCCTTCACTTTTGTTTTCTTTGTATGAATTTTAATAATGAAAATATTATCAAGTTCATTCTCTTGGGAACTATTACTACCAAAACATATCTCTTTATTGATAAATGTACAACATGAAGTCTCATCCACTTTGGAGCCATAGCCAATGTCTTCACATTTGAGAGAGCATAAAAATTTTCTTCTTGTTATTCTTAAACAAATGCAATTATGGATCTAACTTTTAAAAAGTTCCCTTAGAATGACCATCAACATTAAAGTCCCCACAATGACTTTTAGTATCCTTCTTATAAATTTAAGTAACATTAGGATTGCCTTTATGTTCACCTTTACCCTTATGCTTAAAATCACACTATTGCTTTGGAGTGCTTTGAGAGGTAGATGAAACTTTCTTCTTGTCCATATCTAAGTAGAGAACTTGAGAATAAGCCTCATCTACATTCATAAGCTTGGCCAAAAGGACATGTCTCCTCAAATGGCTATGGAGTCCACCACCATACTTCATTAAAATGTAGTAATTCATTATATCTTTGCCTATTTAGATAATATTCGTGCAGAACTCACTTATGTACTTATGCATGCTTTGGCCTTGATTTTATTTAAGATTTTTATAATACATGGACCTTTTTTCCTCATAAAAAATAGGATAAAATTGCTTCCTGATTAGTATCATAAAATCATCCCACTTAGTAATAGGAGGAAGCTTCTTAACTACCAAGGCATGAACATAACTTTAAAACCAAGTTAAAGCATGATTGGTTAATTTTAATCTTGCAAAAGAAGTATGTTGACTCTAATTAATTTAATGCAAACAGAAATATACATCTAGTTGGGATAACTAATGGTTTATCCTTTTGCATTCAATCTCCATCATATGGGTGAATCTCTATCTTTGCCTCAACCTTGAATGGAGGTGGAGTTTGGTTGGTATAGGGTTGTTATTATATGTTCTCATGCTCAAGTGTGTCCTCCTTATTGGATTTCAATGTATCCATAGAAACACTAAGCTTATCCATGAGAATCCCCATGATGAACTTTAATCTATAAATATTTCTCATAGAAAGCGATATGCAATCCACTCTTTCTTCAAGCTCGTGAAATCATTATTCTATTGTATGGACATCTTATTTATCAGAATGAACCATACTTTTTATCTCTTGTTTCCACTTCCTTATGGAAATGTCTTCTTCAAATAGAACTAATATACATTGACCACTAGCAGTACTTTCTCTAGTGATGGGCATTACTATAATGTAGTCATAAACACACATAAAGGACTAAAATTGATACTAGACTAGCTCTTATACCAATTTGATTCATAAAATAGGTGGATATTCCACACTAATTTTCACCAACACGTACATTATAATCCTAACTCAACATATGATTGATGGATTATTGTTATAGACTAATTTCAATGATAAATAAATGTCAAAAAATTATCAGAAAATAAATGTTTAACATATTGAACATTATAAGGAATCATAAGATAACACAAAGCATAATATGAACACACTATATGATCTAGAGAAATTCGGTGTGGGAAAAAATCTAATGGGTGAGGAAATTGCACCCCCCTTACACTATGTGAAGAGAAAATGATTGATAAACCAATACAAAATAAGAAATACTAATAGAATATGTATGCCTGAATTGACACAAGATAAATTGCCAACATAACATATTATATACAAGATTTCACTCGATAAATCCTTAAAGGAAAAAAACCAACACAATAATCTCCTTAACTATTGTATTAACTTGATCATCTTGTAATATAATAATTTAATTCTTAATTCTAATTTACCCCTACTGCATGTGAAAGTATATATAATCACATCAATAGGTAACTTTCCTAAGAATTCTTACAGTACCATGGGTCAAAAATGCAATCCATAATGGTTCCCCATATTATTGTGGGTCAGAACACCATCCATATTATTACTACAAGTAATAATTCCTATGGGATCACCAAAAATAAATTTATTTCTAAAACAAATTCTCAGGGGTGGGAGGGAGGGTCATTGGCCCCCCAAAAACCCCAGTTGAGGTAATGACCGAGACTCTAATTTTTGTGTCTAGTTATACAATACCTAAAGGGTGTACAACATTCAAAGTATACATCAGATATCCAACACTACGTAATGCAAAAATTGTACAAGTTATAACCAAACATGGCCATCATGGATAGAGTTTTCACTACTATATTATCAAAAGATTACACATGATTAATTTGCATTTATTATACACTTCACGATAATCCAACACAACTGTAAATAATCATTCACAACTAGAAATAATGGTATAACATGAGCAAGGATCCAATCTTGTAAACTACAATGTAAATCTAGCTTCAAAGAATCTCACTACCTTCTATGATATTATCAGATGCCTTATACCTTCAACATATATGGTATTCATGACCTTACACCTTAGAGCCTACCAAAGACTTCAAATGAATCATTTCCAAGAAAAGAGAACATTGGAAACCATTCCTCTTTCTTCATTTTAGTTGATGGAAACAACTGATTTATGTATACCAGTAGTTATGAAACCATCAAGTTCATTCATAAATCTCTATCTACAAATACCAATAGTTAGGAAACTACCACATACACTTACTATTGGTTTTGTCATCTTTGAAAAAATGCTTAGTTTCAAAGGCTGCAAGTTGTTGACTTCATTTACACAAGAATTCTCAGACCATCCCAACATTAATTCTACCACTACAACTTAAATGTACATTTAATTTTACATGATTTTTTGAAAAGTGTCTTACCTGGTATTTTACATACTTTTATTACATAATTGAGCACAGTGAAAATGAACTAGGAAACATATCTATCAAATTAGATCCATAGTTTGGATCATATGTGTTTGAGAATAGTGAGTATAAGTATGATGTGTTTATGTATTTATAAAAAACATTTAATGAATGATTCTTCTAATAAATTTATGAATGCTATATTTTATATTCAATATGTGATCATAATTTAAACTTCCAAATATTTTTTGTGCACTCTAACTTTGTTGAGTGATTGATGGTTGTTCATTTGACCCTCAACCACACAATGAGTAAAATATTGTCTTGAGTATGACAAGTACCCTCTCTTATATTGTATGATAACACATCCTTATGACCCATGGATAAGTAAACATTATTATTTTTAATCATTAGACACAAACTACCTTATAATAATATTTTAAAATAAACTTAAATACAAATGAGTGAAATAATTATTCTCCCACACTAAGATAACTTTAATTTTATAGTCCCATTGACCTATTTGGTCATTCATGCGCATTAATATAATTTCTTTATTTATTTATAAATAATAACATGTGTACTTGATCACCAAATTTAATTAATTTTGATTTTAGAGGCGGATAAATAAGTGTAAGAAGACAACACCACCAATGCAACTAGAGGAAAAAGCATGGTTAGTATAATTTATGTAGAAGCACAAAACAAGATTAAAAATAAAAGAGATATAAACACAAAGGAAAGACAATCACAGGGTGAAAAATATTCAAAAAATCTACATTCAAAATAAAGATATGAGAACATAAGGTATAAAGTATACTGGAAGCACCATAGAGCTCAAGGATAAGGTCATCCAATAATTAAAAAAATCCATAAAAGGAATGGGTGAGACATATATACATGTTGGTAATGGTATTCTAAAGGAAGATTCAAATATGGTGAGTATACATACAAACAAACAAGTACCATATCACTAATATGGTTGTCGACACTGTCTATATAAGAGTTAATGAGATTTAAAGGGAGGCTATAAAATATAGAAGCTAGAGAAAAAGTGAAAGACCTCAAATTTGAATAAGTGATAAAAACCAAGAAAATTTTGGAGGAAACCAATAGTGTGTTCAAAGCACAAGTAGTAAGACTGGAGAGATTTATGGGTGATGGACAGCATAAATTGTGTGCCCTAAAATAAGCCATCCACTCTCCAATAAGCTATATATTGAAGGGACATAAGGAGCCTACACAAAAAAATAAAATATTTTCAAAAGGCCCTATAAAACGTGGAAGAAAAAGAGGAGGAGCTAATAAATTGGTTAGAAGAAGCTAAGAAATGGGCACAGGTAGTGAAAGAACCATAGGATAAATAATAATAGTTGATATAAAAACAATTCAAGAGACAAATAGTAGAGGAAAGAGAATGATCTAACAGGTAAATAAACATAATCATTAACGGAGTGAACTATTATGGAGAAAATGACACAAGAAACATAGTAATGGATTTTCTCAAAGACCAACTACAATAGAAAGGTAAAGTATGACAAGCAAGTAGAATCATAAAAATAAGGGTATGAGGAATATATAGGAATATTCGTATCACAATGATGAACATTGAAGACAAAATATGGGTACTAATAAAAAACATTATTGAGAGGCTCATGATTCTACTTAGATGAATAAATAACCCTAGTGTAATAAGAAAAGAGAAGTAAGGAATGGGCCAAAGTGAAGGAAATAAGGAACGAAGAAAGATGGGCATACTTAGACAATGGGAGAGCCCAAACCACTAACCATTTGATTTAAAATAAATAGGGAGTAGTGCCCCATCCTCCACCTTTCTTTGGGAGAATATTATGTTGGTATGTTGTAACTATATAGGCTACCCTTGGAGATTATGATTTGGATTAGGGCCCATAACTAGAGAAATATATAATCATATTTACATACACACTTGAGCACCATAGCTACAAGGCTCCATATTTTTAGGGATATAAGAAATCAACTTGGTATGGAACAAGGTAGTAGAAAATGATTGAGAATATTATGGAATAATACTTTTAGTTAAATAAACTTGGGGTTGAATTATAAGAATGGAGAAACAAGACATAAATAAGTAATATATTTATATTAGAATCATAAAAAAATGATATAAAAGTTAGCATAGTTACCTATTACTTTGTCCCCCAAAATTCTAACTTGTTATAGATTGTAAAGACCCATATTCATCCCTAAAGAGGGGAATTTAATCTTATAGTAAGCTCGGGGAGATAATACTAGTGGGGGATTTCAATGTAAGGATAATAAATAAATAGAACAATGTTATAAGAATCAATGCGGACCTATACAATGATCCTGTATAGATATAAAAAGGAAAAAATCAATAAAGGATAAGACTCTCAAAAGATGAACATGGGACCATAACATATTTAGAGGAAGAGTTAATAATCTTGTGTATCATATACAGTTTGAATGTCTAAAATGACATGAATATATGGTGTAATTTTTCCACCCTATATTATATTAAATACAAAATGGTAAGTTATAGACTACCATATATAAGATAGTATTTTGTGTTACATGGGACATCTCCACGTTTTAACAGTGGGTTGATAAAAGATGATTTAGGAGGCATACTATAGTCAAGTTTTAGGATACTTTGATCTAGAAAATATAGCTGCAATATTCCAAATATTCTTCCATTAGTCAAAGTTCCTTCATGATGTCATCATGTATATTAGATAAAATCACAATATGTGTAAGAGAAAAACCAACCAACAAGAAGCATAACACATACACGCTTTTGCAAATTATTTATTGACCTTTGGATTCAATCTCTATGGATTTAATATTAAGGTTTCCCATGACTAGTCACAGTCATGATTATATCTTCCTTATGGTTGAAATGTTTTTCAAGATAGAAGTGTTGGTGTCTTATGCAAAAGAGATCAAATCTAAGGACATTGTGATGTTATAATTTGAGCTTGTGTGGGTCCACTTTAGCTTACCATAACCCATTATATTATATAGGGACAACATGTTTATTAGCACTTTCTAGTCTACAATGTGGTCCATGATATGCACCAAGTTGACTAAGTACACAACTTTTCATCCATAGATAGATAGATTGAAAATAGAACCAATTAGCCATATAATTGTGGATGTAATTCAGATGTATAAATCAAAATATCCAAAAACATGGGATGAGAGTTTAAGATACATGCAACATAGCTATAATCAATCCCTCCAAAGCTCCATAAGGCATAACTCTTTTCATGTTTGTTTTAGACTTTCGTTGTTGGGCCTTATTTATGTGGCATTACTTATGGCATTGGAGGAAGCATCTCCCCATGTAAAAAAATAATCAGACAAGGACACTATATATTTTGAATAAATCTGAAAAAAATAACATGTGAATGAAATCCTATAGAAAACCACCTAGAATTACAAGCAACATCATGACCAAAATCATGTCCCTCAGTAGTTCCATGTCCCTCAGTAGTTCCATTTCATTCAAATATGAATTATTCATGCAATCTTCTGCTTTTATTCTATTTTAGGTTCCCCATTATCCCTTTCATCTCCTCTCATTCTATCTATTTTCCATTTTGGTTTATTTTTTGTACTTTCAAGTTAAAAGTACTCAAAAATCCAAAATAGCCCCATCATATGAAGTATCTACCCCTCTCAAATGTAAAGGAAAATCCCTTGTCATAAGGTGATTTCTCCAATGTTGCAAACTTTATGTTGTTGTCTATTGAGCGAGTTGAGGAAATAACCAAAGAAAGTATAGTGACAAAAAAATTACAATAGATTTTGGCAACTCTACAAGGGATCAAAGTGTCTTATGCAAATAATTTTCATAAATTTAAAGGAACCTCCCCTAGAATGGATGTTGGCGACTCTTTTGAAAAATGGTACCCAAAACTCAATCTTTCCTAATAATGGAATTTGAAATTGATTCATTTCCCATTGTTCTAAATTTGTATCATGTTGCATAAGATTTGGTTCAAAACTATAAAAATATTCAACTTGAAAATATTCATTTACAACAAGAATATGATGAACTTACAGAGAGTTAGCAACAAAAAGATGAAGAGAATAAGAAACTACATAAGAAGTAGTTAAAACCAATATTAGCATAAATTACTTCATTTGATGATCCTACAATCAAAGCCATGTGGAAATAATATAAAATAAGTGTTTTTGCATTAAAAAATATATTATATTAATGTGCCCATGATCATATATCCAAGCATCTGATGAAATAAACACAAAAGAGGTGCAAGCTTCTACAGACATAAAATAAACAAAAGCAACTTGAATTTATTTTACCATACATAGAAAATGATGGTGTATTCACTTCATTGGTAAATGAAACATGGATTGAAGAAGAGATTTTAGATGATTCATGGCTTGAAGAAAAACTCAAGACATTATCCTTTCTATACCTTCATTTAAATAAATAATATTTTATTATTTATATGGAGACAAAGAGAAGGCCACACGAAATAAATAATATTTTATGATAAATGAAAAAGTGATAAGAGGATAGTCAAATCCTAAATGTAAACATGAAGTTGTTTAGTTTTCAGAAGCTAAGCAAAAAAAATCTAAGCTTGAAGCACTATAGAGCCAACAAGCAAATGTCAAACTATCAGAAAAAGTCTCCAAGAATTTTTAATATCACAATTTTTTTGTCCCAATTTGGTACTTAGAAGCATCTGATAAAGAAATCCTTTGTGCACCGCCATAAAAAATTTCTTCCACAACTGTCTTTGGATAAAATCAAGTAACTAAGCAATGTAAATAAGTAGACCTATCATTTTCTACAACTTTGTCTTAGCTTTTGATAGAGTTCTATGAAGAATTTGTCTACAAGAAGGATTAAGTTTTTTATCATGAATAAAATGACATTGTGTTCATTGAACTTTCTAGTTATGAGGTGAATGTGAAAGAGAGAAGGTGAAAGGTTTTGGATTTCAGGTTCTTTCATAGGCAAGTGCCATCCTCTTGAAAATTCCTACCTGGTTATTTTGTTTTTTAAGTCCCTAAATAAATTAGCTAAATATTGTTGCATTCAAGTATTTAGGGTTATTAATGACCATGTTAAATGGATTTTTAAGTGTGGTATTAACTAGAATCTTGTAGATCTAATAATTAGAGGTTTTCACACCATATCAGGACCTTATATGCAGCTATAGGTTGGATTTGGGTGTTCCAATTTCATATTTGCATTCCTAACATTGAGATTTTAGTATTTCTCATTAACAAACAAATTTTATCTTTTAAAATTTTGAATTTATATTTATGACTGTGTATTACATGTTAGCTACAACATAGTGCCATAATAGTACAAAAAAGAGGATGAATAGCCCATGGACAAATTAATTTATGCACTTTCCTTATAATTTCTATTTTTAACTAAATGGTTGCACTTTAGAGCCATTAAGGTGTAGAGATGGAAGTTATTTGGCCATTTGAGGTGCCATATAGTTGTAGGTGGTTATAAAATTTTGTTTTTATCTCTTAAAATTATGTTTTATCAAATGGATCCACCTTATTGCCATTAAGGCATAGGCCTGGGAATTTGTTTGGCCATATGGAAGTCTGCTACAAATTGGTATACTTTTGATCTTTTATTTTAACTGAATAGTTGTACAACCTCTTAGATGGCCTAAGGATGGTATGATTAGACCTATTCTATGTCATATTACTTCTGAAACAACTTATTTTTCCCTTAAAATTTCCACTTGATGATGTGACATCCTTCTATGCCAAGTAGAAGATTCTTTGTTGGGGCTCAATTGTGTGTAAAAATATAAATTATGAGTGTTACCACAATTAAGGTTCTAAATAGAATTAAAATTATAAATATAATACATACATACATAATTTTTAGAATAATTAATATTTTAATTCTTTAGTGTTTAATTTTTGAGAGAGCCCACAGGGCGTAATACTGATAAGTAATCTTGAATTTGGTGATAAATTAAAAAAATAGATGGTTGGAAAGGCATTATTTGGGTCATATTTTCTGATTTAATACTACTATAATAGAGTGATTTACCTTTAGACAACCATCTATATAAGTAGGTTGAAAGTTTCAGTTTGAGTAATATAGAGGTTATCGCAATAATGCCTCACTTAAAAGTTATTTAAACAAAGTATAGGACATATATATTCTATATGTATATTATTATATACAAAAGAATTTTTGTTTATCCAATTATTGATATAGAGGAGGATACAAGTGTCAATGAACAAGGTTATTTTCTATTCTTAACCACTCCTTAAAATAGGCTTGAATTATTTACCAAGTTGAACAAGTGAAAGAGTGTTTTCTCATATTTTTGTTATGTTCAAGGAAAACGAGGAACATTTGTTGTTTTTTCCTTACCTATGGATGTATGTAAATTAGTACACATTTTTATAGATTTATTACTATTTATTTACCATACTCATACAAATGGTTATATTCTTTATCATTCATATGTTTTCTATAAATCGTCTTAATAATCTTTGAATTCAGTTGAAATACAACAAGAGATGTTAAAAATATAGATAGAGACTTGTATAACATCTGAAAGAATAAGATATGTTGAGTGTTGACCATTTTTTACCACAAGTCAAAATGGGTCAACCCCCTAGAGTCAAAAATTTATATAGAGATATAATATAATGTTATAGGGTGTGTCATAGTTAATTAGATATGATTTGATATCATTTTAGCCTTGGTCATGGTATAATTAGTCTTTATGTCATTTTGAGTCACTTAGAGATCATAAATGAGCATTAAATGCAAGTGGTATGGTTTTCAAGGTGTCCATGTGTTCCTAACTTATTTCCAACATCCAAGATGTCAATCCCTATCAGACATGTCAGATTCTAATTGAAAACTTGTAGGTTATAACTGAAAATCAAGAAAGTAGCTATGAAACAAGGACTTTTAAGAGGTATACGGCCTATGAGAGAGAGTGGCACGTGGGATAAGGTTTTGGGATGGCTCTTCAAATTCCTTAGACTCATTTCCATGCTTGAAATGCTTTGGAATTGCCAAAAATGAGCCAAAACCATTTTGTTCTTCCATTACTCTAGCATACACATGAAGCTATAGTGAATAGAGGATGTCAAATTAAAGCCATAGAAAATATCTATTTTGATTCCAAATTGAGTGTATATCTTCAACAAGGTATACATTGAATGTAGGTTTGCCAAGTGTCAAAACCTCACTCAATTAGATCAAGGATCAATAGCACATGGGTGATCACCCAAAGTTAATAAGTCAAAGTCCCCCAGATCAAGATCAATGGTGTGTATTCTTACAAATAAATTTTGATTGATGATCCATTTTGAAGATTGGGGTCAATAAATCAAAAAAGATCAACGGTGTGTATTTAATCATGCAAATGGAGATCTAACAATGAGCATGAGGTCAATAGTTCAAAGCATCTTGAGATTAAATTTGATGGTGTCACATGTCATAATATATTTAATTGAATGGAGATTGATATTAGGGTACACAAAGGACACACAGGGTTGCCAAGTGTCACAATCTCAAAAGCCCATATCAATGATAAATGGCCAGCATTTAAAGTCAAGGCCAGGTGACTCCTGAAGATATTGATGGAGTGAATTTGATCAATTTTATATGGGACATGAGATGAAGACACATGTCTTAAGTGAAAACAATCATATTTTAAAATTAAATAAACAACGTGGCAAGGAGATGCCATATAGGTAGACAAGTCAGATTGAGAGATTTTGTGGACCCAAGTACATGAATGTATATACATGAGATCAAAATGTGATTTTGGTTACCAAATAAAATAATTAAAATTCATATTTTCTAATTAAATTTCAATCAATACCACTTCATAAACCCTGTAGTCTAAGGAAAACACATGTAAAAAGTTCAACACAATCAATTGTAGTTGACTGTAGGAAGGACAATGACTAAAAGATGGTGTTCTTGATGTTTGTATTGTAAGAATAGGACTTAAATAGATCCAAATGGATATCAAATGGTCAATAATACTCTAATAAATTCATTAAACATTGACACAAGACCTAAATCATGAAAATGTGCCTATAGGTGCCTTTTACACAGTCAATAGTACAGTCAAGTCGAAAGGTAAGGCATGTGTGAGGAGTTTGGCATGGTTGTCAAGTAAACAAATTGGAAAATATTCATCATGATGTTATACATCTAAAATTATCTCCATATCATGAAAAAAGGGTACAAGAGGGACTCTAACAATTTAATCTATAGTCCACAGTTCAGACCTTGCAGACGTTCAACTTACTCCATAAGTATGTTTTAGGTTGTGGTGTATTTGAAGGGTCTAATGATATAAAAAAGGGATAAAAATTTGTAAAAAATGTCTCCATAGATTGGAGAAGCTCCTCAAATATTCAATTTTCCTAGGTAAATAGGGGAATTACCCTCTATTTTGTTTCAGACAGAGGGTACTCCACTATGGTGCAAACTTGTAGACTTTGAAGGAAAAAGAGAACTAAGTGAGCTAAGGGTTGGTTGAACCTTGAAAAAAGGTGTAGAGAGATGTGATAAGACATGAAAAAGGGTTGGAAACACAATAGGGTAGTCCAAACAAATAATGGTTCAAGTAGACCTACATGATCTCAACTAGGCCTAAGGAGCAACTAGAGGGTCAAGTTCATTTCTAACCCTAGGTGAGTCCTCAAATAAATTGGAACATATTTTTAGGGAGTTATAAGGTGTCTTTAAACCCATAAAACACAATAAAGTCATTTTTGGTCTTAAAACCACATTAGGCCTACACAAAATGAAGAACAAACATCAATAAGGCAATTTAGAATACTCACATCTCCTTGGATACTTTGCATGGGAGCTCAAGGAGCTTGGAAAAGTTGGAGAGGGTCTTGATCAAGAATTTTATGGAATTAGTTCATGATTTAAACATCACAACTCTATGAACAAAGGATAAGATTAGAAAGAGCCTAAAACCCTCCAAAACCCTGATTCATGACTCGATGGATAAAATGAAATAAGAGAGCTATCCAGATGGCATAGAATGGCTTGGGAATTGGTGGGGCATTCCAAAAGGGACAAATGATGAATATAATTTTCTAAACAAGCAAGAAGAATCCTACACCACATTTCATGAATTTCATGCTTTGAAGGGCTATTTATCCTATCAGACCTTGCATGGTCTATCTCACACTCATTCTCCTACATGTATAACTCTTTTTCTCAGCATAACATATGTCTCAATGACCCTTGGACTTCTTTCTCTTCTCCTCTCTCTCTAATTCTATAAGTAGTGGCCATTTTGGCTTTTGTAAAAATATACCACACCATGTATGGAAAATCCCTATTGGAATGACATTGTATTTTGCATTTAAGGAATCAATTTAAGTCTAAGTTTGAGTTCATGAATAATTGTCTAAGTGTGCAAAGTGATGTATGGTGAAGTTAGTGATAATTATCTATCCTTTCTTCCCTTATCCTCTCATGTTTATGCAAGAGTTCCCATTCTAACATATCATATAGAGTGTATTCAAGTGTGTCAAGCTCCTTTTAATTGTGTAAATTATTCTTAGAGTGTGCAATCTACCTCTAGTTCATTTACCTTGTGCCACTTCATTCATATTTCCTCTATATTGAAACATTGATGTTAGAACCTTCTAGGACATAGAAGCTAGTTTGTATGCCTTATTTCATTATGATAGGAATATACTGGTCATGTGTAAATCATTTTGGTGTATCAACCCCTTATAGTATTTTTAATTCATGCAACTCCTAACTCTTTTTCCACAAGCAAGCACTAGTTTAGTTGATAAGCATTTCAAGGTACATTCAAAGAGCTAACCCTTAAATCTAGAAGTTCACTTCCACTATAGATACACCCACATACTTGGAAGTATTCCCATGTTGTCCAAATCTAGAAGAGGCTTGAACACCCTCTTCTAGGGTGCAAGATTTGGTGACAATGGTTCTAGCATGCCCAGTGGGATCCATTGTCTTCAAGATAACTTATCAAGGTGAATGTTGGTCTTGACAACATCAACTACAAATTAGTCTGCTACTCAACATTTGGCAACTCCATCAAGGTAAAATATAATTCAAGGCCATTGTTTTTTTATAAACTTGCTCTCATAATTCATGTTTCTCACCAGGATATCATCTAGTAGAGTGTTCAACCCCATTAATCCACCTATTCAACTTGAACTTCCTGTTGAAGTTCAATATCCTCATCCTAATATTCCCTTTGAAGACCAAGAGGATTTTTCTAGCCAAGGAAGTGAATAGAGTGAAGAGGTTGAATAATTTAAGATCTTGAAGAAGACATGGATAGACAACATGCCTTTCCTGCCTTCAATATTGAGAATCCAATTCATCTTCAAGCATATGATGTTATTACCCCTAATGCCACAAAGAGTGTGCCTAAATTCAATGGTGAGAGTCATGTTACACCTGGTGAACATATCATGGATATCTCAAATTTTTGTAGTTTCCACAATGTCACTTAAGAGAACAATTCCACTAGATTCCTTGCCATGTCCCTTAGAGGGAAAGCTCTTGACTAGTATAGGACTTTTCTTGGTAGATGCATCACATCATGGGATGACTTTGGAGTATTGTTGACTTCTAGATTTGAAGTTGAAAGTGATCATACCTCTCTCATACATCAGCTCAATTTGATCAAAAGAGGATCCAAGGAAAAAATGCATGACTTGAATGAGAGGTTTCAAAAGACTTGGTATAGATTCCCTCCTCCCATGATGTCACCTGCTAGTTTTGTGTTCCCTACCTACTTGAGAGCCATTGGCACTAAAATTTCTATCATGATTCAATTATGGGTGGTTCTACTCTTCCCGAAGCATATGAACTTGCCATCAAAGCTAAAAATGGTCTCATTCAAGATGGAAGGTTGCCTCCTAAGGTTTATATGCCTCTATTGTCTCATA
The DNA here is from genome assembly GCA_037957365.1 of Torreya grandis. NCBI lineage: Eukaryota > Viridiplantae > Streptophyta > Pinopsida > Cupressales > Taxaceae > Torreya > Torreya grandis. The sequence continues at coordinate 1,343,991 of JARHVA010000080.1, read as the reverse complement.
CTTCTGTTAATACTATAGATGTCACCCAAATTCCTAATTCCAACACTAAGCCTAAGGCCACTCCTAAAAAGATAGATAATTCCAAGGACAAAGATGCATATATTCAATAGTTGGAAGCTAAGCTTGGAAAAGGGAATATAAAACAAGGTGGCTATCAAAATTAATAACCCTATCAGAAACAATTTGGCCAACAATATGGAAGAGGAAGAGGTCAATGGAAGCCTAACTCCAATAGGCCTACCAATGTGTATAATCCTAGTTCCACCACCAATGCAAGGGAAATTGTACCAGTGCATAGTAACTTTATGCAAGGATAAGATTGGAAACAAGGCTAATTTATGTATGTTAATGAAATTAGAGAGCAAGATCTTGTTGTTCAAGGAGGAGTCACTCCTCTCCTATCATCTGAAGATAAGGTCATGATGCAAGCAAATGAGAGTTGGTAGCCTTATGGAGAAAGCTTCACCAACTTCTTGGTGGAAGATACTTTTATACTTAATAAAGGAGCCTCTATTGTAGGTAATACAAGAGCCAATAGTAAGGCTCTAACATGTGAAATTATTATGCCTACAAGCTCATCTAATCCTCCTGTAAGGTAGTAAAGCATGGTTGCAAGCAAGGCAGCTCCAAACACACCTACACCTCCTTCAAATCAAAATGTGGTAAGGTTTTCTTAAGGTGTCTCAAATCCTCAATTTCTAATCAATCCTTTGCCTCCAAGGACTCAATATAATGTGAGTAATAATTCCCTAAATGTAGTGGATTCTTTTAAAAGTGCCAAAGCATCTATCTCCTTGTGGGATATCCTGCATATGCTTGGCCAAAAAGAGTTATTACAAAAGCAATTATCCATTATCCCTACTAGTCCTTCACCTTCAATTCAAATTCATGGCCATGTTGATATCATAAATTCCCCCAATATCATTATTGAACCATCTATTAAAGCTAAGAAACCTCCACCATTTTACCTCACTCTCATAGTGGGTGATAAATTGGTTCACAATTGCATAGTTGATAGGGGAGCCTCTACCTCAGTCATGCCCAAAGTTGTAGCTGATAAGTTAGGCCTAAAATATGAGCCTCATAGCAAAGGAGTGATCTAGCTATATGGTACACCTTCTAAGACAATAGGGTTGATAAAAAATTTGAAGGTCTTCTTGCATGATTATCCTAACTTTCCTATCCTCCAAGACATAGTTGTTATTGACCTCCCAACCCACTTTACAATCTACCTTTCAAGAGACATTACAACCAAGATAGGTGGATATCTCTTAGCTGATTGGTCCTTCTTAACCTTTATGACAAGGTATGGGACAAATGTGACCATTAGAACACAACCTCTTACAAGGTTTCATATTGAGAGCTACATTGAAACAAGTTCTAATTTGAATTGTGTTGTCCATAAGGAGAAGGATTCTATTATAGATGATGGTACTTCCTCCAATATTGAAGGAATTTTTGATTTATTTCTTGATGAATATGGTATTAAAACTTATGAACATGATCCTTATGATTTCATGAAGGAAACTGATTTAGGAGTGTATGTATACATGAAGAAGGAATACTTACACCTCTACTTGCCAAGGAAGGAGGTGAGGATGATGAGATGTGGAAAATGTTTTTTGATGGTTCAAGAAGAAAAATTTGTGTAGGAATTGTCATCATGTTGGTAACCCCATCCAAACAATATAACTTTGTTTAATATAGGTTCCATTTCAGTTGCACTTGCAATATGGCTGAGTATGAAGGTTTGATTCATGGCCTTCAATGGGCAAGGAAAAAAGGAATTAAGAACTTGCAAGTATATGGAGATAGTGAATTGGTTATGCATCAAGTTAGGAATGTGTTTTCTTCCAATAACCCTTTGCTTAAGTCATATAAGCATAGGGAATGGGACTTTCTTGAATATTTCAATGCATTCAACATCCAATCAATCTCAAGGGAGTAAAATAATCATGCTGGTAGACTAGCTACCATAAGAGCTCAATTTGATACACCAACTACCATAAAATAATAGGGAAAACAATCTCACATTAAGATCATTATCAGACCTTCTATACTTGATAATGAGGTTTCTTGACAAGTGTTTGATAGTGACAAACACATTGCATACTTCTTGCAAAATGAGGTTGAGTTTTCCTCAAGAAATCAAAAGAGACTCCAAGAACAATTTGATGACCAGATAATGCAACTAAGAAAAAACAAGATACCTAAGGGTTTGGTTAACTTATAAATTATCTTCAATGAAGGTGATAAAAATAGGAAGGAAAAGGTGATCATGTCTACAAAATAGGATAACTATGAAAAAGTCTTGATCTTCAAAGACAAACTTATCAAACTAGGCAAGGTATGTTCTACATTGGAGAAGCAAGCATTCATTGATTTGTGTAGAGAGTTTCATGACATCTTTGATTGGGAGTAGAAGGACCTAAAAGGATTTGATCTTAGCTTAGCACACCATACCATTGAATTAGAACCTGGAGTTAAACCAATTAGGCAAAAACAAAGGCCCATCAACCCCAAGGTTGAACAACTCATGAGGTTAGAGCTTACCAAACTCTTTGAATCTAAAATTATATTTTCTATCAAACATTCAACATGGGTGGCTAACATTGTATCTATTATAAAGAATAATGGGGAGATAAGACTTTTTTTGGACTTTAGAGATCTTAATAATGTCACTCAAATATTACTATCCTTTACCCTCAATGAAGCAGATTTTGCAAATGATTTGAAGTTATCAACATTTTCTCTCCTAGATGGATATTCAGGTTATAATCAGATTATAGTAAATGAGGATGATCAATTTAAGACAACATTCACCCAAAAATGGGGGACTTTTGCTTATAGGAAGATGCCCTTTCATTTGTCAAATGTTAGTGCCACATTTCAAAGAGCAATGGACATGGCCTTCAAACGTTCGATTAATGAGATGTTGGTTTATCTAGATGATATAATAGTGTTTTCTAAAGATGATAATGAACATATGCAACACTTGAGGAAAGTGTTTGATATATGTAGGCAGTATGCAATATCTCTTAATCTTAAAAAATGCATCTTTGTTGTCTATGAAGGTAAGCTCTTAGGACATATTATTTCCAAAGATGGTTTGACTATTGATCCTAAAAGGATAGAGTCTGTTCTAGGCCTATCATTGCCCTTGCATAAGAAAAGTCTCCAAAGTTTCTTAGGCAAGATAAATTTTGTAAGGAGATTCATACTTGGTTTTGCATCTTTGGTGAAACCTATCACAGCCATGCTCAAGAAAAACCAAGTCTTTTCTTAGACTAAGGAAGGTAAGAGTAGTTTTGAAGCCATTAAGAAAGCAATTGCACAAGATCCTACTCTTGAATCCTAATTTTGCTAAAGACTTCATGTTGTATTCATTTTATAACCTTGACACTATCTCATCCATGCTAATGCAAAAGAATGATGAAGGTGTGGAACAACTAATTGCATTTTTTAGTCAAGGTTTGGAAGATTATGAAGTCAAGTACACCTTTGTGGAGAAACAAGTCATTGATGGTGTAAGAGAACTAAATAAGTTTAGGCATATGGTTTCAAACAATACGATTCATGTTATGGTTTATCATCCTAGTACCAAAGAGTTTCTCTTAGTAAAGACCTCAATGAAAAGAGGGTAGGGTGGATTACAAAGGTAATGGAATATGATGGTGATATCAAAGTGACAAAGTTGATAAGGGTTAAGGGCCTTTATGAACATCTAGCTTTAGATATCCATGAGTCAAAAGAAGAGGCTATAGTCAATCATGATTGCTCCCAACTAGCTAGTTCCTTGCCTCTACAAAGTTGGACATGAGATGTTATCATATTTCTTCAAAGCGGTGAATATCCCAATGGTATGAATAGATCACAAAGGAGATATTTTATATTACAAGATATTCCCTTTTGTCTTGTATATGGTGTGATTTTTATAAAAGACACTAATGGTATGCTATTGAGATGCATTGATAATGATTAGTTTGGAGTGTTGCTTGAGAAGTTCCATGATAGGATGGCAAGGGGTCATTTCTCTCTAAGAACCATAGCTCCCAAGATCACGAGGGTAGGATATTATTGGCCTAGCCTCTTTAAGGACTATTATGTTTGGATGAGAAGGTGTACACAATGTGCTTTCTTTGTAGGAAAACATAAGCTTATAGCTCTTCCTTTGAATCTTATCCAAGTAGATCAACCTTTCATGCAATGGGGTCTTGATTTCATTGGCAGGATAATCCCCCCATAAAGTGTTGGTCACAAATGGATACTCATAGCAACTAACTACTTTACAAGGTGGGTTGAAGTGGTGGAATTGAAAGAAGTTAATGAGAATGTTATCTTGGAGTTCTATGAGAGTATCATAACAAGATTTGGTACCCCTTCTACCATTATTTTAGATAATGCACTTGTTTTTATGGGTGTTAAGATAAATAATTGGGAAAATAGTAATGGCATATATTTGAGCACCTCATCCAACTATTACCCTCAAGGTAATGGGTTGGCTAAGTCTACTAACAAGAATCTGATAAGAATCATTAAGAAGACTTTGGAAGATAATCAAAAGGCTTGGCACACCAAATTGAAGACAGCCCTATGGGTTGATAGGATAACTCCCAAGAGGTAAATAGGGAATTCTCCTTTTTGTTCTTGTCTATGGAAGGGAGGCTAGGTTGTCTATATCACAAGAGATACCTACCTAGCACATCAATTAGAGTTGCTTGAGAACACTCCAATAGAGCTAAGGTTGGTAGAATTAATGGAGTTACAAGAGACTAGAGATAAAGTTCATCAAGTTATGGAACATCACCAAATACTAATGAAGAGGTCTTTTGATAAGAAGGTTAACTCCAAAAACATTTCAAGAAGGTGACATAGTGTTGAAATGGGATGAAGATAGAGCAAAACTAGGGAGACATACAAAATTTGACACTTTATGGAGTGGACCATATGTCATAATCAAGCGCAAACAAAGCAACTCTTTCCAATTAGCAAGGATGAGTGGAGAGGAGTTGCCTATCCCTATGAATGGGATACATTTGAAACCTTTATATTGAAGAATTGAAGGTTAGTCTTGTAAATATTAGGTTAGGTGTGAATTTTCTTTTAGTTGTGTTGTGTTCTCTAAGTGTTCTAGTTGAACACGTGTGTGTTTTTTTTAGTATGTCTTGTTTTGTGTGTATTTCCCTTATTTTTTGTGTGTTGTCAAAGGAAATTTGTGTGTCAAACATGGTTTATAGGTGACTCCATGGCCCAATAGATAGGATTAGGCTGCTGGTCGTGGCATAGCAAACATACCACCCTTGGGAAATCACCAAGAATGTTGACCATTTTTTACCACAAAACAAAATGGGTCAACCCTCTATAGTTAAAAATTTATATAGGGGTCTAATATAATGTTATAGGGTGTGTCATAGTTGATTATATATGATTTTATGTCATTTTAGCTTTGGTCATGGTCTAATTAGTCCTTATATCATTTTGATTCACTTAAAGATCATACATGAGCATTAAATGCAAGTGGTGAAGTTTTCAAGGTGTTCATGTGTTCCTAACTTCCTTCCAACATCCAAGGTGTCAATCCCTATTAGACATGTTAGATTCTAACTAAAAACTTGCAGGTTATAACTAAAAAACAATAAAATAATTGTGAAACAAGGAGTTTTAAGAGGTATATGGCCTATGAGAGAGAGTGGCATGTGGGAGAAGGTTGTGGGATGGCTCTTCAACTTCCTCAAACTCATTTCCACACTTGACAATCTTTAGAATAGCCAAAAATGGGCCAAAACCATTTTGTTATTACATTGCTTTGCCATGCACATGAAGCCATAGTGAATAGGGGATGCCAAATTAAAGCCACATGAAATAGCCATTTTGATTCAAAATTGAGTGTATCTCTTCAACAAGGTATGAATTAAACATAGGGCTACCAAGTGTTGAAACCTCGCTCAATCATATCAAGGATCAACGATATGCAGGTGATCATTTGAAGTTAATAATTCAAAGTCCTCTAGATCAAGATCAACGATGTGTATTCTTACGTACAAATTTTGATTGTTGTCAATAAGTCAAGAAAGATCAATGATGCACATTTAATCATGTAGATGTAAATCTAACAGTGAGTATGAAGTCAATAGGTCAAAAGATCTTGAGATAAAATGTGATGGTCCCATGTAGTGTAAAATCATTAATTGAATGGAGATTGATAGTAAGGTACATAAAAGACACACAGGACTACTAAGTGTCATAATCTCATAAGCCTGAATCAATGATCAATGACCAGCATTGAAAGTCAAGGCCAAGAAACTCTCGAGGAGATCAAAAGAGAAAATTTGATCAATTTTCTAGGGGACATGATATGAATACATGTGTCTAAAGTGACAACAATCATATTTTAAAATTAAATAAATAACATGGCATAGAGATGCCATATAGGCAGATAGGTCAAATTGAGAGATTTTATGGACCCAAGCACGTGAATGTATAAACATGATATCAAAATATGATTTGGATTACCAAATCAAATAATTCAAATTAATATTCAACCATTAAAGCTCATTCAAGACCACCTCATAAACCCTATAGTCTTATGAAAACACATGTAACAGGTTCAACATAGTCAACTGTAGTTGATTGTAGGAAGTACAGTGAGTAAAAGATGGTGTTCTTGATGTTCGTATTACAGGAATAGGAATTCAATAGATCCAAATGGATATCAAATGGTCAATAAAACTATAATAAAGTCATTATACACTGACACAAGACCTAATTCATGCAAATGCACCTATAGGTGCCTTTTCCAAACACACATACATAGTCAACAGTCTAGTCAAGTCAAAAGGCAAGGCATGTGTGAGGATTTTGGCAAGGTTGTGAAGTAAACAAGTCAGAACATCTTCATAATGATTTTATAAATCTCAAATTATCTCTTTATCATGCAAACAAAGTACAAGAGGGACTCAAATAATGCAATCTACATGTAGTCCACAGTTCAGACCTTGTAGATGGTCAACTTACTCCATAAGTCTATTTTAGGTTTTGGTGTATTTGAAGGGTCTAATGATATGACCAAGGGATAAAAATTTATACAAAATGTCTCCATCACTTGGAAAATCTCCTCCAATATTCAATTTTCCTAGGGAAATAGGGGAAGTACCCTCTATTTTATCTCAGATAGAGGGTACTCCACTATGGTGCAAACTTGCAAACTTTGAAGGAAAAAGAGAACTAGGTGAGCTAAGGGAAGTTGAACCTTGAAAAAAGGTGTAAAGAGATGTGATAAGACATGAAAAAACATGTATAACATGCACAAGGGTCAGAAACACAATAGGGTGGTCCAAATAGACAATGGTGCAAGCAAACCTACATGATCTCAACTAGGCCTAAGGCCCAACTAGAGGATCAAGTTCATTTCTAACCCTAGGTGAGCACTCCAATGAATTGGAACATGTTTGTAGGGAGTTATAAGGTGTGTTTAAACCCATAAAACATAAGAACACCATTTTTGGTCTTAAAACCACATTAGGCCTGCACAAAATGAAGAACAAAACTCAATAAGGCAATTTGAAATGCTCACATCTCCTTAGACACTTTGCATGGGAGCTCAAGGAGCTTGGACAAGTTGGAGAGGGTCTTGATCAAGCATTTTATGGAATTAGTTCCTGAGTTCAATGTCACAACTCTGTGAATAAAGGATAAGAGTGGAAAGAGCCTAAACCCTCCAAAACCCTGATTCATGACCCTATGGAGAAAATGAAATAAGAGAGTTATCCAGATGGCATAGAATGGCTTGGGAAGTGGTAGGGCATTCCAAAAGAGCCAAATGATGAAGATAATTTTCTGAGCAAACAAGAGGAATCTTATGCCACATTTCATGAATTTCATGCTTTGGAGGGCCATTTGTCCTATCAAACCTTGCATGGTCTATCTCACACTCATTCTCCTGCATGTATAACTCTTTTTCTCAGCATGACACATGCCTCAGTGACCCTTGGACTTCTTTCTCTTCTCTTCTCTCTTCAATTCTATAAGTAGTGGCCATTTTTGCTCTTGTAAAAATATACCACACCATGTATGGCAAAGCCTTGCTACAATGACATTGTATTTTGCCTTTGAACAATCAATATAAGTCTGGTTTTGAGTTTATGAACAATTGTCTAAGTCTGCAAAGTGATGTATGGTGAAGTTAGTGATAATTCTCTATCCTTTTTTCCCTTATCCTCTCATGTTTATGCAAGAGTTCCTATTTTAACAGGTCATATAGACTGTATTCAAGTGTGTTAGGCTCCTTTCAAGTGTGTAATTATTCTTATAGTGTGCATTCTACCCTCTGGTTCATTTACCTTGTGTTACTTCATGCATCTCACCTCTATATTGAAACATTGATGTTAGAACCTTCTAGGACTTAGAAGCTAGTTTGTATGTCTTGTTTCATTGTGATAGGAATATCATGTTCATGTGGAAATCATCCTAGTGTATCACCCCTTTAGAGTAGTTTCAATTCACGCAACTCCTAACTTTTTCCCACAAGCAAGCACTAGTTTAGGTGATAAGCATTTCAAGGTACATTCAGGGAGCCAACTCTTAAATCTAGAGGCTCACTTCTATTATAGGTACACCCACATACCTGGAAGTGTTCCCATGTTGCCCAAATCTAGAAGAGGCTTGAACACCCTCTTCTAGGGTGTAATACCCTTCTCAAACTCTATAGTGTTCTCTGCATGTCACAGTGTGAGATGGTTCACCTATATAATGTATGTACCTTATGTGCATCATTTGATCTAGTAGTATTGTAAACTACAATAGATCTTAACTTTGGTCTCCTTGTTAGGGTGACCTTGTTCGGGTAGTGTGGATGACATTCTCATGAAATGTATTGGTTTTAACTCTCTAGGTTGCCTTGTAGGCCGTCAAAGTTGTGTTAGCTCACTTGTGACTTTGGGTGAGTTATACTTCACTCTTACAGTGTTTTCTCTCTGTTTGTGGATTCTGCTAAGTGTATCTTCTCTGGAGACAAGTTGGCAATGCATGTGGTGTATCCGATCTTGGGAGATAATTTTGCCTTCCATAGATTGCTATCGACACCATCTTATTGTAAATGTCATAACTTTAATGATTAATTGTATCATCCATTAGGTTGCTGTGAAGTGACCCACTACCCTGATTATCTGATACATAATATTTGTTGGTGTTGTAATAATAAAATTACCTTTAAAATGTGAATCAACAACACTGATATCATTATGACCTAGCGATGGTAAGAGTTAATAAAAATTTAATACTTTTATACTTATATAAATATATAAATAATAAAATGGTATTAGGTAGTGAAATAAATAAATTAATGAATTTGAATACAAAAATATTTAATTATTTATATTGAATTCTTTAATCTTATTAATGAGTGTATATGATTAATCTTATAACTATTAATGAGTATTATATAATTAATGAATTTCATATTATTGATAATAAATAAATAAAATTATCTTTGAAATATTGTACTATTTTAACTAGCAAGTAATGATTTTTATTTTATATTTGTGGTGTTTGTTATACTATCATTAAATTGATCTAATGGAATATATATCAAAATAGTAATTGGTAAGATTAATACCGATTAATAATTTTATTGAGCTTTGACATCTAATTTTGTTATTAATTTTTTGTGAGAATATGGTTGACAATAATAATAATAATAATAATAATTATTATTATTATTATTATTATTATTATTATTATTATTAAAGAAGAAGGCATGAGGAATAAAATTATTATTATTATTATTATTATTAAAGAAGAAGGCATGAGGAATAAAATTATTATTATTATTATTATTATTATTATTATTATTATTAAAGAAGAAGGCATGAATAATAATAAAAATTTTAACGTCCACGAGACTAAAAATAGTCTATGGGACAGCAAGACAACTCAAGCAGATTTAAGTAGCACTGTTCGCTTCTTGTGTAGGCTGATGATGAGCCCCCCTAATTGCTCAATGTGCTCTTCGTTGAATAGGTTATGCCAAGAACTGTCACATATAGTATCCGCAAATTTATCTCTGCTATCTTTGTAGGCCTCACATTCTAGAATAAAGTGCTGTTCAGTTTCCACTTTCCCAGAATTGCAAAATCTGCAAATTCTCTCTTCCCAAGCCTCCTTTGGCCTCTTCCAACGCCCGGTCTCACAACGAAGTTGGTGAGAGTTGGTTCTCAGCTGAGCAATAAGAATTTTAGCCCTCCAAGAAATGTTGGCTCCTATGTACGCTTTTTGGAGTTGATCACAAGTGGGGTTGAACTCATTTATATAATATAGTTTCTTCCTCCCGATCTCGTTTCCCCAATTTCTCTTGTAAAATTTCTCCATAACAAAGACTTTTATTTCTTTATTATTTGTGGAGCACATATTGAATTGAATATTCCATTTACTCATCCATGTGATATTTTGTTGCATCCATGTCCTTTTTCGCTTACATAGTGTATCACTAAAAACAACTTTAGGCCATCTATCCTCTTCCATTTTTTCGATTCTTTTTAAATAGCTTAAAAGGCGAACCATAGCAAGTGCCTCGATAGGAACAGCTCTCATTTCACTTAGCATGATGTCATATGGAACTGTGCTTTTGATTTTAATCTTGCTTGTAATCAAGCGCTTTTGGATTCCTTCAATTTGTTTCCATTGTGCTATAGTAGTGCTGCTGGCCCATAATTCACACCCGTAAAGAACAACTGGCAGCACAAGAAGACCGAACAAGGTTTGAATAGTTTTCCAATCCCACAACTCCGCTTCACGGCACTTATTCTGAAGAGCATAGAAGAGAGTTTGCCATGCTTAGAGGGAGAAGAAACCAACAATTGAAATTAAGCAGTAGCAAGGAAGGAAAGAGATCAAATCCTTATCAACGCTGGTCTGGTGCAGCAGCAGGAAGATTTCAATGTGGAGCAAAGAAGAAAATAAAAGGGTACCAGGCATGTGGATCTTCCCTCGGGAATTAGTCTCTCATTTTCCAGATTAATGGACATGTTAGACAATAAAGAATAGCTTCTTTAGATTTAATCAGGTTTTCATCTATTTGGTTGTCTCAAAGTTATGAAACTCTCTGTGTGTGATGTTTTGTAAGGGTGAATTGTTATGCTTGAAATTTGTGGTTCCTTCTATCTACTAATTGTGCTTTGTGGTATTATCTGATATAGAGCCTTGAAGTGAATTCTGGGAAGTATTTTAGATCCGAGTTTAATTATTTACAGCTGTATATAGTGTGTTTGTTCTATTATTTTTTTTCGGCTGCAGGAACAATAGAAACTTTTACTTTCAGTGGTAGGAACAATAGAATTATATGCAGGTATATTTATTTCCTTTTGGTTGCACATACAGATTTGAAATTTAATTTTTTTGGGTATATTTATACACATCTGTACAGATTGATTCTCTCTCTCTGTATGTATATATATTTGTATAATGGTGCATATGTATACCTATACATTCTATTTATATTAGTCTATTATTTGATATACAATTGTCGAATTGAAGACTACAAAGAAATTGAAATCCGAATATAATTACTATAGCTGCTCTTAAGGGAAGTAAAATTTAATCAAATGATTTCTGGGTTTTGTTAGAAGCTTATTTTTAATTAAGCAGGGAGAAAGAAATTTAATTTCAAAATATGCATTTAGGCACAGATACATACAGATGGATGAAATTATGTCAATATGTATTTAAATCAAGTGTTAATATTTTGATTTAATATTTGTGTAAATTAAATATGAATTAATGTAAAATCGTAATGTTATGATATGTTTTGTTTTGAAATTGAAAAGGGTGTTTAAAAAAAAATATATCTTTAATTTATTTTAATTTGTTTTAAAATATACATATATTATATTCTAAATATTTGGTTGGTATATATAATATATATATTTTTCTCTTTTGTAATATTTTATATTTGAAGATATACATATTTACATATGTAAGTATATAGAGGAGTGTTTAGTATTGGGAAACTTTGAAGTGATGATTTTATTGGCTCAGTTATGAGCGTAATCTTGGGTGTGGGGGGGGGCGTGGAAGAGAAATTGCTTTTACATAAGTTTATATATCGAGTTGTGGTTAGGTATTTGGAATATTGATAACTTTTCGAAATGATTGAGCAAAGATTTATTGGAACAATTTCCTCATCTTGTTCTAGTTGAAAGATTTAAAGTGTATGATATTGTTATTATTATCTTGAGGAAATTGTTACTCCGTTAAAGGATGTTCGAGTAGCTTAGAAATAACAAGCTTACCGTCTCATTTTAGTGACTTGAGGAAAACTTAGTTTTCTCCTTATTGTGCTTTTGTATATATTTATTGTTGTCGGAATTAGGTAGAACGCTTGAAGTCATTGGTTATACTGTTTGTTAATCTGATAAATGAAAGAAGAATTAGTGATGGTAGTTTCATTTGTTCAGTGTGAGTTGACACTCGTGGATTATATTTCGATACAGGTTGGTGATTTTCTGTAGAAAATAGATTACACGAATTTATTACCTTTTATGTTATCAAAGTTGTCTTGTAAATAAGATTGTTGAAATGTCATATTCTTATTCTGTGATATGTGAATCAGATGTAATCCAAACCCCTAAGTGGGTGTAGACATTGGTTGATTTATAAGTACTTAATGTAATGTTAAGGGCTATACATATAGTGATGCATGTAGTTGGTGTATTTTTATAGATTTGTAATGCTATTTTTTCATTTTTTTTTATTATAAAATTATTGCACCATGACTTACAAATTTGGGAATATTTTAATTTAGACGACTTTTGCCATTTTAGTGAAACTATACTGTATATCTTGTTAATAACAATGTAGACATTTAGAAGCAAATTTGAAGTATGGCATAAAATTTTTATGCTTATGTTTTTATTTTTAGGATTAAGTAGTCTATAAAATAGCATGATACAATCTCCTAAGAACTGAAAAGTAACTAGAGACAATTCTTTAAAAAGGAAGCAATTTGAACTAGAAGTTTAAATAGTGTTTTCTAAGGCTTAGAGGTTGAGTTATATGGATCAAATGTCCCTTAGAGAAATGATGCAATTGTGTGATTAAGAATAACTATCGAGACATATTGAGACAAATTTAGAGTAATATTTATTTGAACCAGTCAAATAAGTGAATTGGAAAATATTCACGCTTTGTAAAAGGCTGTGTAGTCTTATGTATAGTATGTTGTGTAGTATTAGAGAGTTGGGTTAAAAAAAAAAAAAAAAGGTTGTTGGAATGGTTGTGAATTTAGCTTCTGAAAGTTCAGTAATTCCCTTACCAATTTAAACTTGGAATTAGACAGTCGTTTTTTGTTGGACTTAGACAAATAGAGTTGTCTTAATGGTGGATTGGGTAATGTTAACAAGTAATAACATTTGCCACCTCAAGTTAAATCACCTAGAGATTTAATAAACTTGGAAATCAAAATTTAGTTATGCAAATGGGTAAAAATCAATTGATCAAATTTCATAATTCATTCTCGAATAGGGCTCAAAATCTTTCCTAAACTAGTGTATTTTAGAAATGAAAACTTTCTAGCTCTAGCCTTATATATAAGGATATTGGGATAGACATATCTTTATTATCTGGTCCTGAAACATTTTGATGGACCCATCTCCGGAGGCATTTGATGATTTTCTACAGCTGATGTTTTGTTACAGCCTGTGAAGTCGATTCAAATTGGAGTTGGTAAAGTTGGTTAAAGGAGTCCCTAAGCTTAACCAGAGGTTTATAATGATTTATTTTACCTTTATATTTATGTAAAAATTCTTGTTTGACATTTTAAAATATTTTTATTATTTTTAACTGACCAATTCCGAACCTGTTTTATTCAAGAAATTAGCCCACAGAACAGAATTCTGCGTTAAATCCCTTTTAATAACGCTGTGCTATTTTAATGATAAAATAACTGGAGTTCATTTCTTAAAGTTCCTGATGATAGTCTATGGCTAAAATAATATAGAATAACTTCCAGAAATAAGTTTTATCTTGTGGGGGTATTTTTATCCATCGCTCTTTTTTTTGGGTGATTTAACAAAATTTGGAACTTGTCGGCAAAGTGAACTTGGCAAGTCTGGATGCATGGACCCTAGATAATGTCACTTCCGCTTGGAGGGGTACGCTTTATTAGAGTGCTCATGGGTAGTATAATGTTTTTAAGTGAGGTAGAGTGCTTTAGGAAACTGTTTGCTTGTGTGGAATTAGCGCTGCTCCAAAAAAAAAAATAGAAGTACTTTTACAGGTTTTAGTTAGGTAAATCTCTTAGGTGTTACATAGGATGCAAGATTCGGTGACAACATTGAGTAAAAAATAATTTAATATGATGATTATAATGAGTTTATGAGGCAATATGTATTTAAAAATATTTTTTTTATCATATTAATATGTTGAATTGTTGTTTTTACAAGTGCATTTCATATACCCATTCCATTTTATGAATTCATGATTCACCATGCTTGAATGTACAAGATTGTGCTTAAATAAAGTTAGTTATGAATTTTTATGTTTTTAAATGCTTGTAGGTTAAAAATACCATGATAAATATTTGTTAATGGATCTGCTTTCCATCTAAATGCTAACACACTTATTAAGTGCTTTGGAATGCAAGTGTAGAGTTTGGATAACTGAATAGTTATTGATTTGCTTGCATAGAAATATTTTAGCTTATGTAAATGCCCATTTAGTTAAGTGGGTACAAATTCAGTTGGATTGTGTTGTATTTAAAAGTTTAATCTTTGTATTCTTCTGGTATATATAATAATAAAGTTTTACTATTCTTTATTAAATTTGAGCATTGAAACTTAAAAAGGATATTCTTTGTATTCTTTATTTGTATATAATAAGAGGAATATTATTTTGTAATAGTTGTATTATTACTTATGTATATTAAATAAAAAGTTTTAAACTTTAAAGTTATATCATTATACTTATTCTAATGTATTATTATATATAATGAAGATATTATGTTACTAATGTAACGTATTATATTAGATTTTAGATATGTTGATCAAGTTAACATCTTAAATCATTATTCAACTCAAAATAAGCATTTAGGTCACTTCCTAAACTAGTTTAGAATGTATACAAACTCCTTATAAGAGTAGCAAGATTAAAGCTTAATATGATTCATTTTTGCAAGAATTTATCATAACTATGATAATGGTTTAGAAAGATTTTCCATATATTTTATAAAATCCAACCTTTCATTTTAAAGTTAATTCCTAAAGTAACATATTACCTTCACGATATTACCAAATAGATAACATAATCAAAATTCTCTTTGTCTAGACATAACCTTAAGTTAGTTTTACTTTACAACGATACAATGTAGGGCTTAGTAAGGAATCTACTCATGACATTATTGTAAAAAAATAAATAGATATACAATCTTCATGTGATATGGTTCTAAATAAATGCTTCATTCTCCATATTTATAGGGATTTTATTTATGGCTTAAAACAAGATAGCTTAAGAAAAGTGTTGTAGATAATATTAATCACATTGCTTACATAATCGATCATTCAATTAGAGAATAAAGTGATGTTTGACCACGAGTTTCTTTTTAGCAAGAGAGACTAAATTTTTTAGTGTTAATTTGGATATATCTCCTCTAGAATGGATTTCAAAATGAAAGTTGAGTTGAGATTCGTCACTACCAATACTTAGGATTAATTTTATTATGTCATAAGAATTGATATCCACATTCAGTCAAAATTTTACTAGCTCGGAGATAGATTTTATCTTCTATTTCTAGAAGGCATTTGTGTGATTCAAAACACTTTTACTCAGTTTCACTTGTGGAGTCACTTTGAAATCGACATTAAACAAATATCTGTAAGATGTTATTCATGAAACTAAATGTTAGTTTTGAATTCCACTAGACTTATATTAACTGACATACATTAAATTTTATCTATTTAAGCATCTTGCTATTTTTAGTAGGGTTATTTCTCAACTAGTTTGTGAGAAAAGTTTGCAGGCAAAAATTTTAGTCGTGAAAATTCATTTTGGATTGCCGACATTAAACTAGAATTTTATCATCATACTCTTTTATGATGTATTATTATAGTTAATACTACCTTGGAGAATTATATTTAAGTGCCAAAAGTGTTTCCTCCTTTCAGAACATATTTTATCTGAGGTCGTTTTGCACTAAGATTGTTGAGCCGTGAGAAGACCATAATGGTACTTATGACAGTGAATGCAAATAAATAGCTTTTGGAAAAAAATATCCTTTTTATTTATCTTGACCTTTTGGATCACCCCCTGTGATCCTTCATTAGAGGAACAAAGGATTAATGATTGAACAATAAACTTGTACTTACTTAAATAGTGTAGAGGACAACCGTCACTTGGGGTATTGAATATGAGGGTAGCCATTACACCTTCCTTCTTTTTAATTATAGGCATCTACCCAAAAGTTGTAGAGGATTGAAAAACTAAATAAAAAATTTGATAAAAATAATAATTAGTGAGCTCTATAAATTTTAACTTAAATAATAAAAATTAAAATAAAATTAAGATAATGGTTGAGTGCTCAAGAATTATATTAATTTGATGTGGTTCAAAACATAGATAAAGATATTATTAAAGCAAGACTAAAATTAAATCACCTAACATAATTGATATCAAGTTAAAAAAATGTTGGAAAATTATTAAAAGATTTACTAATTTTTAAACATGGTTAGAATTTTTATTAGAATAAGAGTAAAAAAATAAAACACGAGACTTGGGTTAGAATTTAATATGTACCCTTCATGGGGGGAAGCTTTATTCAAAAGCTAAGATTCTTGAGAAGATATGGATCAAGCTTGCAAAGTGAACAATAGACCTGGATTTCTTAAAACATTATAGGGATCAACGTGTATTCCCAGCTTGGGAAAGAATCAAGCACTCGTTATGGAGTGCAGGCAGTAAAAATATCTTTGAAAAAAATGAGCTTAGCCTTGCTGCAATTTATCATTGGTAGGACAAGAGCATGCATGAATAATCTAGCCACAGATCTTTACAAACTACACTTGGAGCTTGTATCCATGCTTCAGCTAGATGTTTGGGTGAGGTTTGATAGTCTTTCCCATGCCTTAGCTAGGGGATCCTTTTTGAAATCTAAATCTAGACAGAGAAATAAATTGTCAGTCTTATATTCCTCTAAAAATGGGAGGGTATCAACCTGCAATCGCGTTGACATTACTGTTGTGACATCCTAGGAACTTAGCAAGGCTATGAATCATCAAAGTGCATCATAGGAGGTCAAATCTATAGCAGAGGACTCCCCCTCCTCATGCAATGAGATAGTCTCTGGTTTAAGGTTACTAGGCCCTGATACTAATGGTTTCAACCCTGTCTAGGAAGAAGCGGTGGTACCAAATCACAATCCATTATTTCTTGTCCCTAGGTGGAGGTACCAGTGTTCTATTCTCATGCAGTTACAATGGAAATCTGACCCCTCTAACTTTCATGCCAGGCTGTGGGAAGAAGGTTGGGATGCCATTCTGACACCTCACCTGAACCCTAACATGGACCCGGTCTCTTCCACGTAGGTACAGGAGTGTGCAGCAAGTTTTGATGAGGCTCATCTTCCAGGAAAAGGTGTATTTGTATCTTCATTGGTGGAACACCAGAAAGAGGTAACAGAAGATAACAGAAGAGGCAGGAGCAGCGATCAACTTCCTAGACGGCTCCTCTATGATGGTGGCTAATCATCACAAGCTTATAGGGGGACCGACAAACTAACAAAAGATTTGTATTTGTCCACACGAACTTTCCCATCCTGTTGTTAGGGTTCCTTGAGAGTGTTTGGTTCACCCTAGGTTTAGGGTTAATTTTGAGGATGTTAATTTTGTAGGGGATTTTAATTGTAAAAATGTCATAGTCATTGAACTTGACATTATTCCTTTGCCCCCTCCCTTAGGGGCAGAGTCTCCCTTGGTCGAACAACAATAACAATAATGATGATAGATGTTGTTGTTGTTTACCAATTAAATGTTAGTAACAATAATTTTAATAATATTTAATTTTGTATTGTTAACAATATTAGTAATAACAACGATAATAATTATGACATTGTTTTATTTGATTGGGATGATAAGTTGGTGGTAAACCTATTCTTTGCACATTAACAAATCCACTTTTAACATTTAAAAAAGAGCTTTAGGTTTTTCCATATCTCCTCTTCAGATCCCTAAGTGATATTTCATTCTCAGTATTGACAATGTCTTGAAAGACCTTCCTTCAAATATTGCAAAAGAGGTCAAACAAGACTGTGCCATTGATTTACATTGTTCAAAGCCTCCTCCATGAAACATTCTTAAATAAGAATGGAGAGCTCTTAAAATTTTAAACAAAAATAAAGACATTGTGATCCTCAACGCTGACAAAATAAATGCCACTATTCTTATGAACCATGTGGATTATGACGCTAAGATGGAAGACCACCTCATTGATAATGGTAGCTATAGGAGGCTTACCCATAACCCATTTTCTCACATTTTAAAGAATGTAACGAAGGTTATCAAGTCCTCCTCTCTTGATGCCTTGACCAATAAGAAGTTGACTCCTAGCAAAGAGGTCACCCCCAGAGTCTACGGTACCCCTAAAATCCATAAGGAAGGTAATCCTCTTAGGCCCTATTGGCCATTTTTGGCCCACATAAATTTTGCCCAAGTATGAGAAGGTGGACATTCAAGCAAAAGTGGCAAGTTTAGAGAACCTCGAGTTCTCCAAAGTAGAAGTCTTCGGGCTTTCGAAGTTGCAAGACTTTGGGTTTCTGAGGGCACAGTGCAAATCGGTTTCCAGCAGTGCTTAACTTCTAAATGTTTTATAAGGAGAAGTAATTTGGGTTTACGAACTCAAATTATTCATGGACAGTGTATTTCGGGTTCTCCAAGGAGCACTACTTGATTATTTCATAAGTTGTGAGCAGTCAGAAGCCTGAAATAAATAAAAGGGCTTGACAAACTCGATTTGGTCTCCAAAAATAGTGCTTCTCGGGTTCTTCAAGAGACAAGTCTTTCAAAAAACTCGAAGGTACATTTCGAAAAACCCGAAGGTACACTTCAAAAATCTGAAGGGCATTTTCAAAAATGCCGAAGGGCCTTTTTTAGGCAAAAGGGATCTTTTCAACATTTCTGAAAGACTAGTCAACTTTTCAGAAGGTCACTTTCATAAATCCGAAGGGCTTTTCCTTTTCCAAGTGGACAGTTGCAAGTTTCTCGAAGGGTATGTTACCCTTCGGAAGGACCATTTAAAAATTCTCGAAGGGTATCTTTCCCTTTGGGAGGATCATTTGCGGAAGTCCGAAACGATGACAGGGAGCCCGAAGAGTCTCTCACCCTTTGGGAAAGTCCATTTTGAAAAGTCCAAAAGGTAATTTCTGAAGGAAGAGAGCAAGAAGGAAGCTTCGGACAAAAAGTCCGAAGGAATTCCTTTGGACAAATTGTCCCAAAGAATTCCTTCGGGAGATTTCCCTGAGGCAAATAGGAGCCCGTAGAATAAAGAAGACTTCTAGATGCAGAAGCCTGAAGACTTCAAGATGGACAAGTCCGAAGTAAGTAAGCTTAGAGAACTCAAATTAAATCGGGTTTCTCCAAGTACTTTACTTAAAAAGCTTTATAAGTAAAGGATCTGGGAAAGTCCGAAGTTAGAGAGATCAAAGAGTCTGAATTACTCTGCATAGAGTAAATCAAGATTCTTCAAGTGCTTGACTTAATCTTGGTCCAGCAATGCAAGAATCATGATGCAATGAATGAAAGGCTGCCACGTGGCGTAAGCTGGAGTAGAAAGGACCAATCAGTAAAGGACAAGTGGCACAAGGATGACCAGTGAGCATGGGAGAGTCCAAGCAGCTGGTAGTTGGAAACTTATGAAGGCTCTTGTCCTTCAATATGGTTTCCTCTTGACAAACAACCGTCCGAACACAAAAATAACATGGGTCGGTTTGAACTCCCAGGCATGGAGACCCGCGTCCTTCAGACAGGACACGTAAAAGTGAAAGACACCATGCTGTTTAAATGCAAAGATAAATGTAGTCGTGCCAGGAAGAGATGCCTCGCTGCCCGCAACGTGACTTCTCTCAACTCCACCAAAAGAGACTTGAATGTGGGAGTGGCTCAAGAAGGTGGTTTAGTGATCTTGAGTGGCGCATTTTTTAGTGGTACAAGGGAGGATGACAACAGGGATCCCAGTCATCAGCGACTTCTTCCCTCTTCCCATTTTCTCTTCCCCCTTTTTTTGTTATAAACAGAGGCCTTGGAGCCAAGAAATTATCCTCGAATTGGCGATATAATTACTTTGCAGAAATCGCTTTGTAAAAGACTCTTTTAAAGCAATACAAGGAAGACTTTTATGCTTCTTGTTAAAGACAAGTGTGCACGTTTAGTTTGGCTTACAGAATGTATGATCATTGTTCATCACCTACGATTGTTCCAAGCACCTTGCTTTTGATCCTTTCGGTTTTGTGCAGGATTGTGCGAAGTGTCGTTGTGTCGAGCCCCCTTTGAAGTGTTACCAGCTTATAGTGTCTCCCGTAGACCTATTCTTGTTATCCTTCAAAACGCAAAGCTCTCCTTTGACCTCCACGCAAAAGCTCTATGCCTATGGCCTTGAGATAGAACCAGAATAGCTTGTGTCCTATTTGGTTTCATTAGTAGTTGACTCTTTTCCATATTTAGTGGATCATTCTCTTTGGTGCATCACCTCCCTTAGCTTAGATTTCTTTCCAAGTTATCCTCCTATCCCTTTTCCTTAGCCATAATAGATTTTAGTGTGGGAATGAAGAGCTAAAGTGAAACACCTGAGGAACTAGCCTCATTAAAAAGCCTAGAGGTTCAACCTCACCATAGGATACCCACATCCTGAAGTTGTCTCCATGCTTGTAATTGGAAGTGAGAGAGCTTGAAGAACTCTCTCACAATGGTGCAATTCCAAGCTCTAACAGGCCCATTATTGATACCACTGACTCACCTACCTATAGTCTTGCAGCGTTATTAGCTAATAGGTTGAAGCCGCTAGTGGAAAAAACTTCCTCTTTTATCTATGACTCAAGGAATTTCATGGATTTCATCAAATAAAAGAGGATCTATAGTGAGAAAATGTTGGTGAGTTTTGATGTGGTGTTCTTTTTCATAAAATTTCCTATTGATGAAGCTGTAAAAATAGTCTTAAATATCACATATGATGAAATGTCCTCTTTAGTAGCTTTGCATCTAAACTCCAATTTCCTCTCCTTTAAGGGTCTGATCTTTGAATAATGTGAAGGTATGGCAATGGGTTATCCTCTTCCATTGGTGGTAGCCAACCTATTCATGGAAAAGTTTGAAGAGAGATCCCTACATACCTTTCTTCTAAAACCCAAATGGTGGAAGAGGTATGTCGATGAAACCAAATTATTTTGGCAACATGGAAAGGATAGTTTAGAATAATTTAACTCCCAACTTAATAGTCTCATGTCCAGCATTAAATTCACCAAAGAAATTGAGAAGGGGGAAACCTACCCTTTTTAGATGTTCTCATTTCCATAAAACAAGATGGGTCCCTTGTTAGGAAGGTGTACAGAAAAGGAACCCACACTGACCTTTATTTACATGCTTCTTCCCATAATCACCCAGCTCATAAGGTAGGAGTGTTAAAAACCTTAGCCACCATAGCTTTAAAAATTTATGATAAATACAACCTAGATCAAGAAATTGAACACTTAAAAAAGGTTTTTAGAATGAATGGCTACACAAGTAAATAAATTACTAGGGATATAAAACAAGCCAAGATTAACATCAAAAGGCATAGTAAAAAGATGTCTAGGGATGGAGGCATGGTGGCTTTCCTATCATATGTTGAATCCATTTCTAACAATAAAATTCTCAAATGTCAAAATATTCATTCTACCTTCATCCCTATTATCAAGTTACATATGGTTGTAGGGTCAACAAAAGACCCTATGGACCCTAGGTTACATAGTGGGGTTTACAGAGTTGATTACTCCTATGGCATCCCTTATATAGGGAAAATGGGAAGGTCCATCCGTACCAAAATCAAAGAACACGTAGCAAATATTAGACTTGAAAGGAAGTAGAAGTTGGCCCTAGTAGAACACTCATGCAAAACCAAACACGCTATATGCATTGAAGATGCCAGAGTTGTCTCCATAGAAAACCATTTCCATAAATGGAAACTAAGGGAAGCCATCAAGAGTAGTAGACACTCCTTTAATCTCAATAGGGATGAGGGCCTAGGGATAGGTCACACCTGGAGACCCATTGTCAACAACCTTTCAACTAGGCTCCCTTCTTTTAACCAATGATAGTTTTTTCATTAGGTCAATTTATTATACTTTGGGCTTAATATAATTATAACCTTGTTTAAAATTAGTAAATCATTATTATTTTTCAACAACCTTTTTACCTTGTTAATAATTTATATTAGATGTTTTTATTTTTTACTCTCGTCCTAATAAAAATTCTAACCATATTTAAAAATTAGTAAATCTTTTAATAATTTTCCAACATTGTTTTAACCTTGATAGCAATTATATCAGGTGATTTAATTTTACTCTTACCCTAATAATATCCTTATCCATGTTTTGAACCACATCAAATTAATATAATTCTTGCGTACCCAACCATTATCTTAATTTTAATTCGTCAAGTTAAAAATTTATAGGGATTGCTAATTATTATTTTTATCAATTTTTTTTTAAGTTTTCAATCCTCTACCACTTTGGGGTATATGCTTACAATTGGAAAGAGGGAAGGTGCAATGACTACCCCGATATTTAATACCCTAGGTGACCATTGTCCTCTACACTATTTAAGTAAGCATAAGTTTGTTGTTCAATTATTAGTTCTTTGTTCTCTTGATGAAGAATCACAGGTGGTGATCCAAAATGTCGAGACAAATAAAAAAGATAGTTTTTTTCAAAAGCTATTTATTCATAGCATATGTATTGTGAAAGCATAACCTATTTAACTTATGATAGTGTTTCAGTGTTTTGTTGTGGGCTTGTCCTTGTTCATTTATTGCATTGAGCTTACTCTTTGCGACCATTCTTAATTTTTATGGTGATTTGACCCAATGGTCTATCTTCTGAGAGTCACTTTTAGCTCTCGATCTATCACCGCCCTCATTAGTGACAAGTGTAGCTTAGACAGAGTTTGTATCCTTTGGTAAAGTTTGAGTTGTTCTCATTGAGTTCCATGGTTCTACGTAGATCATTTTGAGAAATATTTGTCTTTATTCCTTGATATTTACTCTCTCTCTCTCTCTCTCTTACTGCTTAGAAATTTGTGAAACCAAGTGGAGTATAGTGAGTACTAAAGTGTGAGAGAGGCAGACATGGATATGTCTAGTTATGTGCTATATTTATCTTTCCCTGTCTCATTGTTGTTTTTCCATGATACGAGTTCATGATTGTATTTTTTATTTTAACCATTGGGAACTATTGATTGATGCATCTGGTTTAGATAACTACTTTGTTTAGATTCTTATTACCATTTTCACCTCCAATCAATGTGTGGCCAAAGAGTGAAATTGGGTGTTTTGTGTTTAGATAGGTATGAGAGGAATTTGGTTATCTCTACCTAATGTTCTACATGATCCTAGTTGGTTTGTATGTGTGAACCATCAACCTATAAATGTCTGGGGGTTTTTTTTGTTTCCTACATGGACCTTGTTCCTTGTTCAATGCATGTTTCACATCTAATGTAGTACATTACAATCTTGCTTGTATCAAAATGGATCCTTGTGTTTTTTAATCTCAATGTAATGATTTTCTGCTTGTCTCAATCATTCTGGAGATGCGATCAGTTGGTTTTTCTTTTTTCTAATTGTGTGTTTCTAGTGTGTATTTCAGTCAAGAAATTTTGGGCATGACATTTTGGTATCATACCCCGGTTTCTACACCAGGAGCTTTGGGGATTAATATTCGGTACCACTTCTTCCACAGTGAACCAATGTGTGTACATGTTGAGTGTTACACCTCATTGAGGTGGTAAGGATAATACACATGAAGAGTTACCTTGGACTATGGATTCTTTGACCAAGTAAAATATTATTAGTTTATTGTTTTGGTATATGCACCTAAGAGATCCATGTTAAGACTTGTTGAACATCCACTAATATAATAGAGTAGATGAGGCTTCAAAAAATCTTGGAACAAGGTTCCAACCAAGTGATAGGAAGTCAGATGGCCACAAGTACCAAATGATTGTTTGATCCAGACAACACTTCAGGCAATGATTTGGGCAACACTTCAGGGGACAATTCGGGCAACGGTCCTACCCCAATTAGTAGCAGAACTTTCGAGAGCCATAACTTTTGCATCATAGCTCTGTTTGACTCCCCGTTTGAACTATTGGAAAGCTAAGAATCAGGGGAACATCATGAGATGGCACTGAGCTCCACTCAGTGGGTTTTTACTCCCAAAAACAAAATGGAAGTGCCCCAAATTTTAAATTTAGTAGTGCAATCTAAAAATAGTAAGTTTCTAAAAATAGTAATTTTTCGAATTCTGTGTTATAATTCATGGAAGTCAAACCATTTCATCTCCCTCGAGATTGGTGACCTTCCACATCCTCCTGCCTTCAAAAATAAGGTATAAATAGATATGTAGCCCGAAAAGGAAAACAAACATCTCTTCCTAGAGATAGGCATATGTTGTATTTGTAATTTTGAGCAATAAAATGTCTCTTCTCAGAGATAGCTGTTGACCATTTTTGGTCCAAAAGGCCAAAATCGGTCCCCTTCCTTCCCTGCTGTCCTGAGCTAGTTTTCATTTTTGATTTTGCACAAGTCTGGAATTTTCTACAGACTCCACACGATCTTCTACGGACTCCACAAGAATTTCTATGGACTCTGCAGGTCCATTTCTACGGACTCCACAGGATTTTCTA
Source organism: Torreya grandis (assembly GCA_037957365.1). Taxonomy (NCBI): domain Eukaryota; kingdom Viridiplantae; phylum Streptophyta; class Pinopsida; order Cupressales; family Taxaceae; genus Torreya; species Torreya grandis. Next base: position 1,319,083 of record JARHVA010000080.1, on the reverse strand, counting down.
TGGACTCCACAAGAATTTCTATGGACTCTGCAGGTCCATTTCTACGGACTCTGCAGAGAATAAATGAGTTCCCAACACTTAGATGCAAAATGGACAAGTGCTCGTTTCAGGTGTCTGGTTCAGTTGGTTTCATTCAAGTGCCTGGTTCATCGTTTTGCTTCAATGGCTTGTTTCAATGGCTCGGTTCAACAGTCGGTTCAATGCCTTCGTTCAAGGTTCGGTTCAATGGTTTGTTTCAAAGAGACGAGTCCCCAACACTTAGGTGCAAAAGGGACCATTTCAAGTGCCCTTGCGGAGGGCAATTCCGAACTCAAGAGCCCTTGCAGAGGGCAGGGAACACTTTCAAGGAGGCCACAGAGAAAAGCTGAAAAGCAAGTTTCCTTTGGACTTTCGTTTAAGGCAAGGAGGCACCCTTCGGAAGGGTCATTTTCAACTTTCCCAAGGGGCATTTTTGAAGGCAGTCGAAAGACAAGGGCGAAGAATAATTTCTTTGGACTTTTTATCTGAAGGAATTCCTTCGGACAAAAAGTCCAAAGAAATTTGGAGGGAAAGCCCGAGAAAAATTCCAAAAGACTAAGGCAAAGTGCTCAAAGCAATTCTTGCGGACTTTTTGTCCGTGGGAAAAAAGTTCGCGGGAAAAAGTCCACGGGGAATTGCCCGAAGACAAAGGTCGCCTAAGGATCCCGAAGGGCAGGTGCCCTTGCGGGGGACTCTCGGTTGTCGAACGAAGGGCACTTCTCCAAAGCCAAAGGGACACCTCCCCTTCGGGAGGGTCCAAAGCAAAGCTCGAAGGAAAGGGAGCGACAAAAGGCCGAAGAGAAAAGACCGCAAAAATTGCCAAGGACGATGACGTCTCCAAAGCCGTCAACTTCAAGGAAATAGATTCGCCATTATTTTTTTAAATGGTGACGGGCCCGCGAACGTCATTTTTACAGCAAAGAAATAGCCGTTTGATCTTTGAATTCTTGAGCGCCAACTAGAAAAGAGCCCAGAGAACAAAGAGACAAAGAGACAGAAGCCAGCAAAAAAAAGACAACCAGCAAGACGACAATGGAAAAAGACAAAGGTTGAGAATGAACTCAGCAACCTGCTAATAAAAGAGCCCAAGGAGCTAGCAAGGATGAGAAGGTATCCCCCGAGGGCCAAGGGAGCCAGAAGAGACAAGGCAAGGAAAAGACAAAAGAGCCAAGTGTAGAAATAGACAAAATAGTCCAAGTGGTGAAGGAAGGTGTCGACTCAAGGAGTTATTCCAGCGGTTGGAACAGTGCTTGCCAAGTGGTCATAAATGGGACGCAAACAATGAACGACGTGACCCATTTTTTCTCCATTTTGCATTTATGAGCAGACAAACCGCATGGGTGCCTTCAAGGAGCAATCTTGGTTATGGAGAAACGGCGCGGCCTATGTTTTAAAATGCCTGAAGTCAGAATCAAAATCGACACAGCATTTATATTTTAGCGGCTTCCTCTTCCCAACGCCCTTGGGACACGCATCGGCCACTTGTCAAAGGGCGCCAAAAGTCTTTTTCAAAGAAGGCGTTGTTGTTCCCTCTTCTCTATATATATTGTAACTTTTCATTTTAAAAGATCTATCTTTCACATTGTAAGGCGAAGCCTTGGCAATTTTCACCTGGAATCAATAAAATGCATTTTTATCTCTATTCTGGTTAGATACTTCTGAGTGTGTCTGAGTGTTAGTCTTGTGTTTAGTCATTGCTTCCTAATGCTTTCACAGGGTTGACACCAACGCATCTGGTATCTATAAGGCGCCATTCCTGCAGGTGACAAGAAGCGTTGTATCTGGAGCGCAGAGACAGAAGGAGGTTACTAGATAGTGTGCTTTTTTCTACAGCACCTATGGTGAGTCCCTTTTTCTATGTGTTCCATTAAAGCCTCCTTGTTAACCTTCCTGCAGCCTGGTCTTTTTACCAGTTAAAGTGTACGTATGTGTTTTTATGGTTCAGAGTGTGTGTGTGAGTAGGTTGAATCATTGGTGCATCACCCCTTTTAGAGTAGGTTTTATTTTCTTGTAATCCTTCTCCCTTTTCATCGCCCCTGCCGCCCCCCCACCCCATTATATATATATATACATATATATATATATATATATATACATATGTATATATATATATATATATATATATATATGTATATATATATATATATATATACATATGTATATATATATATATATGTATATATATATATATATGTATATATATATATATATATGTATATATATATATATGTATATATATATATATGTATATATATATATATATATGTATATATATATATATATGTATATATATATATGTATATATATATATATATATGTATATATATATATATGTATATATATATATATGTATATATATATATATGTATATATATATATATATATATATGTATATATATATATATGTATATATATATATATGTATGTATATATATATATATATATATATATATATACATATGTATTAGCACTTATTGGAATAACTCAGATGCATCAAAGGGAGCTAGCCCTTATCTAGAGACTCTCCCCTCTAGCTTCACTGGTCCCACAGATGAGAGGGGAGTTTCCATTTTGACGTGTGGAAAATAGGGAGCTCAGCCTCTTGTCCAGGGTGCAATCCACTGCATCAACAATAGCATTATTATTTGTATATTCTTGAAATATTCTTCAACCAAGACTTTCGAGTTTTGGATCATTGTTAGCTCATAAGTGAGCTCATGTGTGCTAGGTTGATGGGACTTTCCCATGATCATTGTCACACACATCTTTCCTTGGAGTATCTACTTAGAGGCCTCCTTGTGTTAGGCCAATAGTGGTTCAAATGTGAATTGGTTGATTAGTAACCTCAAGAGGAATGTGTCTTTGTTTTCTTGTTACTACAAAGGTATGATGTACCTTCCCAATTGTATGACATCTTGAGTTGACTGTTAGACCCTTGTTAGTATGAGTTCTTTGATAATAAGGAGTTAAAAACCTCTTAGACATAGTTGGATTATTATAATGGTGACACCATGATGAGTGTTCTAGCTATGATAGTTATAGCTTGGAATCATGTTTAGTATGTTTCATAATCTGTTAACGGTTAATTTTAGTGGGTATCTCTTCAATATGGTGCATGTCATTATAGAGTGTATATGTTCTTGGTTGCAAGCTTGTTAGTGCACATGTACATAGTGGTAATGGTAGTGGAACCAGGGTCCCATGCCCTCATATATGTATTTAACCTATGATCAATTTGGATTATATTTTTTTCCTAGATAGCATGGTTTGTGTATATGATAGTTGTTAGAGCATATGTTTAGCATTGTTGGTGATGTTAGAGATACTGCATTGTTAACCATGGAGGCAACCCACTTGTGTTTACATTTTGTGGACATGGTTTTCCCTGATGTAATTAGATGGTGCCCATGCATGCTAGACTAGATAACATGTGGTAATGGGTTAATCCTTGTGTTAGGGTTTGTAGAACCATGTTCTTTTCTTCTTACCCCCACCCTGATTGGGAATGGTGAAGATCATGTCATCTAGACTATGGCTTGATGAGTAGTGCAATTGATGCATAATTTTGTTCTTGGAGATGATTGTATGGATCATCTTGATAGTTCAACTATTTATAGTAGATGGTAGTTGACTTACAAATAGTTTTCACCTTATATTACTTATGCCTTATATTTTCAATGAGTTATGTTTTGACAAGGATGTTCTCTATGAGCTATGCTTGTTGATAGTAGTTGGAATTCAAGACAGTCAAACATGTGAACCTGTATAGTTACCTATTGTAATTTTATGGCACTGAGATGTCATGTACAAGAGTTACCATTTGTTATTCTCCTTCATTTGCCTCAATTGATGTGTTCTGATGGCACTGTTTGATGGATGATGTTACAATATTGTTTTTACTTCTGGGAGGTAATTTATAGTTATTGATCTTACCTCTGGGAGGTAATAGGTAGTGTTCCTCATACCTTTTGGAGGTATACACATGGCAGATTTTTTGGTCAAAAAGACTCTCCTTCCAAAATGGTATACCATTGGCAAATGCATGGAGAGTTAAAAGATGGATTTGAAACAAATCTTAGGTAATATAATTTATTACCTCCCACTAAATTTGATAGTCATTTAATTTCAAATGGGTGCCCCCACTAAAAATGACATCCATCCCACCCCCATGTGGGTTTGTCTACCACCTAAACTCTTCAAGTGATTCCATTTTTCCAATTGACAAAAATTAAATGCCTCATAATTTAACAAGTTATTTTATTTGTTTAATTAAAATTCACTCAAGATAATTATCATAATTCACATGGTAATTAGCATAATACATCCAATAAAATAAGGGGTATGACCAAGATCTAAGGAGAAGTGTATACCAATTCTTAACCTGACATGAAGGTAAGCATACACAAAAGGCACAATTGACAACTAGTCAATGACGACCTTGAAAATGAAACATCTACTTAAGAATACATGAGGAACATCTTATTAGGGCATCTTGACATCCTCTAAAAAATTTAAACTTATCCATATTATTGCAGTTGAGATGGGGTATTACATACTCCCCCTCTTAAAATCTAGCATCATCCTCAATGTGTCATAAAACTCATATGGTGGCTCTACCACATTCACAAAAGCAAACTAACACTAGGAAAACTCAACTAGTATCTCAAATACATAGACCACTAACTCCTCAACTATCACATAACTAGAGTACAAATGTAGATCACTACTCCACAAGTGGTTACTATATAGGATAGCACAAAAAGATGCTATCAAAATCTCAAAATATAAAATAAGTACACAAAGTATCAATCTATTGTATAGTCATACTAAGCAACTCAGTGCCATCCCATGGTGAAGATAACATGTTAAGAAAGGTGCAAAACCATGGAAACACATCCCTTTAATACCAAAAATTCTAGACTTTCGTACTAACCCAAGTTGTCATATTGAGTCACACTTTCCAATTGATTCATACTACCACCCTGAACTATATAGAATGATGCAAAACGGAGTCATGATATCTAGTGCCATTTGAAATGCATAAATACAATCACCAATTTGTTGGAGCATCACACCAAATGAAATTTGAACATACAATATGAAAATTGGTTGCCAAATCATGATAGAATCAAATAATGCAATATTGGATCATGTTCACTAATATTGAGCTATATTGATCCATATCAAACCATGCAATGCCATATTGGGTCGTAACATCTAGTAGCATTGGAAAATAATAATACCACTACTAAAGGAACTAAACAATCACTTTGCACTATCATATAACCTCCTTAGACCTCCCAAAAATAAGGATAATATCATGTAACCACCATGTCTAGTAGGTGGGAAGGATGGTGTCATGAACCTACCCATATAGGTTCCCATTTCGACGCAATAGCTATATTCTAAGCTAATTCTCCCCCATACTTGCTAAAGATGATAGTTAAGCACATACTTAACACATGCAAAATCACAACAAAAATCACCAAAATAAATTTAAAAATCAACAGATCATGTAAGATGAAAACCAATAAAAATGAGACTAAGTGGTCTCAAATGAAAAAGATAAACCCAAAAATTCAAAATGTAAACTTCAACAACAATTTTAATGATCGATCAATTGATTAAAATTTACAAAGACAAGAAAGATGGTGTTGGTTTCAAATCAAATAAAAATAAAATTTTCAATCAAATTAAAAATAATTTTGATAAAACACTGGTGACAAATCACATCACGAATACTATGTGACTTTATAAGTCATCCGAGGGGAGAAAGAATAAAAAATCATTTTAATTACCTCCTAGAGGTAAGAAGCATCTCGATTACCTCCCAAAGGTACGAGGCATCCTGATTACCTCCTAGAGGTATGAGGCATCTTGGTTACCTCCCAAAGGTTTGAGGCATCAAATCATCCTTTTGGCATCCTGTTGCTTCACAATGCTTTGCTTGGAGCACCCATTTGGTAAAGAGAGAATTTGAAAGGTTTTGGATTGTAGGTTCTTTCAAAGGCAAGTGCCATCATCTTAAAAATTATTGTCTAGTTATTTTCTTATTTAATTCTCTAAATACATTAGCTAAATCTTATTGCATTCAGGTATATAGGGTGATTAATGATTGTATTAAATTAATTTTGAAGTGTGGTATTAACTAGAATCTTATAGATCTAAAAAGTATAGGTTTTCAAACCCTGCCAGGACATTATATGCAATTTTACATTAGATTTGGGTATTTTGGTTTCATATTTGCATTCCTAATTCTGAGATTAGTATTTCCTGATAACAAACAAATTTTATCTATTAATATTCTAGATTTTTTATATCTATGACTATGTATTACATGTTAGCTATGTTATAGTTCCATTATAGTGTATCAGAGAGGATGAATAGCCCGTGGACAAATTAAATTCTGCAATTTCCTTATAATTTATATATTAAACAAGTAGTTGAACTTTATAGCCATTAAGGCATAGAGCTAGAAGTTAATTGGACATTTGAGGCACCATTTAGCTGTAGGTGGTTATAAAATGTTGTTTTTATCTCTTAAAATTATATTTTATTAGATGGTTGCACCTTATTGCTATTAAGGCGTATGGATGGGAATTTGTTTGGCCATATGGATGCTTGCTATAAATTAACATACTTTTGAGCATTTATTTTGATTGGATAGTTGTATAACCTCTTAGATGGGCTGAGGATGGTATGATCAGACCTATTCTATGCCATGTTACTTCTGAAATAATTTATTTTTCCTTTGGAATTGCCACCTGATGATGTGGCATCCTTCTATACCAAATAGAATATTCCTTTTTGAGGTTCAACTATGAATAAAAATATAAATTCTGAGTGTTACCATAGCTAAGGCACCACATTAGAAGGAAAATTAGTAAATATAATACATACAAACTTTTTACAATAATAAATCTTTTAGTTCCTTGGTGTTTAGTTTCTAAGAGAGCCCATAGGATGTAACACTAGCAAGTAGTCTTGAGTTTGATGATAGATTAAAAAATGGATGGCTGGAAATGCATTTTTTGGGTCATATTTTCTGATTTAGTACTACTATAATAGTGTGATTTACATTTGAAAAACCAGTTATAGAAGTAGGTTGAAAGTTTTAGTTTGAGTAATATGGAGGTTATAGCAGTAATGCCTCACTTCAAAGTGAATTAAACAAATTATAAGGCATAAATTTTATATGTATATTATTACATACAAAGTACTTTTTATTCATCTGAATGTTGATATAGAGGAGGATACAACTATTAATGAATAAGCTTGTTTTTTAATTCTAAACCACTCTATGAATTGAGCTTGAATTATTTACTATGTTGAACAAGTGAAATAGTGTTTTATCACTTTCTTGTTATGTTCAAGGCAAATGAAGAATATTAGTTATTTTTCCTTAGTTATGGACGTATGTAAATTAGTACACATTTTGATAGATATACTATTATTTACCATACTCGACAAATGGTTATCTTCTCTATCTTTTGTATGTTTTCTAGAAATTGTCTTATCAGTCTTCAAAATCAGTTGTAATCAAGCAGGAGATGTTAGAAAGATAGATAGAGACTTGTATAACATCTAAAATAACAAGATATATTGAGAATAAAATGATTTAATATGATGACTATTGGGCCCTCAATTTTGAGAAACTTTTGGCTAAGTATTTTTTGAAGACAAGCGGTGTGGGAGAGACATGGAATGGAATATCATGGAAAGGAAAACCATTGCATGGAAGAGGTAATTCACATGGAATAAAAAAGCATGATACATGAAAAACTTGAGAATGTAGGACTCAGATATTAGTGAAATACTTGGGAAAGACATAGAAAGTGGAGATGGTTAGGGAGTGGTTCACATGAACGTCAGAAAATAATAAGTGAAGTGTGAATCCAGCACCATCCCATAGGAAGTTAGGCACACATCAACAAGGATCTAGCATAAAGAGAACATATAGGGGCAGTTAGGCCTAGGTCCTTAGGAATACATTATAAATAGCTTGACATGACTCATTTATGTTAATGGTCATTGGTGAGTCATCTCTTTTTTTAATTTACTTTTATAACTAAATGGTCTGGGTGAACCATGTATAAATACCCCTTGTTTTACTTAGTATTATTGTTGATCATTGTAATTCTGGAATCATTGTAATGTTGACATAACTTATGAATGTAATGAAATAAACCCTATGTTGATGAAATACTTGTGTAATCTATTCTTAATTATAATGGAGTTATAATGTTTATTACCAGTTTGCACCCAGATTATTTTTATTTGGTTAAGTAATAATTGAATAGTTAAAAGTTAGATATGGAACTAAGTATGAGTTTAGAATTAAGTGTTTGTTTGAGCACCCTAGCTTAGAAAAGTAAATGAATACACATTCACTCAACAAAACCAATAGGAATTGGACTTAAGTTGTGTGCTTTAGGTGAGTGCATGAGAACCTTTTCTTTCATGATATGATGGCATGCTAGCTCGTTGGAACTCTTATTTTTTTAAGTGTACAAATAGGGAAAATATATTCTAGACTAAAGGAAAAGAGGCCAACATTTTGGTTTTATTGTTGGGACCTGTAGCACTTATTTACATGATGGTGGGAAGATGCTCGAACAAAAAACTCTAAAAAATTTTGAACGATGGGTTACTATTGTAGAAGATAATTTTGCATTAAAGTATCTTGAACTAGGAGTTTCTATGTGCACATGGGTAGAACAACCCCTGTACGACTCACTCTATGAAGGTTTCTTTGTAGAAATGCTCACTCACCAGCATGATTGGTTTCAGCGTACGTGCAAGACTGTTGAAGGAACTACAAATGGAATATCTCCTAGACAATAGAGCATCAATCAACCTTGGTAAGATTGGGAACTCCTTGGATGTGTGAAGTGGATGTTTGGTGGCAGGGAACCCTGAATAGCTATATTTTGGAATATGCAGTCTCAACATACTCTTGTCCAAAGGAAACCCGGTTTAACTTCCTCTGAGAATCACATAAAAGGTATCTTAGGCAATTTTTGTTTGAGATTAAGAAGCTTATAGTTGATTTTGGACTTGAAAACTTCCACATGGATGGCTAAACTCTCTCTCGCATGAGCAGTGCATTCAATGGGAAAATGAAGGGGCACACTTCGATATAATATTATTGGTTCAACATGACATTTAGTCAGTGGGAATTGCATAAGTACAAGTATGATGAGGCTCAATGAAGGGCTATAATTGAAAGAGATCCAAGGAGGGGCCAGGAGGACTCAAAAAGTGTTGTGAGGATCTAATGGGAGGTAGAAAGTCATAACAAAGACTCCCCAACCACAAGACCACACCCAATGATATCATAGGTATGTGCAAGAGAAACAAGTCAAACATTGGTGATTGAAGAACCCAATCTAGCTAGGCCCAATTCCCCACCCATAGTACATGCTCATGCCCTCGATTTAGACAATGTTATTGTATGAAATTGGGATACAGATAATGTAGAGTTAGAGACTGAACCTCTTGAAGATACTTTTGAAGAACATGACCAAGATAGTAGTTTGTTATTAATTTATTTTTTGTTACAAGTCAAGCTTATGGCTCAGTTTGAAATGCTTGGTGGACCAAGCATAGCTAGTGGGTAGAGTACCATCCCTTACATAGTTAATCAACTTATGCACCCAATGTATCAAGTGATTTTGTTACTATAGGAGATCCGGGAGGTGGTATCAATGATGGTTAAACTAGAGGATCTGTAGGTGGTGCAAGAGGCATTGGTGGACCTCCCCCATAAGGTCTAGGAGGGACTTGAAGTATATCATAATAAGCTCCATTGCCAACACCTAGTTCACCCATCATTTATTACGAGATGATGTTCCACCCTACATGAGTATCATGGTGTGGAAAATGCAAAAAAACATGTTCACAAGTGTGAACTTATAGGGTGAGTGCGTGGCATTACTTCTACTAAATAAAAGGCAACTCAGTTTTCCACTACTCTTTTAGACCACGCATATAAGTGGTATCATAATTTTGATCTGCAGTAAGTTGTGGTGAAATACAAGCAGTTAAAAGCAGCGTTTCTCTAAGAATTTGACATACCAAAGTTTGAACAGTAGAGCATTTCTACCATAAAGGATATTAAATAATAAATCACTGAGAGTGTGCATGAGAATGATGCACATTTTAAAATGCTTATTTCCAAGCTATCATTTGAGATAAATCCAACTCAGCATGACCAGTAGTTTGTAGGAGGCTTGTTACTTCCTTTTTGATGCACACTATCTCAAAAGACCTTCATTGACTTGTGTGAGGCCTTGGAAGCTGCCCTTCATATTAAAACCGATGGAAGTATCGACATAAGGATTAGTCCCTTTATGGAAGCTTAGATTGCTACTATGGCATCACAATTGGAGAAGCTCACTTCAAATAATACTCATGATACTCGCAATGGTTTGTGGTGTGTTGACTATGAAACTGAAGGTCATAATAGGAATAATTATCCTAGAAAGCGTATTCATGCCATAGTAAAGCAGTCTTATGATATCTGTCAATAATACCATGATGTGAGGGATTGTCCCTACTTCAACATGCTACATAATCAAAGGTATCCTCATCTTATAAAATATGTGATGCTTATACTCATGATATCAATGATTGTCACCTTATTATTGAGATTCATGAGCAGCACACATGTGGTAATCGTCAGACTTATGTTGCCAACAACCATGACAATGGTGGAGGCCAGCCTTATATAGGTCATGGTCATGGACATGGAGATGGTAATTTTGTACCTAGCCCCTGCTACAAGTGTATATCTGTAGAACATTACCAGTATGACTGCCCTGTTTATCCCACTTGTGCTTTTTGTACGAATGAGCATCATCTGGAGGAATGCCCAGAATTATATACCACCATCACCAAAGAGAGGAATGAAAAGAGTGTTGGAATGATACGAATTGAAAAGACTCCAACAACTCAATGGAGGCTGTGCCCTATTACTCCAATTGGCTCCAAGGTCAATATTACTACATGAAGTGGTGCTCCTTCACAATCCATTCCAAATCCACCCACTTATAAGGTTCAATGGGAGGAGCCTCATGTGAGTCATTATCTAGATGCTCATCAATAAAAGGAAGTGTTACACAACATAATGACTTTGGTGCGTGAGCTGTAAGGTGAGACTCAATTCCTTAAGGATTGAGATGATGTTATGCACACTAAAATGTAGAAAGCTTCAAATATTCAAGACTCGATGCATGATGAGTTCCATGGGTTATGCTAATGGATTCTTAATGAAGACATCATGCCCCTTTTGCAAATTTGACTAAGTCATCAAGCACCAAAGCCTACACAGGATCATCAGTTGATCCATACGTGATGAAAAGAGGCTCATATCCAACCTAGTATGAAGGGTGATAGAGAAATATTGGTAAATGCAGTTTTTGATGGTTGGATCATTTAGGATATCGTAGTTGACACTGGCATAGAGATGAATGTACTCACTAAGGATGCTTGGATAAAGATGGTAAGACCTGCTTTGCATGCCTCTCCTCATGTGTTGTTCATGGATAATAAGACTCGTGTACTGCCCATATGCATTCTTAAGGATGCCACCATTGACATTTTAGGTGTCACTTTTAAGGCTAACTTTGATGTAATTAAGTTGGCTGAAGTTGATGATCTTATGACTCTTTTGGGTCACCCTTGGTGTTATGCGATCAATGATAACTTGAGCTTCAAAAAGTTCTACATTAGTTTTGAAATTGATGACCATTGTGTTGTAATCCCCTTAGACCATGCTCAATGACCTCCTTTTGTTGAGCCAGTTAACACTGATAAGGACATTAATCATATATATAATGTTATAGCTCGGGGAACTGTGCATCTTGATCCTAGTCTAGATGGCATATTACATTAGGTAGATGCACTGTTTATCTCTAACACTACCAATAATGCTTTTGACTATTGGGCTCATGGGGAGTATGATATTCCTAGACAAATTAATGGTGCCATTATTAGTTGAGAGGATGCTCTATGAAATCAATGAAAATTCCATAAGTTTGTTTACCTTCTTCATGGATGTATTATGTATGTACTACCCATGTGGTTAGATGAAGATCCTAGATTTCATGATCAAATGGATGTCAGAGACTATGTGCAACAATTCAAATATTTATCTATGTTTTAATATGAATGAATGTGCTCGATTATCCATATTTTTAATGGAATCCCTGCTCTATGGTGGACAACTAACTGTCATAATTTTCTCACTTGGGACCGAGTTCATGCTGCTATGCATTATCATTTTCATCATGATAATTGCATTCACAACACCTTAAGTTATGATGGCATTAGTGATCCATAAGCTCATCTCGAGTCTTATGAAAACATGTGGAATTTGGATGAGACATCTTTCCCTAAGTATCTGTGGGTTCATGCATTCTATGGTACTTTATACACCTAGGCTAGAGCATGGTATATATATCTAGAATGATTCTTAGAGATAGATTCTTGGAGTGTTCATCAAACTAATATTATTTTGGTGTTATCTTACTCATCTCCTCCGATGGATTTATGCCTAACCCTGCAAGCCATGCATCAAACTATTGTAGGTGATCTAGTGTCGATTGAATACTGCATATGGCATATACATGGCACATGTGAGGATAACTTTTCCATTTTCCAAGAATATGATATACAAGCATCATCTTCTTCACCAATTGAATATCAATCAGACCATGCATTCAGGGAACAAATTTGGAAAGGCAAACATAAGATTGTGTATCAGATCAATAAAGGTACCAATTCTGACCTGCGAGATCCATCCATTGATCACTTGGATTTAAATACTGAGTATAAAGTGTGCAATATCTGAGACACCATATATAATGACTAACAATTGTATTTAGAGCCACTTTAGATGATTTAGAATAATATTATCACAAAGGACATGCCCCGAGTGGCCATTATGGGGAATTATTGGTTTGATACTAAGATCTCCAAGGTTTTATAACTATTAAAGGAGTATCAAGATTTTTTTCCACATAATTACACCAAGATGAAATGAGTGCATTTTTTATTGGGTAAGAAGCACATCAAGTTAGTTGAGGGTGCTCAACCCGTCAGAAAGAGACCTTATCGTATGAATCCTAATTTACGCACTCGGGTCAAGGAGGAAATTGATAGTATGTTTCTTGTTGGAGTTATCACTCCTATTGATGAGTTTGAATGGGTGAGCCCTAGGGTGATTAACATCAAGAAGGATGGCCACATTCATGTTTGTGTAGACTATTGGGTACTCAATGTTGTTTGTGTAATTGACCCTTTTCTAACAACTTTCACTTAGGAGATCTTAGAAGGAGTTGATGGGTGCGAGATTTGTACCTTCACTAATGTTTTTTCCAGATATCATCAAGTTGAGATTGTAGAGGAAGATAAATCAAAGACCACCTTTACAACTAAATGGGGTTTGTTTGCTTACAAGGTGATGCCCTTCGAGTTAAAGAATGCCTGGACATGTTCTCATGGATTGTAGTTGAGGATTTCAAGGTTTTTATTCATAAATTCCTTCAAGTGTACTTGTATGATTGGACCATCTATGGTTTAGTGTGGGATCATTGTGTTAATATTCACCTTATGCTTGATCACTATTGACAACTTTAGATTTCTTTGAATCTGAAGAAGTGTGTTTTTGCTACTTCATTTAGAATTTTGTTAGGTCATGTTATTTGTCATGATGGACTCCTAGTGGATCCGGCCAAGACTGTAGTCATTATTTGCCTTCCAGCACCAACCACCCAATGTGAGGTTTACACCTTCTAAGGGCACATGGGATGCTATCTGAAGTTCATTCTAGGCTATGCTAATATCACAATGCCACTAGAGGAACTTCTTAAACAGAATGGTGAATTCATATGGATAGATGCTCACTAGCAGGCATTTGTATCACTCAAATACAAGATAATTGCCCCCATTCTCTAGTTTCCAGATTAGAGAAAGCCTTTTCATATCCATGTTGATGCTTCAGGCATGACAGTGGGCACTATCCTTGCTCAACTTGTTGAGGAAAATCTTGATCATCCCATCTAATTTGCTAGTTAGAAGTTCATTCTAGTTGAATGGAATTACTCAACTATAGAATGTGAAGCCTTGTCCATGGTATATGTGCTTCAAAAGTTTCGTCGATATTTGTTGGCCACCTCGTTCATTTTCTTCACGGACCATGAAACACTAAAATACCTTGTGAATAAGCCAATGTTACATGGATGCATTTGCCAATGGATTGTGCTCTTTCAACAATTTCAATTTTCTGTGATGGTAAAATTAGGTAAGGCTAATTGTGGATCTAATCACTCATCACATGTTGAATCTGGTGAAGTGGTATGAATCATTAAGAATGACCTACCTGATATAAAACTTTTTCAAGTCACGTGTGTGCCCAAGGAATTGGAGGATATTGTAGTTTTTTTAATACAATATTGATTGAAGAGATGTAGTATCCTAAAGCAGTGTTGTACATGGAGAAGTGGGATTTCAATGTGCCAACTTACCAAGTTTTTGAATACAATCATCTCCAACTAGGGAATGAGGTGGAGTTACAATGTGACTATCAGATTGTGTGGAAGAATACTCGAAATGAACTTTTTTATGGCCTTCCTATTTTAAATAAACTCAATGATGTCAAATTTTTTCATCTATTTAATCTACCTTACTTCAGAAAACCTATGGAGGTTGTGAAGTTTCTTATCTCATGTGTACATGAGGATTAGTTCTATTTTGTAGGGTGTAGGATGAGGATCATGTCCAAGAGAGTTAGAAAAGTTACAAGTCTATTCTAACTTTAATGGAGATTTGGAATATCAGGAGGAAATTGAAAAGATTGTGATGGTGCTTGAGTACAAGAAGTAAAGCCACGCAATGTATATATCTAGTCTTCAAAATCTTGCCCTTCAAGTGGCCACACACTTGGTTATGACCAAGTTTGAAGTGTAGATAGATGGAAGGAAGTAGTCATGCTGCACTTGTATGTTGTCCATCAGATAACCCTTGGTGTTAAGTATAATTTTTCACAATATTTTGCTGAGAAAATTATTATAGATGCAGAGAAGGCCCACCACCTACCTAATAAATTTTTTGCTTAGGGTGTTATTCTTTTATTGTTTGTGTTTGATGAAACTAGCATGAAAGAGTACTCAAGCGATGAGTTGAAGGGCTTACCCACTAGAGAATAAGTCTCCATCAAAAAGGTTTAAAGTATTCACATGCCCTAGCACTATAATCCTCACTCATAAAACTAAGATGAATGGCTGGTATGATTGAATGAAACCTTTGGAAATGAGTGCCATGTTCCAAAGGACTTCCCTACTCATATAAGATACCAAGCTTGGTTTGTAGTAAATCAACATTTTTATCTAGCGCGCATCTGGATGAGCCCTTCAAATGACTTGTTCAGATGGCTCAAGTTATCACAAGCTTTAACTGCAAGGTATTTTATGAACATTGTCAATAGGATATATAATGTGTACCCCATACAGATTGATGTTGAAAAGATTGGCATTGAGACTCATACTCTTTGTCAAATGTATGCTTATCCTAGGAAGAAGTCTTATAGAGAGAAACTTGAGTCGGATAATACCGACATCAAGGCCCAGCAAATTTTGGTTAGGGATTCTATTCATTTATTATTTTATATTTTGAAGCCATGTAAGAGGACATCAGGGAGTGTTGAGGATAAGAAAGAAACTATTCCAACCCCATCATAGAAGAGGCCAAGGCACAATGCTAACATGAATGCTCAACCTGAACAACCTAAATGACAAAGGATTTCTTCTTCACCCCCAAAAGATAATGTGCCTATAGGTCAACTAGAAGGCCCTAATTCCATTATGTAAACATATATTCCTCCATAACAAGATACTTTAGTGCCTAAGGAAGGGGAACCTGAACATAAGGTAGCAACTCCATAAGAAACCCTAGAGAGGATACCTTCCCTTCAGGAATGAAAGGAATGAGAAGCCACAATGGAGATGGAGAAGTATCCCTTGCCAGTGCCACATGAAGAATCTGCCCTTGATGAAACACAAGTGGATGTTAAGAATCCCACTAGTGAATAGGGGGACATCATAAACATAGCTTTGGGCATGGGTGATCTTGATACATATCTAAGTCACCAAGAGGAGGATCTAGATGTAAAAATACTTGAGCAAGATCCCTCTAAACGGAAGGAGCCTATTGACGAATCTGCATAGTAAAGGCTAGTGACTTCCAGTGCAACCCTAACCCTTCATGCTCAGTATTAGTAGGGTGTGACATAAAAAGACTTGTTTATGTCATAATATTTACCTAAGGAGGACTCGACCAAGTAGACTCGGTGAGAATTATCATTTTATAATGATATATATAATGAAGAGCGCCAATGTGAACTACCTTAGAGAGCATTATTTAGGCACTAGGAGAGGTAAATTCTTGACACAATTTGGGTGGATTTATGGATGGCCATAATGTCTCAAGAAAGCGTGATGCTATTGAAATTTGCTCATGAGGTGGCAAGGTAGAATGCCTTGTAGGAATTTTTGATGTAAAACAGTTTTGAAGGATACATCAAGAGGTTATTGTTCTTTATCACAATGAATGTACAGAAAAGATAAAGCTTGAAGAGGAGTTAAGAGAGCTTAATCATCAACTTGAATCAATTATGGTGGTTAGAGTGAAGACCCTAACACTTTGCAAGTCTATTTTAGAACAAGAGCCAAACTTGCAAATGGAGTACCTCTTATTAGAGAGGCTATTGATAAGTTAGGAACCTTGGTGGAGCTATTGTTGATGAAATGTAAAGACCATCCCAATCCCAAACATGATCAAACATGGGTGATAGAGAAATTTACTGAGGCTTTCAAAGTACGTAAGAGATTTTTGAATAGATTTGGTGATACAGTTCCCATACTTGTTGGGGTTTTTGCTAAAGTAGCATTTTTCTAAAAAAATTTAGAAGCACGACTTCAAATGGAGGAAATTCAACACCAACAGTTGGTCAAGAGTACATTGATAATAAAAGATCGAGCCAAGCATGCCAAAGCATTTAAATATGTGGTGTCCCTAGAGAACAAAATAAGCATTCACTGCTAGGAGTTAAATGCCAGTTTTGCAGTGCTCTGAGGATAGGTTTTGATAGAGGTTGCTTTGTTGGAGGCTGTTTATAAGGATGCTTCTACATCACTTGAGAATTTAACCATTTAGGTGGGTGACTTTCTAAAGCAACCCAAGGAGACTAAGAGGATTAAGGAGGTGGTTGCTAAAATCACTTATAAGTTCCAAAATACATTAAATCATTAGGAGGGAGTGAAGTGATAGGTTGAACAGATAGGACCTGAGTTTTTTGTAGAGGGATCTAAATAAAATGCATAGTTAGAGATGAACTATTGACTTGGTGTGGGGTGATTTTTAGCCCTCGATTTTGAATAAATTTTGGCTAAGTACTTTTTGAAGAGAAGCGGTTTGGGAGAGATACGGGGTAGAAAACCATGGTACGAAAGACTATGGCATGGAAAACCATGGTGCAAAAGAGGTAAATCATGTGGAACAAAGAAGTATGATACATGGAGAACTTGAGAATGTAGGACTCAGATATTATTTAAATACTTGGGAAAGGTGTGGAAAGTGGAGACGGTTAGGGAGCGGTTCACATGAACATCGAAAAAGAATATGTCAGGAATAAATCCAACACCGACCCACAAAAATATAGGCACACAGAGACGAGGATCTAGAATAGAGAGAATATAGGGGAAGTTAGGACCAGGTCCTTAAGAATTCATTATAAATTTCTTGCCATGACTCATTTTTGTTAATGGTCATTGGCGAGTCATTTTTTTGTATTTACTTTTGTAACTGAATGGTCGGAGTGAACCATGTACAAATACTGGGTCCTTAGGAATTCATTATAAATTTCTTGCCATGACTCATTTTTGTTAATGGTCATTGGCGAGTCATATTTTTTTGTATTTTACTTGGTATTATTTTCTATCATTATAATTATGGAATCGTTGTAATCTTAACATAACTTATGAATGTAATGAAAGGAATATTGTGTTGATGAAATACTTGTGTGATTTGTTCTTGATTATAATGGGGTTAATACTGTTTTGTTACCACTTTGCGCCCAACTGCTTTTTCTTTGGTTAAGTAATAATTGAATAGTTGAGAGTTAGATATGGAAATATGTATGAGTTTATAACTAAGTGTTTGTTTCAGTTTTCTAGCTTAGAAAAGTAAAAGAACACACCTTCATGCAACAAAACCAATGGGAATTGGTCTTAAGCTGCATGCTTCGCATGAGCACACGTGAACCTTTTCTTGCATGATATACCAATGCACTAGCTCGTTGGAACTCTCATTTTTTTAAATGAAAAACTAGGGAAAATATATGCTAGACTAAAGGAAAAGATCCCAACAATGAATATTATGAGTGTATGAGGCAGTATGTATTTAAAAATGTTTTTTTCATCATGTTAATATGCTAAATTGTTTTTGTTGTAAGTGCATTTTATATACCCAATTAATTTTATGAAGTCATGATTCACCATGCTTGAATGTAAAATATTGTGCTTAGATAAATGTATTGATGTTTTTTTTATGTTTTTAAATCCTTATAAATTCAAAATACCATGATAAATATTTGCTAAGGGATGTTATTTCCAGCTAAATGTTGACACACTTGGCGTGTGCTTTGGAATGCAGGTGTAGAGTTTGGATGACCTAATAGTTATTGATTTGCTTGGGTAGTGATAATTTATATTATGTAAATGTCCATTTAGTTAAGTGGGTACAAATCCATTTGGACTATGTTGTATTTAAAAGTGTAATCTTCATATTCTTCTGGTATATATAATAAGAAAGTTTTATTATTCTCTGTTAAAATTGAGCATCAAAACCTGAAAAGGATATTCTTTGTATTATTTATCTATGCGTAGTAATAGGAATATCATTTTGTACTAGTTGTATTATTACTTGTATATACTAAATTAAAGGTTTCAAACATTAAATTTATATCATTATACTTATTCCAAGGTATTATTATACACAACGAAGATCTCATTCGGTAATGTAACAAGTATTACAATAGATTTTAGATATATTAATCAATTTAACATCTTAAATCATTAATCAACTCAAAATAAGAATTTGGTTCACCTCTTGAACTAGTTGAGAATGTACACACTCATTATAAGAGTGGCAAGGTTAAGGCTCAATATAATTCATTTTGACAAGAATCTATCATTGCTATGGTAAAGGTTTAGAAGGATTTTCCATATGTTTTATAAAATCCAACTAAGTTAATTCTCAAGGTAACATATTATTTTCACAAGATTACTGCATAGATAACATAATCAAGGTTCTCTTTGTCTAGACATAACCTTAAGTTAGTTTTATTTTACCAAGATACAATGGACCTCCTTATTAAAAAAAATCTAAAATTTCTCCTTTGATATGGTTTTACATAAATGCTTTATCTTCATATTTATAGGGACTCTATTTACTGCTCAAAACAAGATATCTTAAGAAGAGTGTTGTAGAGAATAGTAATTGCATTGCTTGGATTATCGATCATTCAATTAGCGAATAAAGTGTTGTTTGACCATGAGTTTCTTTTTAGCAGGAGAAATAAAATTTGTTAGTGTTAATTCGGATAAATCTCCTCTCGAATGGGTTTTGAAAATAAATTCTCACTACCAACACTTGGAGCAATTCTCTTATGTCATGAGAATTGATATCCTCCTTCAGTCTAAACTTTCGTAGCTCAAAGATCAATTTTATGTTCTATTTTCAGAAGGTATTTGCATGATTTAGAACACTTTTGCTCAGTTTCCTCTATGGAGTTGATTTAAAATCAACATTACAAACTTGGAAGAGGTTATTCATTGTTGGAAAAAAATAAAGAACTATTGCCAGTATAGGAGAGAATTTTAACAAAAGCAAATGCAAAAAATAATACCAAATGAAAGGCCCAGGTAGGCAGCAATAAACAACTGAAGAAATAAAGTTGGGGAGAGAGAATGTGGAGGAATAAACACACACATACATATATCTAAAAAATTTGAAATTGTTTACATATACAACTGCTGTTGTTTTCAAAAATAACTCACAAAAATGCCCTATTTTGTTCCTTGCTCTATTTTTCCCTTTTTTACGGACTGCTCTGGTCTAACTATCTTTTGCTGCACATTCTCTGTTTTGCTCACAAACCCCTATTCCTCTTATAGGCTGTTGCTCTCTCTCTTCCCTTGCTACAAACTGCTTCTCTGTTACAGGGTGCCACTGCATTGAATATCTCTTTTGCTGCTACACATTCTCCTCTTCCCCTGCTGCTGCATTCAATTTCCACCTACCTACTTTCTTACCTACTCCGTAGATTTTCTCTCGAAAACAAAATGGGCTCTAAATTTGAAAATTAAAAGAACAACATTTAATTTTGTTGGTCGCTACATGTTTCGTGTTTCAAAGCTCACTAGGTTGGTAGGAATAAAAAAAAAAAATAACACTCCCCCTTATTTTTTACCTTCCTACCATGGTCAATTAGACTTTTCTCAATATCCAAAATCTCTTTTTAACTTACCAAATGCTTCTGCATCCTTTTTATGCATGTCCGGAGGTTCATAACTGAAGTTCGTAGCTCCGCTGATGGAGTCCGTAGTTTTTCTGATGGAGTCTGTAGATTTGCTATAGGAGTCCATAGTTCTGTTGATGGAGTCCATAGATTTTCTGATGGAGTCTGTAGATTTTTTGATGGAGTCTGTAGTTTTTTTGTGGAGTTCATAGTTTTTTTGTGGAGTTCTTAGATTTATTGTAGGAGTCTATAGTTTTGCTGATTAAGTCTATAGATTTTCTAATGGAGTTTGTAGATTTTTTGATGGAGTTCGTAGTTTTTTATAGGAGTCCGTAGCTAGACTAATTGAGTTCGTAGCTCTACTTTAAAACTTTGGAGCTACCATAACACTATGTAGGCCTAATGTTGTTGTATTTATGATCCCAAACCTTCCTTTTAGGTGTATGAAAGTGTCCTTAGACAATGGCTTAGTAAAAATATCAGCTAGTTAATCGAACTTGCAAAAACTAAGTTTTATGACATGATTTTCAACTAACTCACGAATAAAGTGACACCTGATTGCAATGTGTTTGCTCCTACCATGAAACATAGAGTTTTTTGACAATGCTATGGATGATACATTGTCACAATAGACCGTAGAAGCTCCTTGTTGCTCCCAATGCAAATCAGAAAGTATCCTTCTCAACCATATAGCTTGACATGCTGCTGTATTGGCTGCTATACACTTTGTTTCAGCTGTAAAAAGTGACACTATCAGTTGTTTCTTTGAAGCCCAAGATATAGCTCTTGACCCAAGATGAAATACATACCCCAAAGTGCTCTTTTGGTCATCAAGGTTGCTTGTCCAATCACTGTCTATGTAACCAACAGACTGAAACTCATCTGCGGCTGCATACAAAACACCATAATCTCTTGTTCCATTCACGTATCTCAATATCCTCTTGCCAGCTTGCCAATGTGTCTCCTTTGGTGTCTCCATGAATCTTGATATGAAGCTAACTGCATACATGATGTCTGGCCTTGTTGCAATCAAATACATTAGGCTTCCCACTAGACTCTTATAGCGTGTGGGGTCTACTTCACTGTTGTTATCATCTTTGCACAACTTAAGGCTTGTCTCGATTGGAGTGAATACCGGCTTGCTGTCTAGCATCTTGAACCTTTTCAAAACCTCTTTTGCATACTTAATTTGGCATATGAATATGCCTTCATCTGTTTTTTTGACTTTTATGCTAAGAAAGTACTTCAAGAAGCCCAAATTAGTCATTTCAAATTCATTTTTCATGGTTGTTTTGAGTTCTTCAATGCACTGATTTGCATTACCGGTGAATATAAGATCATCCACATATAATACAACAATCAACATACCTTCCTTGCATGCTTTGATGTATAGTGTGGGCTCACTTGCACTTTTGCTAAAACCGTTGCTCAACAAGTATGAGTCTATACGGCTGTATCATGCTCTTGGGGCTTGCTTGAGCCCATACAATGCCTTTTTCAGTCTATACTCTTTGTTCTCATGCTTGAAAATCTCATATCTGGGTGGTTGTTTCACATAGACCTCTTCTTCTAATACTCCATTCAATAATGCCGACTTCACATCCATTTGATGCACCTTCCACTTGTGTTGGGCAGCAATGGTTATGATTGTCCTTACAGTTTCTAGCCTTGTTACGGGTGCAAATGTTTCATTATAATTACGTCCGGGCCTTTGTTTGTAGCCCTTCACCACTAGCCTTGTCTTATGCCTCTCTATCTTGCCTTCAAGAGTAGTTTTTGTCTTGTATACCCACTTAACTCCTGTGACCTCTTTTCCTTTTAGTATGTCAACTATTTCCCATGTATCATTTCTCTCTATGACGTGCATTTCTTCGTCCATAGCCTCACACCACTTGCTATCCTTGACTGCTTCTTCAAAGTGATTGGATCAGCTGATAGAAAGAGTGCATAATTCATTGTTTCATCCTCATTTTGCTCATATCTTGACTACTCAGACTTCTTACAAGCTTCTTATCCTTGGTGTTGATTTGAGTTGGAGGAGGATGATGTAGACTCTTGAGAAACTCCTTGACCTCCATGATGGCTATTGCCATTAGATGAATTAGCCCTATGTGAAATAGGGGTCCAAGAAGGTGCATTTATGACTATGCCACCTGTTGTTTTAGATTTAATAAAGGGTCCACCAGCGTTTGTTTCAACATGTTCTTCTCCTTGTCTCTCTTCCCAAGCTTCATGCTCAATGAATTGAACATCCCGATTGATTATGAGATCTTTGGTGATGGGATTGTATAGCCGGTATGCCTTTGATTGATCACTATACCTTATGAAAATATACTTTGCACCTTTGTCATCCCATTTTGTTCTTCTTTGCTTAGGCACGTGTGCATATGCCATGCGACCAAACACTCTAAGGTGTTCAACACTTGGTTTCTGATTGCTCCATGCTTCTTGAAGGATCACATCCCTTACACTCTTTGTTGGACAAATGTTCAACAAGTACATCGCTGTTATTACAACCTCAGCCCAAAAATCATTAGGCAAACCTTTCGCCTTTAGCATGCTCCTTGTCATCTCTTGGATGGTCATATTCTTCCTCTTGGCCACACCATTTTTTTGTAGTGTATACCTAGCTGTAAATTGTTTCTTCATGCCATGATCCTTGCAAAAATTCATGAACTCATTGGAGATATACTCTCCCCCTTCTATCCATCCTCAAAATCTTGATGTAATGACCACTTTGCTTCTCCACCCTGGCCTGAAATGCTTGAAGGTCTCAAATGCTTTCAATTTATTCTTCAAGAAGTACATCCATATCTTCCGGCTGTAGTCATCTATGAATGTCATAAAATAGACATTTTTGGATAGGGAGATCTTCATTGGACCACACAAATTTTAATGGATTAGCTGTAACGGAGCTCTAGCTCTCCATGTCTTATCCACGAGAAATGCAATCCTATGTTGCTTCCCCAATATGCATCCTTCACACACCTTGTTTGGCTGTTCTATAAGGGGCAGCCCCTTCACCATGTGTTTCTAATGAAGAAGGTTCAACCCTCCAAACCGTACCTAAGATGCCAAAGAGTAGGTTCATATACCATCATTGATCTGAACGCTGCTGCGAGCTCACTTTGCATTCTCAATGGAAACATTCGATTGCTTTTCATCTTGATTGTTACTATCTTCCTATTGTAGCCACTCCTATCAAAGATGATGCACTCACCATTCTCAAATCTGACCTTTTATCCCTTTTGCATAAGCTGCCCTACGTTGATAAGGTTGTGTTTCAACTCGGGTATATAGTAAACATCATGAATTTGCCTTTTGTCACCTTGTTTGGTGCGGATTGAAATGCTGCCCTTGCCCATGATATGAACTTTATCATTGTTTCTCATCTTCATCTCTGATTTTGTTGTCTCATCTATGTGGTTGAACATCTGTTTGTTCCCACTCATGTGATTTTTGCAACCACTATCCAAGTACCATGTCTCTTTGCCACTTTGTTCGTCAATGTTGCATGTTATAAACAAGCTTCCTCCTTTCTCATTCCTATTTGGTTCAACCTCTTGTGTATGAGTGAAATTAGAATTTTGTCTATTCATGTCATACTCCTTTCTACACTCACAAGCATAATGTCCATATCTCTTGCAATAATAACATTGGACGTTAGACTTATCATACCTATGTGTAGATCCACCTCTAGAAATGTTGATGCTCCATCATCTTCCTCTTCCATGTGGTTATTGATGGCCATGTCTTCCTCCTTGACTGTTGCAAGTTCTTCCTCTTCCTTTATTGTTTGATCCTCTCCCTATTCTTTTCACATTGACGTTGGTCTTGAATGCTTGCTCATGGGAGGAGGTGGAGGACCTATTCAATTTTTATTCATGGGTTTGTAGAGAACCCATTAGCTCATCAACTGTCATTTGCCTCAAATCTTTTTACTCTTCTATAGCAACCACTATAGGGTCAAATCTAATTGGAAGACTCCTCAACACCTTCTCAATGATCTTATGGTCTTCAAGGGTATCACCACATGTCTTTATTTGATTTACCATGTTCATAGTTCTTGTGAAGAAGTCATTTATTGACTCATTTTCTTTCATTTGTAGGGTCTCAAAGTCTCTTCTCAAGAGTTGCAACTTGACAAGTTTCATCTTGTCACTCCCTTGATATGAATTTTGCAAGATATCCCATGCTTGCTTGGAATGGACAACTGTTGATATCCTAGAAAAGATTGAGTCAGTGAAAGCCATTTGTATGTAGTTGAATGCTTTGGCATCTTTCCTCCTATTCTCCTTTAACACATTCCTTTGTGCTCGAGTCAAGGCATTGAAGGCTGCCATGTCTGCAATCTCATTGTACCCAGCTTCAACCAACTCTCATAACTCTTGAGAGTTGAATATTGTCTTCATTTTGACGCTCCACACATCATAATTTCTTCCATCAAACATAGGGGGTTGCTGTCAAGACCCTAAATTATCTGCTGTCATGTCTGAATGCACTCACAACCTCACTGCCCTTCACTAATGGCTCTGATACTAGTTGTTGGCAAAAACTAAAGCACTATTGGCAGTATAGGAGAGAATTTTAACAAAAATAAATGTAGAAAATAATACCAAATGAAGGCCCAGGTGGGCAGCAATAAACAACTGGAGAAATAAAGCAGAGGAGAGAGAATGTGGAGGTATAAACACACACACGCACATATTCATATACAGCTGCTGTTGTTTTCAAAAATAACTCACAAAAATATCCAGTTTTGTTCCCTGCTCTATTTTTTCCTTTGCTACGGACTGCTCTGGTCCAACTATCTTCTGCTACACATTCTTTGTTTTGCTCACAAACCCCTGTTCCTCTTACAGGCTGCTGCTCTCTCTCTCTTCCCTTGCTACGGACTGCTTCTCTATTACAGGGTGCTATTGTGTTGAATATCTCTTCTGCTACTGCACATTCTCCTCTTTCCCTGCTGCTGCATTCATTTTCCACCTACCTACTCCGTAGATTTCCCCCCCCAAAACAAAATGGGCTCCAAATTTGAAAATTGAAAGAACAACATTTAATTTTGTTGGTGGCTGCATATTTCGTGTTTCGGAGCTCACTGGGTTAGGTAAGAATTAAAAAATAATATTTTAACATTCATGAAACTGAATATTGGTTGTGAATTGCGCTAGCATTATAATAATTGACATACATTCAGTTTTGTCTATTTATGTATTTTGTTATTTTTAGCAAGGCTATTTCTGAACTAGTTTGTGAGAATATTTTGTAGGCAACATTTTCATTGTGCAAATCCACTCTGGATTATCGACAGTAAACTATCATTTTGTCACCGTATTCTCTTCTGATGCATTAGTATACTACCTCAGAAACTTGGATTTAAGTGTCAAAAGTGTTTTCCCCTTCAGGACATATTTTATCTGGGGCCGTTTTGCACCCAGATTGTCGAGCTGGGAGAAGACCATAATGGTACTTATGAGAGTGTTTCAGTGCTTTGTTTTAGTATTGTACTTGTTCGCTTCTTGGATTGAGCTTACTCCTTGTGAGGATTCATAATTTTTATGGAAATTTGACCTGATGGTCTATCTTCCAAGAGTCACTTTTAGCTCTCGGGTCATCACCACACTCATTAGTGAGAACTGCGGCTTGAACGGAGCTTGTATATGTTACTTAAGTTTGAGTTGTTCTCATTTAGTTCCATGATTCTACGTAGATCATTTTGAGAAATCTACCTTTCTTTATTCCTTGATATTTACTCTCTCCCTCTCTCACCACTTCAAAGTTAGTGAAACCAAGTGCAATATAGTGACTACTAGAGTGTGAGAGAGGCAGACATGGATATGCTTGGTCACGTGTTATCTTTATCGTTTCATGTCTCGTCATTATTTTTCCATGAGACAAGTTCATGATTCTATTTGTATTTGAACCGTTGGGAACTACGGCTTGATCCATTTGGTTCAGATAATTTTTTCGGTTAGCTTCTTATTACCATTTTCACCTCTCCTCATTATGTGGCCGAAGAGTGAAAGGAAGTGATGTCTTTTGGGATGTATCGAAGTCATCAAACTGTTCTTTCAAGGACTCAGTTCTTTGGGTCTACTTAGCTATAATTCTAGGAATGAAGTGATGTCTTTTGGAATATTTAGAGCTATACAAACAATATTGTTGTTACTTATCAAAATAATGTGCAAAGACATTACAAGGACTGATAGAAAGCTATAAAGGATTTGAATTAGCTAAAAGGTGGTGACATGGAGTCATGATATGGAATTTTGGTCTTTGTTTGAAGTAGAGTTGTTTTCGTTTACAGCCTAAGGTTTTCAAGCCATTGTCACTTTTTTAAAATTCAATTAGATCAAATCCGAATTGAGGCACTAAAAATGCCATTTGGATTAGTGTTGTCCCAAAGGAAGAGAAGAAGCAAATCTCAGCATCAAAATGAGGTCCAAGTAAACAGTAGAACCTGAGACGATAGGAATTTGGTGAGGCAATTCTCATGACATAAGTTGTAAGTGGTTTGTGATGCCTATAAATTTACTACATGGTTTTCTTCCATATAATGTGCTCAAGTGGCATGTCTCGATAAATTTCTAACAAGTGCAGGTTTGCGTTTGATTCCTGGAACTCATCAGCTTGAAAAAAAATCTCACTTAACTCTAATATCCAATGATATAATGATGATGTATTGGGGTGATAAAGCAAACAGATTTTGAAAAATCTTATTATGATAATGAGGCAAGGAGGATGACTTGAGATACTAATCAAATTCATATAATGCACTTGCATAAGTTTGGAACTGATGTTTAAAATACTGCATGGAAAATCCATTCATGCATGTTAAAGTAACTACTAAAGGGGCATATCTTAGTAAATTTATAATAAGTATGGATTTTATTTTAATCTTGAG
Organism: Torreya grandis; assembly: GCA_037957365.1. Taxonomy (NCBI): domain Eukaryota; kingdom Viridiplantae; phylum Streptophyta; class Pinopsida; order Cupressales; family Taxaceae; genus Torreya; species Torreya grandis. The sequence continues at coordinate 1,291,583 of JARHVA010000080.1, read as the reverse complement.
CCTCGCCAACCTGGAATATAAATTCTCGCTCAAATTTGGGAGCCCAATGATCGAATGATGGCCTGGTGGCTGATAAATCTATGTGACAGTCAACAAAATTTAAGAGAATGTGACAAAAAGAAGCCAATCATCTTCTTTTTGACAAGCCCGTGAAGTGAAGAAGCCAACCATATTTAAAGAGCTACTACATAGTATGAAATGCTCACCCCTCCAAGATCAATATTGATAGGAAAATATTTTAGAACGCTTTCTCAAGCAAATGGATAGATATGCAGAACTACCAAAGAAATTGATTTGGTCCAGTAATGCATGTTCATTTTTTATATGATTGAGATAGGTAAAGTGGATATCATTTGGTCAGATTAGGACATGTGAATATGAAATACACACTATTTATGGGGATCCACAGGGGAGAGGGAACCAGTTACCAAAGAATATAGAGTTCTCCTACATTCTGCTAGGGAATGTGGTCCCACACTCAAATCCAATTATTATCATGAATTTTGAACTTCGGGTTAACACCCCCAATTATGATCCTAATAGGCAATTTGAGGTAAATCAAGGACATGGATGAAACAAAATTTGTAGGATGTGGATGTTGACCTCGTAGCCTAATCAACACGGTTTGATAAAATCTTTTATAGTGTTGTACACAAGGAAATCCCCAAGTGGAAATTGTGCATTAAAAAAGTTCAAGAACCATTGTCTGTAAATTAAAAACCAAGTTTCAATGATTTTATGATATATTCAGGATCAATTTGGCATTCATTGTGCATTCAATGCATATCTCATTAAACACTTATTCCATTTGTTGCTTATTTGATTTGACACTGAAGTGATTCAATGGCAAAGTGATTCTAAACATCAAGATGGAGGTTGGTGTTAGTTTTATTCAACGTCAAAGTGGATTCAAGACAAAATCAAGCATTTTTGAACCTAACGTCTCTGTCTCTGAATTAAGGCCAAAAGGAGATTTGTGGTACCCTAAGCACCCAAAAATTCCGTCCAAAATTTGACCTCATCAGTTTTATTTTTTTTTCGTTTGTTTTTTTGTTTTAATGCATAGACCAAGTCCAAAAGATAAATTTTGAATGTAAATACTTAATGTAAAAAACTTCATCTTGAGACTCAAAATCAATTCCAGAGATTTTCAGTGTGATTCACACCTTGAATGTGCGAAATGGTCTATGGTATGAAAAGTGTATGAAGGTTGAGAAATGGTCTAAGGTTTCTAAGTAACATAAAATTTGCCAAATGGTCTAAGGTTCCTAAGTGAAGCAAAAGTTACGAAATGGTCTAAGGTTCCTAAGTGACAAAAGTTGATAAATTATCTTAGGTTCCTAAGTGAAGCAAAAGTTGTGAAATGGTCTAAGGTTCCTTAGTGATGGCAAAAATTCTGAAATGGTATAAGGTTTCTAAGTGACACAAAAATTGAGAAATGGTCTACGGTTTGTAAGTGAAGCAAAAGTTGAAAAATTGTCTTAGGTGTGAAAAGTGCATTAAAGTTGAGAAATGATCTAAAGTTCATAAGTGACACAAAAGTTGCAAAATGGTCTAAGGTTCCTAAGGTGCTCAAAGTGCATAAAATGCAAAAAAATCATGAAATACAAAGGCAAAAAATGCATATTCTTGTTTTGGTCATAAATTTTGTGTCTAAAATACATTTTGGTATCGATTTGAAGTGTTGAAAAACTATTTCAATGAGGATCACTTTATCTCATGTTTCCGAGTCCCAAAGTCGATAAATTTTGTGTTAAATTATTTTGAAGAATTCAGGAGTGATTTTCACCTCAAATGTGTGAAATGGTCTAAGTTCCATTGATGCGTGAAAAGTGGGAAACGGTCTAAGGTGCAAAAAATGTAAAAAAAGAGCGAAATGCCATAACTTTCACATCCAAACTCTTTCTTCTATTATAAACGGTATTAACATTTGAGGTGTAATTTTTAATAAATCAAAATCATAAAAAAAATCATGATGAGTAAGCTAGACCCTCAAATTTAGTCTTTAGGACTCCCATAAACTACTTGGTCTAACTAATGGACATTATTAAAGTATTTCATTCCTTCATTTGATGGCGGTGTTTTGTGAAATTACTCACTTGTCTTGTCATGATAATGGTCTGCATGGGACGTCATTCATCAAGATGGTTGTAGCAGTATTCACGCCACCAATTTAAAGTATGATTTTTTTTCTACCCTGTAAGGCCCTTTTATTGGGAAGTCAAGTGCTTGGTTCATATATTATCATTCAAACTGGGATGCAATCATACCAAAGAAAAATGTCCCAGTTTGGGAAAACTGCTAAGCGCAGGGGAGTGGGAAGGATGTCTTTGTTGAATGATTTCAAGGAACCAATATTTGATGATGTCCTTTTAAAGGTTTTTAATCCCTCTTTTGGTGGGGATATAGATTTTATCAAGGTAATGCTTCTTTTGGTGTGGATATAGATTTTATCATGGTAATGCTTGGAGATGACTATTTGTTGAATAGGAAGAAGGCTTTAATGCTAACAAGATCATGTTCCATTTTTTTTTAAATTTATAGAGCACGGGTTTCGATGTTGTAACTAGGGCTTTCCTTATTCAAGTAGTGCAAAATTAGTGCAAAAAACATCCAAATGCCTCGTCTCACTTATGGGAAGTGATTTCTCCACAATGTTCTTTGTTTTTGAGGGAAAATTGATTCAGTTCTTAAGAAATTGGAAAATATGGAAGGGAAAAAAGGTTGAACATCTTTTACTAATGGGTCTAATAAAACTGATGATGGGATGGAGAATTTGGTAAATAAAATCACTGACAATATTTTATAATAAAATTGGTCACCTCTATAAATTTGATTTGTGCGAGGGTAATGCCCCTATTTTTCTCGACAACCTCGGGAATGTTTTATGACAACTAAAAAATAGACTTTCAAATGCTTGTGATTCAATGGAGATCCGTAAAAAAAAGGCCCTTCATTAAAACTCTGATCCTAATACTCCCATTTCACTATTCCGGTCAATACGTAAATTTAATTTTTTATTACTTATTTAATATATTATATTTTAAATGTTAATATAATTTAATATGGTTTATAAAAAAATTGATTATATTTTATAATGGAAAAAAGTAATACAACTATCAAATTTAAACCTTGATTATGAGCATTCCAATAAATTTAATAACATAAACTCTTTTAAAAAATATAAATTAATATTCACATTTGACGAGTTATTATGTACAAATGTGAATGTGTGTAAGATATTTTGTATACTTGAATTGTAGTTGCAACAAGGGAAACAAATCCTATAAATACATAATGTCTTCCATTTAATAAAGCATGTTGATTGAATGGCCCCAATTTATTTGTTTACTCATTTGAGTTATGAGGCTTTTATAATGAAAGAGAGATTCTCCAATATGAAAGATTTCTCCGCATTTAAAATGAGATCAAGTACAAAAACTTAATACTTTATATCATTGCATTCGCATTTGCATTTGGATCGCAAAGACTTGCATCCTCAGATCGACATCACAGGTTGCATCAAACAGCATACCACAACATTTAGCTTCCAATCGGGTGGTATTGTGTTCGAATCCCAGCGAGATGCCTCAACTCGCCTCGGCTAGTTACCCCTTCCACCAACCAACTCGCTCTTTGGAGAGCTGCATTACACGACTCGCGACCTTTGTCAAACGATCAAGCTTACCACGGCGATCTACAAACTCGGATTGGCGAGCCATTCACTCACTCTTCGCAGACCTTGCTCGGGGGGGTCGGCAACGCAGTCCTCCCACCACGGCTCCAGGCCTCTGTTCTGTATCCAGATCGCGAGCACCCCGGCTTCCCTATGACTCGTCTCACCCACCTCGGATCCGTGACTCCGAATTTTGTATCCCTACCTCCCTTGTTCGGCTATCGGATCTGTGAAGCACTCTCCCCGGCATTGATTTCCTCTTACTCGGTCTCCGTTCCAAGCTCGGCATCCTCAACAATGGTCTAGCCAGCTGTTTGCGCTATGTTGCATTGGATTCTACCGACACTTGCGCATCGAACTCTTCCACCGTCCACTCTACATTTCTGACCTTGTCAATGGTCTTTGGAATTATTTAGGTATTGTGGTTTAGTTTCGGAAGTTTTGTTGTTTTTTCTTTTTTCTTTTTTCTTCATCTTCATCTTCTTCTTCTTTTTAAAATTAAAGGGTTTATTTTAATATATAGTTGTATTAAAAAGTAATCTTTAATTACTTTTAAAAAATGTTTATGTATGGAGTTTTTGTTTATGAATTTTATAATTATATAGTGTTTCGTGGAAATTGATGTTCACTAAGTTTAATTTGTGGGGGTTTCAATTTTTATATTGTTTATATGGTGAAGTTTCAAAGACCATGAAAGAATAAAAATTTGTTTGGTTTCAGGGGTTTTACCCCTCGACCTACCTTATACTGCAACAAAAAACGTGAGACCCTATAAAAAGCACCATCCCTTGATCCCACTCGACGCTGACGTCCCCAAATCCCTGCTTTGAAATTTCAAAGTCAAAGTAAAAATTGGTGGGAAAGTTGCCGCAATAAAAGGGGAAATATAAAATAGGGGAGACTAATCAATGGGCCCTATAGATCTATATGGAGAATCACTCAATACACTATAGTTGTGAAATATAATATTTTCTCACATGTGAGTACTAAAAATGGGAATGTTAGGAAAATATACGTCAGTACTTACATTGTGGTGAGTTATTAATCTTATTATGTGCAAGTGTGAGGAGGAATGTTTAAGCAAATATAGGTTAGTACTCACATTGTGGTGAGTTATTAATCTTGTTGTGTATAAGTATGAGCGTGTACAAGATATTTGTGTACGTGAATTATAGTTGTTACAACTCACTAGATATTCTAAAAGATTAGTTGAAATATACTAAGGATTTGGTTAACACATTTCTCCATGTCTTTAAACATAGACAAATCTTATAAATATGTAATGTTTTCCATTTAATAAATATGTTGATTGAATGACTCCAATTTATACATTTATTCATGCATTTGAGCTACGTCTCTTCCATAATAAAAATATTTTCCAATATAGGGAATTTCCCCACAAACTCAATTAAACAAATAAAAATTTAAAATTCAACAACTTTGAGTTAGAAATGAAATTAATAAAAATTTAGCCCTAGGTTCAAATCAAAATAACTAATAAAAAGTTCAGATCTTGGAAAAAATACAAAGTTCAAAATATGTAATCAAAATTTATTAAGTGTGAAACATCCACTAAAATCTAAAGGTCAAAATAACTAATCAAAATAATAAAATTTAAATTTTAGAGTCAAGGCTAGATTAAAGAAAAATAAACAATAAAATAAAAATAAACTAAGTTTAAAGTTTAAAAGGATAGTAGAAACATAATCTTACAGTTGCTCCAAATTTTTCAAATTCCCAAGTTGTGCTGGTAGTGTTCCCGATAAATTATTCATCTCAAAACTCCTATACCACATAAATATAAATTGAACACAATCATTGCATCAAAAATTATATGTAGCTAAATTGAATTTAATGTGTTAGCATAAATTTAAAAAATTACATGGATCTCAATATAGTAAGATTCCCAAATTCCTTTGGAATTTCACCAGTTAAATGATTTTGCCCAAGTGACCTGCAATGATACCCAAATTATAGCGTAAAATCATTAAAACCAAAATATCTTGGCCAAAATAATGCAAAATTTATATAGAAAAGGGTTCTTGCTTGCTTACAGCCATCTCAGCGGTAAGGAGCCTAACGATGTAGGAATCGACCCACTCAACAAATTATATCTGAAATCACTATTGAAAAATGTATCCAATTCAATAAATCACACCTTATTTTCATCACTCAATCTATTTAATTTGTAAAGAATAACAGACGATTTGAAAATCCAGAAGAATTACTCACATGTTTTCCAAGTAGGTTAGATTAGCCAATTCAGGGGGGACAATCCCTTGCAAATCTTGGTTCAACAACTTTCTGCATCATATCAAGATAAATATGAATCTCATTGCATAAATAAAATAATCAATGTATCTAAACTCAAACCTTTTAGTATGTGGTTGTACATGTCGGATCAAAGTTTGGAGTTGTCCTCGTAGATTAATTTTCTAGGGAGAATTAATTGAAGAAAAAGAAATAAAAAATAATCAAATACTAATAATCATCTTATATTTATTGTAGAATTGTTTATCAAACTATCAACTTTTCATATTCGATTTGGGATAGTAATTAAAAATGTTTGAGATTAAGAAACCATAAAGAAGTAAAGGGGAATTTCATTTTTTTTAGAATTAGGAAGTTATAAAAAAAAAGAGGGGAAGACTGAATAAGAAAATATACCCATCTTCAAGATAAAGTAGAATGAATAAATGAAGATTTGATATCCGACTTAAGTATTAATGGATTTTTTTTTGGGTTTGTGAAGCTAGAAGAGAAGAGGGCAAGGTCGATTCAGAAAACATAATGAATAAATGAGGATTTTATATCTAAATTAAGGTAGTAACTAGATTTTTTATTGAATTATGTAAATGAGGATTTTATATCAAAGTTAAGGTAGTAACTATATTTTTTGTTGAATTATGAAGCTAGAGGAGAAGAGAGGAAGATCAATCAAGAAAACATACTCATTTAATAGTACCTAGATTTTTGGGAGATTTCAAATTCAAGAGATGAGAGGGGAGGATTAACTTAAAAACATACTCATCTCCAAAACAAAATAGAATGAACAAAATTTTTATATCTAATTTAAAATAATAATTACATTTTATAAAATTAATTATTATATTAATAAAAAAGTGACTTATATTTTAAGTATCACTCTCATAAACATTAAAAAACATAGTATAATAAATTTATATATTACTACAAACAAACGTTACCTACTTACCTAGATAAAAATAATTTTACTATCATTCAAAAAAATTAATTTGAATATCATTTAAAAAAAGACTTGAACTTAGGAGAGGCGGCGGCATTACCAACTTGAGAAGGATGGGCATTATTCCTCAACATGAAAACTAGTTTCAAGTCAGTCTAATAAATATTTTTCATGGGAATTTACGATAATAAAAGGAAGATCGTATCATCAAACTAAATTAGATATTTTTCCACCAATTTGGTGTAAGATATTTCGGGGGGGGAAGTTCATAAGAGAATTGTTTGCTTGTTTATTTTATATATTGTTTAAATTATAAAGTAAACCTGAGATAAACCAGGCGTCACAGATCTATCTAACTCTAAGGTACACATAATCCAAGTTAAATTTCCACATCTAAGACTGTAAATCAAAGTCAGCACGTTATGGCTCTTGATATCATGTTAAATTTCTATGGAACAAGAAGGACAGATATAAGATAGCATATTTTTGTCTATGCTAAGAAAAATGGTTTTAAAGGTGAGGAGCTTACAGTTCTCTGACATGGCAAGTGGTATCTTTGTTAAAACGACAGTTGCAGATGACCCCAAGTTCGCCGGATTCCTCGGACACAGTATGCCAGGAAGGATCATTGCTGCAGGGATCCAGACTGAAGTTCCATTTCGTCATCTTCATCTTTCTGGCAATTACTCTCAGCGCCTCAACTATCAACACCACACACAAGCAAGCTAAACATGTCATCATTTATTTTGAAATGAATCCCTGCTAATTTGGTTTGAGAAACCAATTCAAAGTGAGGTTTCACCTTCTTTTGGATCAGTGGTTGCAGCTTCACTAAGTTGGGGAAAAGACCAGCAACAGTACACAATGAAAATTGCAAAAGGGACCTGCAAATTTCTGTTCCTGTGGCTACCCATGACAGAGGCTCGAGGAAAGAAGTTGAGATGAATGATTTGAAAAAACAACGTATGAGACTATAAATGTTACTTCATGTCCAAAAAAACTGTACATATGAATCCTGAGTCGAGTCAAGCGATATCTTGGAAAATTAAGAGAAAGTGAGTCGAGTAAAGCGATAAAATTGGAAAGTTAAATCATACAAATACTTTTCTACACTGTATAAAAAGCTGTCCATCCTGAGTGGAGTTAAGAGATATCTTGGAATGTTAAGAGAAAGTGAGTGAAGTTAAGCGATTTGTGAAAAGTTAAAAAGAGAAAGTGATTTGTACAAATACATTTTTATGTCTTAAAGTTTCCACATTCCAACCTATCATTTCAGAGATTGTTGTCGTTTATAAAAGACTTGTAAAAAATTGTGTTTAATTTGATAAAGAGTGATTCTTAAGTTGAGTTTAGTGATGTGTTGGAAAGATATGAGAAAGTGATGTACAAATACTTTTCTAAGGAATGATTCTTTTGATTGTAAAAGAGGCCACTCATGTTGTTTTCAGAATTTAATTTGGTAAGGAATGAATCCTAAGTCGAATTTAGAGATGTGTTGGAAAGATAAGAGAAAGTTATGTACAAATACTTTTCTATGCCTTAAAATTTCCACATGGTGTATTTAATTTGATAAGGAGTAATTCGTTTGGTTGTAAAAGCATCCACTCATGTCGTCTTCTACATGACACAAATTGGAGAGATGATTCCACAATGAAAACAACCCTGAAATTTGACAAGTTGTAATTGTAGTCTATATCTTTTAAAGATCTTTGATGTTTTCACAATTTATAAAAATAAATAATTATAAATTTCTGGATAAAATTGTATGCCAAATTTTTTGTTTGATACATTTCCAATCACATTCTAATTCATTATCTAGAATTAAACATAAATAGAACTACAGCCTGTCTTTTTTATAAAGATAAATAGTGTGATGATAGATACTTAAATAGATAGAAATGATCACAAAGTTTTTAACAACGTTACGCAAATTCAAATCATTAAAAGTGATTTATACAAATACTTTTCTACACTATAAAAAGCTATCCAAGAAATCGTATATATGAATCCCGAGTGGAGTTAAAGAGAGATCGTGAAATGTTAAAAGAGTGAGTGAAGTTAAGTGATATGTTGAAAAGTTAACAGAGAAAGTGATTTGTACAAATATTTTTCTACGTTTTAAAGTTTTCACATTTTAATTCATTAAGACCTACAAAAAATTGTGTTTAATTTGATAAGGAGTGAATCCTAAGTCAAGTTTAATGATGTGTTGGAAAGATAAGAGAAAGTGATGTACAAATACTTTTCTATGTCTTAAAGTTTTTACAGGATGCATTTAATTTGATCTATGCTTTAAAGTTTTTACAGGTTGCATTTAATTTGATAAAGAGTGATTCATTTGGTTATAAAAGTGTCCATTCATGTCATTTTCTACCTAACATAAATTGGAGGAGAGATGATTCCACAATGAAAACAACCCTAAAATTGAATAAGTTGTAATTATAATTTATATTTTTTAAAGATTTTTGATATTTCCATGATTCATAAGAATAAGTAACTATAAATTTTTAGTTTAATATTTTTTGTTTGATACATTTCCAATCACACCTTAATTCATTATCAAGAATTAAACATAAATAAAACTACAACCTATCTTCCTTATAACAATAGCTAATGTGATGATTGATAGTTAAACGATAAAAATGGGTCACAATTTTTAAGAAAGTTGCACAAATTCAAACGATAAAAAAGAAAGATAAAAGCAGACTACCTACTTAAAAATATGTATTTATTTTTTGTTTGAAACCGTATATGATTCCTAAAAATTTCAATAAAATTTATTTACAAGCTTAAGAATTAACAGATTGTTTTTGAAGTCTTCATTTATTTAAGTATATACAAAAAATAATTAATTTTAATATTCACTAAAATATAAATATTTATAATATGAAAAATTGTATAAAAAATTACAATTGACATCTCTAAAAAGAAGTTAACATATTTTTAATTGACATAAAACAGTAATTTCAAATCCCAAATCTGAATGAATAAAGTTATGAGATATTTTAGGAAGTTAAGGGAAAGTAGTTGTCCAAAAAATAGTAGATAGGAATAATGTTTTTAAAGTTTTCAGACTCCAACCCATCGCTTCAGAAATTGTTATCGTTTATAAAAGATTCGAAAGACTTGCAAAAGCTGTGTTTGATTTGATAAGGAGTGATTCGTTCCAGTTGTAAAAGCATCAATTCGTGTCGTCTTCTACATCAAATTTAATGATGTGTTGGAAAAATAAGAGAAAATGATGTACAAATACTTTTCGTACACTTTAAAATTTCTACAAAATTTCCACAAGCTGCATGCATTAAATCAAACAAGGAGTGATTCGTTTGGTTGTAAAAGCGTCCACTCATGTCATCTTAAGAGGACAGACGATTCCACAATGAAGAGTAGCCTGGAGTTTGATAGGCTATAGCCTGTATTTATTTATTTGGCTTAGACGGTTAAAAATCCTGCAGCCTGTAAATAATTACAAGCTTAAGAATTAACACTGTTTTTCAAATATTCATTTATTTAAATATATAAAAATATAATTAAAGTTAATATTTATTAAAAGATAACTGTTTTTCAAATATTCATTTATTTAAATATATAAAAATATAATTAAGATTAATATTTATTAAAAGATAAAGTGTAATATGATTTAAAAAAAAAAAAATTGTAATTAAGAGTTTTTAAAAGAAATAGTCATCATCAAATTTTTAATTTATAAGAAAGTTTAATATGCTCAAATCTTAGTTGATGATTTTTAATTTATAAGGAAGTTTAATATGTTCAAATCCTAGTTCTGAATGGAGTATGAAGTTTAAATCCTCGCTTTGAATGAATATGATACTCCATAGCACTATTACAACTTGCACACCTTTCACATCAAATCCCAACTCGAATGGATATTATATTCTATGGCACTATTGTAACTTGCACACCTTTCACATCAAATCTCAGTGCTGAATGAATATGATACTCCATGGCACTATTGCAACTTACACACCTTTCACAGTGTTCACAAAATCTAATTACTTTAAATATTGTATTAAACAAGTATAAATATTGCAAATTAGTTGATGGTGTAGCAATTTTGAATTCGTAAATAATATTCCAAATGTTTTTACCAGTTACCATATGCATAAATGATTTTTCAAATTAATTTTGTTAAGAAAATAAGTTTAGACATTTAAATGTTGTACCAAGACCACAAAAAAAATACAAAGTATTGATTGATTAAGTATAAATATTTTAATCACTATTTATCAAAAACTGAAACCTATAGATCCTCATGGTAGGGTTAACAATACAATATATTACAATAGTTGCTCATATAAAAAAAAGTGAATTGATGGTATCACACTGAAAAAATATATTGGTCCATGCTGAGAACAACTGTGAAAACAATTACGAAATCAACTTACAAATTATACAAAATACTTTTCAACTAAAAAAGGTGAAAACACAATCAAATAAAAGCATATAAAACTAATATACAACACTCCACAACACCACTACATCGTGGTAGCAACAACAAACATGGGTGGCAAAGATAGTGGATCATTTGGTTTATCACCTGACCCTACCTTCCTCCCCCACAAATGACTTCTAGGAAGGGGATCTACAAAACTATCATCCTCAGTTTCTTTATCTTTATCCTCTACATTATCTAGCCTATTAGCAAAATTACAAGTCCCAAGCGAGGGAATTAACTTGTTAAGGCATCACCCATTTAGAAAGGCTACCACCACCACTGCCACTAGCTTGAGAGCTATGAGTTGAGGACAGAAAATACCATCGTGGAGAGCCACTATTGTGCCTACTACGAAAGCAATTCCTCATACACTACCCAAAACCACACTCTAGTAGGGCCAATCAGTGGTGAGGTGAGTCTGAAGGGACTCAACTAACTAGAATATCTAGTTCAGAGTTCTAAAATTAGTGTGAACCAACCCACAATTCATAGGTTCATATTTGTCTGCATCATACTGCTATCTAGGTAGTTGTTTAATTCTATGGATATCAATGATGTGTGGTGTGGGCCCCTTAAGAGAAAGTGGTTGTAAATTGTAACATAGTTCATGTCTAAAAAGGAGTGGGCTTTGAGCACTTTAAAGCAAAATAGTCACCCCTCTAAAATTAAATGTCAATTTTTTTTAATATTAAAGGCGTTTGATAATTTGTAATACCATTTGTGTCTGAAAAAGAAAGGGCTTTGACCACTTCAAAGCGAAGTAGTTGTCCCTCTAAAATTGATGAGTGTTACATTGCTTTTTTAATATTAAAGATGCTTGATAATTTGTAATACAATTTGTGTCTGAAAAGGAGTGAGCTTTGACCCCTTCAAAGAAAAACAATGGCTCCACTAAAATCTATGAGTGTCATGTAATTTTTTATATATTGAAGATGCTTGATAATTTTGTTTGTTGTTGAAATTTGGCGCATTTAATTTTGTTGCATAAGCTAGGATGAAGGGTGAGTAAACTAGGATGATGGGTGAACTTTTAATTATGATATCACACATTCTACTTGATAATTGAGCATTAGTTGTGGATTATAATGTTTATAAGATGTTAACAATTAATGGTCGATTTTAACTTTTATATTTATTTGATTGTTATTGGACTTTTTAAACCTTTGATTTGATGTCTATTTGATCATTATACTAATTTTTTAAAAAATTTGCTTGAATAAAAAATAAAAAGGTCATAATATCTTGGGCTTAAGATGGAGTTTGAAGCCCTTTTTTTCCAAGAAAGATATTTTTGACATAGACACAATAGTGCAGTAAAACTAGGGTAATAGTAGAATCATTAATAATTGTGATATACGACAAATCTAAAATAAATGTCTCAATATTAATATCTCTTCATTCTCAAAATAAATATATTTAAGATATCCTCTATTAATATTAAAAAATACAACTTTAAATTATTTACCCTATAATTTATAGTTTTTCTAAAATTATATATCTAAATACTAAGTTATAAAAAAATAAAAAAGGCAAAAGGGACGGAAAGCTATCACATCCCAACTTAAGAGACTTCGATGTCAAAAGTTATATTTGAAAAAGAATCATGATGTCAACAATTATAAAAATAACAAGAGTAAGTTAGGTTTTTTTTTTTTTTTTTGTTGTTGTTGTTGTTGTTGTTGTTTTTGTTGTTGTTGAGGTGGGGTTATGGTTTGGAGGGGAAGCGGGGTTAAATCATCACCACAATTAAAGATAAGCATAAATAATCTCTTAAAAAACCATTAAACACACAAAATAATAATAGTATGAGGACCTAAAAGTGGTATTTGGATGCTAAGAGTGCTACTTGGAACAACCTATTCCTAGCTTAGCCCTAGACCTATCCTAGAGCCTTATATCACACTTTTCTAGTCTTTGTGCAGACCATAAACATCCCTAGTTAGCTAAAACATAGTCTCGGACCTTCATTCCCAAATCTTGGCCCTTCATGCCCAACAACCTTCCAGATGGACATTAACGCCACATTAAAGACACTAGAGCCTCATGGCAATAGTGTCCTCAACATGGTGCTAGTGTTCCTTGCCATAACTCTCCTGACCAAATATATTTTCAAAATTTAAACCCTACTAAGGTTGGCCTAAACACATTTTATTATGTGCAAAAGCTACGAAACACTATAAATACGTGACTTTTAGACATCTATCCACTAGATGGGAAAGTGGATGCAAAAGACTTATTCAAATAAGAAACAAGTTGAGAAAAATCAATGTTATTAATCCCTATTCTACCCTACTTTTGCATACTACCATCTACAACTTCCCTAAGCCTAGAGTTTCTAGATTTCCAATCTCAAGAACACTCAAGGCATTCAAGACCACTATCATTCTATCATCACTTGCATTTGCACCATCACTTAAGTGGAGAAAACTACATTGGGATTGATCCCTCTACAGAGTATTAGTATGTAGGCAACTCTATTCACAATGGGGTGTTGAGGATGTCCAACCTATCCTACTAATGAACACATATTTTTAGCTCATGCCATACTTTCAAGGAGGATTAGGGTTTGCATCATAAATAAACTATTACAGGATAATATAGAGGTTCAAACTATGTGCGTGCAAGAACATAACCCATAAACATAGGCATAGGTGCACCTAAAATTTAGGAATAGTCCTACACAAAGGACACTAGTGCCATTTTCAAGACAATATAACCACATGATGCTACTATCCAAGAGAGTCCATATGATATAGGGATCTTGTTGATGACACTCAAACCTATTTGTATCCTAGTTTTTATCACTCATATCTTTCGTGTTAGCTGTTTTCCAGATAAGTCTTTATTTACACATATTTATTATTATTTTTAGAAAGTCAAATTAAGTTAAAATTTGTAACAAATCAATAGTTATTTATTGCATATTATTTCACTAATTTAGACAACTCAGTGCTTTAATCAAACTTAGGATTTACATTGCTAAACCCTAAAAGGTTAAAACATGTGGTGAACCCAACTTACTTCAAGTATTGCTTAAAACCCTAGTTTTCCTTCTCCAAATTTTTTTACACTAAATTAGGGCCACAAACTTATGTTTTTTTTATTTTTTTGGCATAACCTAGCTCATTAAATGAATCTTACATTAGAGTTTCATTTATTCAAATATAATTAATTATTTTACAAAGAAACCGTAATTTAAAAAACCATAACCCTAGACACTCTTAGGGTTTGTATACTTTTTCTATTTATACTTAGATTTTAGTTCGAAAATATCAGATTTGCTTCCATATTTATTTTTTGCAATATTTCTTAGATTAACATTTTTTAAAGATTCAAAACATACAAAAACTTATTTTCCTACCTTCCAAACTACAATGGCAAAATTCACCAATAGATTTGATGAAATTGATAAGTAACAATTACAAGATTTTGTGTCCAAACATATAGATATATAAGATGACTTCATCACTATTCCTTAGAAATAGCTCCAAAAAATAAACAATGCTCAATCTTTAATGCCTTACCAGTTAATAATGTTGTTACACTTACAATGAGGCCAACTTAGCTAGCATAACCTAAAATTATAATACAACAACCTTCATTGATAGCTACACCTCTTGTAGCTAGCTATTCCACTCTAGATGTACAATACCTTATGCATGAGATTCATACTTTATAGGGTAAAGTGTTACATCTTGAGAAGGGAGCCAGTAGGCCATCATATGCCTTGGATTCTAATATTCTCTTACATACACCTTTGGCACATCATATAGAGGAAACTCCCTTGCCATCCAATTTTGTAGCACCCAAGCTTACATTATATGATGGTAAAGGTGACCCAGAGCATCATCTTAAAGCTTTTCATGAAACATGTTTGTACTACATGTCCAATGATTGGCTTCTCATGTAGTTGTTTCCACACACTTTAAAAGATTATGCCTTACAATGGTTTTATGATTTACCAAATAAATCTATCACAACTTTCAATCCTTTGGCTAACATGTTTTTAGCACATTTTTGCATCAATATCAATGATAAGATATCATACGCCCAAGTGAAACAGTTGAAACAAAAGTCAGACGAGCTTATCACATATTATTTCTTATGATACAAGACTATATTATCCAAATTGACTAGTCCCATGGCATATAGAGAGCTTTAAGACATATTTAAACAAAGACTTTTACTAGCATTATATGAAGCTATCTTGTTCAATAAGTTTCCTACATTCATAAATTTGTGCCACATAGTAAAATAAAGAGAGGTAAAGATCCTATCAATGGGAAAACTCTCCAGTATCTCAGTGGATCAAAATCAACTATTAAGAGTTAAAATAAGCCTCCACACAAGGTAAGGGCCACTGATAGCAAGAGTAATTAAAATGCCATAGTCAACGCAACTTTTGAGACATCTTCCTAGATTGGTTTTATCTACTCCTCTTCACCAACATTCTAGAGTCACTAGCACGGGTTTTATAATAGCTCTTGAAATATAATGTCATATCTCTCCTTCCTATTAAATAGGTTGATATGACATGACCTATTCCAAATAACTATGATTCTAACACATTCTACGAGTATCATAAGGAACCAGAACATACAACAAATATATGCATAATCCTAAAGCATAAG
The DNA here is from genome assembly GCA_037957365.1 of Torreya grandis. NCBI lineage: Eukaryota > Viridiplantae > Streptophyta > Pinopsida > Cupressales > Taxaceae > Torreya > Torreya grandis. Next base: position 1,275,615 of record JARHVA010000080.1, on the reverse strand, counting down.
ATACAATATTTGATTGAGGCTAATATTATTGATGTGGGCACACCCACAAAAGCACCAAAAGCACAAAAAATAGAAGCTAAAGCATTAAAGATATTCTCAAATCCATTTCCAAATCACATAATGAATGAGGCAAGGAGCACATCAGGGGTTCACTACACATATTAGGCACATCTACCACTAGCTTCATATCATACTATTATAGAGGAGACACATCCATTGCACAACATTATTGGCATGTAACATACTACAGTTCCACCTAGACCACTCATCACATACTCAAAGAAAGAGATTGTTGATGATGATACAGATTTACATGAATTATTTATATGAGCATACATAGATCATCATCTTATCTAAAGTGTTATGGTTGAAAATGGGCCAGGTATTAACATGTGCACTATGACACTTTTACAGCATTTGGGGTACATAGAGAAGGATATATTCCCCATAGGTAGAGTCATTAGTGGGTTTAGTGGTCACATTCAGAGCTCCATTATAGATATTGTGCTTCCATTATAGGTTGGACCAACACATATAGACACTTAGTTCTTAGTTGTACATAGTACAAGCGTGTTTGATATGTTATTGAGTAGGCCATGGTTACAACAACTTTGAGTCATCCCATCTACATTACATAGATGCCTAAAGTACACACACATAAATTAGGTGGTCAAAGTTAAGGGTCTCCCATATGAGTATACTCTACCCATTCCATAGGCAGTTCCATCATAGTCACTAGTTAGAGTTCTAGCACTGTTACTAGATATTGCATAATTATCAGTTACAACTTAGAGTTTGGTTCATATGAATACATCATAGAGTTTAATAGAGCCACCTGTGTAGGTGAGGTCTATTTCTATGGTATCAACATGTATGCACTATCCCACATAAACCATTATTAGAGAGACCCCTACATCAGAGATATGTCACAGATTCTAGAGGACCTTCCTCCACTCAGTTTATGTTGAGATTAGTATTATTGGGTTCTCATGATTATCAACACAAGACACGTAGATCACCTACAACTTCCTATACCAAATGGGTTCCTAAGACCCCTACAGGTCAAAGGGCATCACATTCAATGCCACAAATTTATAGAACCACTACGTAAGCAAATACAAATACAGATTACTTAGTACAACATATTATGGGATCATAGTTGCCCTTTCACACATCATGCACGATCACAGTTCCCTTATTTGACATTGATCATAGTGATAATGAGTCTCCTATGAGACTCATCTACCTTAGTATGGTTCTTACCCCCTTGTATATACTTTATTCTCCCTTGATCCTTATACATAGTTTATTTTCATTTGCTTATGCATAGCTTATATCTAGAAAATTTAAAAAAAACATAACATGCCAAAATACAAAAACATTTAAATATTACTCAAAAAACACAAAATTTATAGATTGTATGCATTATTATGTTTACATTTCTTATACTTTCCAGACACTACATATGTTAGCTATTTTATTCTAGTTAGTTTTATCATATATACATGCTTCACTTTTTCTTGTTGAGTGTTTACAAAACTCAGGTCCACTATACTGATCAATACTTGCTATCATCTATCCATTGGGGGCATATATACTGATTTAGGTTTATTCATTTGATACATCTTCCCACTTTGGGGCATCTCATACATAGTTTCTATTACCAGTTTCTATCTTTACATTCTTTACATTCTAATTTTCACATTGATATATCTTGATATTGATCATTATTGCTCATACTCAATTTTTTTTGATGACTATCACTATTTTAGACTCAACATACGTACATCCTAGCTCTTACACAGATTTGTACTACATTCATACATGATTTCATTTCTAAATTTCTTAGTTTAGACTTGATTGTATTCTTTGTGCTTCTTATATTCAAGGGTATTTGAATATGCCATTGTTCTTTAGCTCTACATCACTTCTATTCATGTATGCCTTGGACATGTGCCCATGTCCTTCTATGTGGCTCTAAGCCAATATGTTTGTTGCTTGTGTATGTGAACATTTGAACATATCCGTGTATGTCTTCTTTTCTCATATTTGGTGACATGTACCAATGTCCCATGTATTATATCCCCTTGGTTGATTTTGTGTGCCTTATGTGTTTTATATGTATGCTTTCTTATATGCATCATGTACATGACACTTATCTTTGCTTGTTACTAGTTTTTGATGCCATGAGGGACATCATGAATCTACCCTTCCTACTTGGGTGTTGTGATGGACATCATGCCCCATCCCCCTTGGTAGCTACTCAGATTTGCTGTTATACACGTTGATTACATATATCTTGATAACCTTATATAATGATAGACATAACATACATCTTAAATTACAAACTTAGGATAAGATTCTTACATTTTGATGTTATGTTTGCACATTGTATTTAATTATCACATAGTTATCATATATGTTATGGCTAACACATTTTTTAGAGCTATTTATTTCGAGGAGAGTTCTTGCACAAGTCAAAAACTACCCTAAAAAAAGGGGGCATTCATAGGGGTTTATCATAGAGATCAGGGTCCTACATTGCATTCAAAAAACATTTTGCTCACATAGGCTCAATTTTAGGAAATCATACACAAGTAAGACATAGGGAAAATAGGGACTTAGAAAGAAGTTTAGTGACTTAGATCTTAGACTATATAGACATTATCACCTAGATTGAGACACTAGAACCACATGGAACTACTATCCAAAACATGGTGGTATTGTCTTGTAGCTCTAGTTTTAGGGTAGTTCAGATTAGCCAGAATAGTACACTAGGTAAAATATAGGTTTGCATAGATAAGATACATGTTTTATAGTTATGATCATATTTATCTCATATTCACACTAGTTTAGCTCAGATACACTCATTACAACTTAGTCTAGAATCAATATACTTAGATATCATATTACGGGTATGTATACGACACATTATTTCCATATGCTCAGTTAGACACATTTTAACCAAATGAAATGGAAAACTCCATGTCATTATCTATGTTTTATACAATTGAAATCATAATCTAGGTTGTCACCAGTTTCATGCCTTACTTCATCTGCAGTAGTTGGCATTTTTGATTGGCCTAAAGCCACCTAATGTACCTAAGTGGCCATGGAGCTGACATACATAGCTAGATATACCTGGTTAGATACTTTTAGCACTATATGAAATTCAATATTAGATGCATCTACTACACATGGGTGGGAAATGATGGAGTCATAGCCTACTTGAGTTATTAGCTACCCACATGAGAGGGTTAGGCACACTTTCAGTCTAATCCAAGTTATTCATAGGTCATGATACACCAAACATGGGTGGAAAATGATGGAGTTAAAACTAGATTGAGTTCTTGAGCCACCCACACATGAGGATTGAGAAAGCTATTAGCTCAGTCCAAGCTATTCAATGATTTGATCGCTATGTACATTCACATAGGTTGTTACTAGGTTCATGCATTGGTTTACATACCTAATGAGGTGTAGTCATTCCTTTCCTCTTTCCTATATCTTTAATTAGTTTTACTTAATTTTTTATTCAATAAAGTCTTTTACTTTTGATATCTCTTAAGTAGGGACTGATTTATGCATGTTTCATTGCAAGTGATGCTTTGGATCATGCTTCACATATGCAGACCCAACTTCACATACTTAGACTCAGCTACACAGGCTTCACTTCCTAGGTAAGTCCATGTCCACTTATTTTTCCTTTATAGTAGTCATTTTACTTTTTTGAATTTCTATCATAAAGGGGAGGAATGTAATCACCTAAAAGTGGTATTTAGATGATAAGAGTACTAATTGATAAAACCTATTCCTAGCTTAGCCTTGGACCTATCCTAGAGCCTCCTATCACATTTTCCAACCTTTATGTGGACCACAGACATCCCTAGTTAGCAAAAACATAGTCTCAGACCTTCATTCCCAGATCATGTTCCTTTGTGCCCATCAACCTGCCAACTGGACAATAGTGGCACACTAAGTACACTAGAGCCACATGCCGCTAGTGTCCCCAACATGGTGCTAGTGTCCCTTACCTTGACTCTCCTGAATGGATATATTTTTAAAATTAAAACCCTCCTAAGGTCATCCTAAGCACATTTTATTATTTACACAAGCTACATAACATTATAAATGCATGAATTTTAGAACTTTATCCACTAGATGGGAAAATAGATGCAAATGACCTATTCAAATAAGAAACGAGTTTAGAAAAATCCAGGTTATTAATCCCTATTCTACCCTACTTTTGCATACTACCATCTACAATTGCCCTAAGCCCAAATTTTCTAGATTTCTAATCTCAAGCACACTCAAGGCGTTCAAGACCACTATCATTCTAGCATCACTTGCACTTGCACCAACACTTAAATATGGAGAACTACATTGGGCTTGATCCATGATTGAAATATTGGTATGTAAGAAACTCTCTTCACAGTGGGGTGTTGAGGATGTCTAACCTATCCTACTAACGAACACACATTTTCATCTCATGCCACAATTACAAGGAGGATTAGGGTTTGCATCATAAATTAGTTATTATAGGCACAATATAAAGTATTAGACTTTGTGCATGCAAGAAAAAAACCCAAAAACATAGGTGTAGGTGCACCTAGACTTTAGGAACATTCCTGCATAGAGGACACTAACACCGTTTTTAGGACACTAGAGCCACAGGGAACTAATATCCAAGTGTGGTGATACTATCCAAGAGAGGATCTAACATAGGGATCTTGTTGATGACACTTAGACCTATTTTTATCCCAATTTTTGTCACTCAGATCTTCTATGTGAGGTGTTTTATAGATAAGTCTTTATTTACACATATTTATTGATATTTTTAGAAAGTCAAAATATGTAAGAAATTAGTGGCTAATTATTGCATATTATTTCATTGATTTAGATAACTCAACCCTTTAATCAAACTTAATATTTACATAACCAAACCCTAAAAGGTTAAAACATGATCATTATCATCTGTAGGACATGTTTAAAAGTTTTTAGGGGTGAAATCTTGGGTGGGCTCTCAACTAATACCTTTCTAATCAAATATCCATCTCATGATGTGGGTTTCGTTTGCTACACTCCCCTTCACATGTTGTTAAGGAGAATAATTTTTCAAATCAAGGCATGTAAATACATTTCCTCCATACCTATGATGCCAAGCCAGAGTGAGGTAACTAGGTAGCAGAGACCTCTATTGTAGTTGACTGTGAGATCTACTTTGATTGCTTTGAGGATGGGGATGAGTATTAATAGAACTTTTAGAAACATTTCATTCCTTATGTGTGCTAAGATCATGTCACCCAATCAGAATTCTTATTATATCATCTTCAAATTTGTGTACTACTTTTATTTTACAACATTCATTTCCAATTTTTCTCATACTTATTAATGTATGCCTTGCATGTATCTAGAAAAATATTTTTCTTCAACACTCTTCCCACTTGCAACTTTGATGTCATGCAAATATACTACACCTCTTGGACTACACCCATAAATAATATGAAATGATATCCTTCTAATGCTTCTATTTACTAAATTTTATTAAGAAAATTTAGCTTGTGCTAAGACAAGATACCATAATCCTAGCTTCTCTCCAACTAAACATCACAATATATTACCAAGACTCTTCTTGACCACTTCCATCTAACCATTTGTCTGAGGGTGAGACATTGAACTAAACTATCACTTGGTATTCAACTTGTTCCATAATATCCTCCATAAATGTCCAAATAAATTTGAATATCTGTTAGATACTATGATGCATGAAAATACATTTAATCTTAAAACTTCCATAAAAAAATAAATTATCTATATGTATAGTATATTAGTTTTATTACATGAAAAAAAAATCAATTTTGTATAATTGATTGATAATAAAGAAATTGAATCATTGCATTCTACATTGTAGGCAATCCTAAAATAAATTCCATGATTATATGGTCCTATTGGTGAGCTAATAAACTTAACCAATAAACCAATGCCTTTTAATTGTATTTCAAATTTTGAAAAGTTGATAATGCTATTTATTATTCAAATTTGATGCATTCAATTTTGCTACATAAACTAATATGATGGATGAGATTTTAATTACGCACTGTAGTGGAAATTGATGGGTGATGGTGGACTCAAATGTTTATGAAATGTTAATAATTAATAACCAACCATAAAATTTATTATCTATCTAACTGTTATAGGGTAATTTCATTTTTTAATTTGATGTCTATTTAATAATCATAGGAAAGTTTTTTCTTATTAGTTAAAAAAGTGAATAAATTTTTTGTAATGTCTTAGACATGTACAATAGAGTTTGGAGCCCTTTTTTATTAAAAAAATATATTTTAACCCAACACAATGGTGTAACTAGATTGAGGCCATCTATCATCACTACACAATAAAATTATAATGAAGATAATAATATCATTAATCACTATGGTTTTTGACAAATATAAAATACGTGACTCAAGATTAATATTTCTTCATTTCTTAAATAAATATATTTAAACTATCTCTACTAGTATTTAAAAATGTAGCTTTAAATTCTATTTCCTATAAAATAGTTTTTTATATTATATATCACATCCCAAATTATAGCTTAAGGTTTGAAAAATAATCATGACATATCAATAAGTATAAAAATAACTACTACATGTCTCAAATAATGTATTTGTAACAAAAGTCAATAGATATCAATTTCAAGGTTTTTATCTTTGATTTTACAAATATCATTTTGATTAATAATTTCATTACTTTTTTTGAAAATTTCTTATCGAGTGATGACAAATGGCATCAATTTAACTACACCAATGTTTTGGTCTTGAAAAATTATTTTTAGAAAAAACAAATGGGCTCCAAACTCCATAATATGGCCAAGATATTATGATTTTTCAATTGAATTCTCAGATAAAAATAAAAAACTTGTGAGGGTGAAATACACATCAAATTTAAGGTTTAAATTACCCCTGATAATGAAATAAACATCAAATTTTAAATTCTATAATTAACTGTTTATGTACGGATATTACAACCCACCACCATCACCATTGGATACCATTGTAGAATGCCTATCAACATAATAAGAGTAGAGTTTTTTTTAAATTACCACCACAATTAAAGAGAAACACACATAATATTTCATTATATATATATATATATATATATATATATATATATATATATATATATATATATATATATATATATATATCAAAAACTTAGACATCAAATTTGGTTCAATTCAAGAGAAACCATAATGTAACATATAAATAAATGTCTTGTAATACAATTGTCTATGGCTTTTATTTTTTGACCATTGTATTTTAGAGCTTAAATCAAGGTAAAAAGTGTCTTAGTATCTAAATTTATTCATCAACCTATTTTACCTCTTCAAAAAATTTAATAAAGGAGTCACTTGCAAAGTTGTTATTAATGAGTTTTATTTTAGCTCTTTGAAGGGGGAAGATCCCCCTCAAAAGTTTTTGAGAGCATTATTGGACAACCAATAGCCAAAGGCTTTGGTATTTAATCAAAAAAAAGCGGGAACAAGAGGTAAATATTTCATGATAGTCCTAAACAAACCAAATTCCTAAGATCTAAGGCCATTAATAGTAAGACATGTTGAAGCTCACTGAAAAGAGTTTCCACAAATTTTGATGAAAAAATAAAAAAATAAAGATCTTGAATCATGGATAAGATGAGAGGCTGTTCAATTCAATCATAATATTATATAAGTATTTTTTTATGAATAAGATAGATTTTATATAGCAATATGCCCATTCCATACCATCCCATACAATAATAAGATTGTCAAGGATATATCTACCTTGGATGAACCTAGTTTTCTCAAGTTTCACATCAGAGGGAGCACATCCATTATTCTAAGAGATAAATATTTGGAAATGATATGGTAGGATATATTAAGGAGATTAATGAGCCTCCAAATTTTATATGTTTAGGGTATCCTATGTTAGGGATGAACTTAATATTTCCTTTATTAATGAATGCACCAAGATATATTTTTTATAATATTAAATAGTATTTATGTAGATCATATCCCACTATAAATCAAATAATTCTATAAAACTCACAATAAAAACCATCTAGGTTGTGTGCCATGTCATTTTCTATTTGGAGTAGCTCATGGTAGAGTTCCTCCATAAAGAGAGGTGCATCATAATATCTCTTATGTATTAGGGAGCTATAATGTGAGATTATAAGATATGAGGAATATGTATGTAATGCAATATATATGATTGTAATAAAATAAAATAAAAAATACATATTAATATATCTAAAAGGTGCACAAATTCACACAAGTATGAAATGTAATATGTAATTAGTTAGTTGGTGTTAGTATATGTTATTATAATACTCTAATAGGTAGTTTTAGGGAGTTGTGTTCAACTTAGGAGAATGAATATTATAAACAATTTTGATATGGATTTTATAAATGTAAAGAGAGATTGTGAGGATTATATGTTTTATGCACTATCTAAAATAATCAATATAACTATTCAAGTTCGATCCATGGTTTTATAGACACTAAAATTTGGTATTAGACACTTTATTAACATTGAATTTGAAACACTTTGACATACTTAGACATTGTGAATATATTTTACTCTTGTGCACACTTTCCCCTATTTTTATACCCACTTGTTATCTTGGCCAACCTAGTTTACCAGATACACATATTCAATATCACCATAGTTTGTGCAATAACCTTCCATAATCCAAAAAAAATTATCACCATATCTTAGATCACTAATTGTCACTCCTAGGACAATAATAAAAACAATCTGAAAATTTTGGTTTACCACAAGTGTCTTCTTTTACCGGTAGTGTTGAACACTCAATTGTTTTTAAAATTAAGAAATCTTCATTAAGTCAACCTGGTACATTTGATAGGTCAGTCATTACATAAATGATCAAAGAGTAAACTATACATATAAATCAAGCTTAAATTTATACCTATCTTGTAAATTCCTAAAAATCTTAAGAAATAAATTACCACTCTCTTGAGATATTATCACAAAGGAATACATATCTAGACATCCATCAAAAGACTAACTCTAAATATAAGTTTGAATACACATAATTAAAAGTTACATTTCAAGTGTTGAAAGCCAAATATTGCATTGCATTATAGATTGATCATGATGTTATACACACACATAAGTGGGAAAAATACATTCAATTTGAGCCATTCATAGAGTATTGGAATATATGAAATCTTAAGCCACTCAAAAGGAAGTGGTTGGGGCTATCATACCTAACATACTAGCCCCCTTTTAAAGGGCCATCTTGTGGTAAAAAATGTGATTAGGGTTTCAAAGGAAAGATAAATAAAAAAGGGATCAACATACATGACCATAAGTGAGTGCACACTAAGAAACATTTACAAGTGCAAACATAGGGTTATAAGTCATCATATACTTACACAATCAATGAGGATAGTGTCAATAGAGCTTGGAAAATATTATTAGTTATAGGGTTCTTAGTTTTACCAATGTCATCCAAGAAGAGTTTAATCTCATGTTTCATGATCTGAGTTATAACAAATCATTTTTAGAAACAATGATGAAAACAATGAGCAATAGAATATTAAAATAGTCTAAATACACCTCTTTCATAGTGTTTTTTAGTTACAAATAATATATGTGTGATATAGATCTTTCCATTTATAAATTCAAATTAAGGTATTATTCCTACATTTTACACAATCTGAATTAGCCTAGTTTTTGCATTATTTATATTAATAAGTAAATCATGTTTGGTGAACTCAATCATTAAATTGATAAAAAATAAACCCTATTTATTTTATACCTTAGGGTTTCATACTTTTGTAAGGTTTCATATTTATCCTTTATTAGGGTTTCAATTTCACATTTTAATTTTAATTTTCCTTATCTCTATAAACAAAGCCCTAACATAGCTATAATGGATGCTAGTTGTTTATATTTTTAAATTCAATCTATGGCTGTCATAATTGTATGTTTCTTTCATGGATTATTTGATGTATTATTTTATATGAAAATGAAATTGGTTAAATTTAAATGCAATAAAACTAAGGATGATATTTATAATGATGACTTATTATCTCTCCTTAGTAACACATATTACATGAATATTGAATTTGGGATGTTTCCAGTTATTATTATTTTTACCCTAATTTGGTTTTAGAAACCATAATAGGAAAAAAACTAGTAGAATATTTTATATTAATAGATATGAAACTCAAACATACATATGAATGCAAAATAGTGAAATTGATTATGATGATTTGATAAGGGGTATATGTTAAATCTAACAAGTAAAACAAAGGGATGAATACTTAGATTTTTTAACCGATTATTTGACTGTGACTATGTTATGAAGGTTAAAAAAATTTAAGGGATCTTGTGTTTCTTCTAGTTCAAGAACTATGTTTCTATCTACACAAGGTCAATTCTATCAGATATTTATCATTATTGACTATCAATATTGACTTGTAGTGGTTGATAGTGACCTATGCTAAAATATGGGTCTATGAATATACGCTCACATGTGCCTACATATATAAGTTTTATATGTATGATGTTAAACCTCAATGATGCAAAAACTCTAGAAATTAACCTCTTTCACCTTGAAACCCTAGGTATTCTTCTAAGGGTTAGAAACTTGAATAAACTAGAAAAGTGTAATAGCTTGAGCTGAAAACAATCACTCCCATTGATGATTGACTGCTACCTATGTATCTGATACTTTGAGGACTGAAATAAAGTCACATGTATTTCTCCCGCCTAGTGTGATTATGCAATTATGTTCCTTCACTCTATGAGTGAAATTAGTGATTTAGATTTGATATTTAACAATGCTTGATTTGAATTGGATTTGGTATGCGTTAGAATTGGCTTATGACTGCTCTTAGTGATTGATTTTTAATTTGGGAAGAATAAGATATATTTTATAAATGTGTATTAGTTTATAGATGTGTACTAGATAAGGTCCAAATCCCATATCAAGTGAGTCATTGATTTGCATACATGAGTCCAATTGGGTAATTTGTCATGCCACCAACATGCTATGTAAATAGACTGACCCTAAGTAATTTTTTAAAGTATCCATTATGGGAGAGGATCAACATCATGATACTCAGGCCAATAATGAGTAGTGATACTAATCCAATTTTATGTTACTAACCCATGTACATGAGGATTAAATTGAAGGTCTAGAGATACTTGTGCATGATAATAAACATGTTTGGAATAGACAATTAGGTTCATTTAGGTGTGTAATAGAAGAAAGGAAGGAGCACGTAGGTGTGAGATAATAGAAGGCTATGAACATATTTATTTGTGTAATTAATGCATGGTAAATGTATGTTAACCTTGTCATTGTCAAGTACCTAATATCGAATTATGTATCTACAAATTCCCACCTTTTATTATGGGAATGTAATTTTATAAAGTAAAAGGAAAAACCATACATTATTGTGTAAAACACATTTTAAATTTTGTAATAATATCCAATTTTTTAGGTTACTTAATATCAAAACTTGTAACCAACATGTAGTAGTAAATGTCCATAGATTGACAATTTTAATCTGAACTTGAATTTTTAAAATTAAAGAGAATGGATGGAGTACACCTATGTTCTAGTGAAAACCATGTTGCCCTTGAAATTTATTGGAATTTATGCTTACTTATTGAGACATTGGAGGACTATGCTTCCTTTCTAAAGAACATGGAGAGTTGGGGTGATTGTGCCCTAAATTTTTGTAGCTATTCAAGCCCTCTGGTTGGGAAGATAATATACCCAAACCCTCATAAATGTGGGGATCAATATGCAACATAATAACCCAAATAAATAATTAAGAAATAAAGGGGAATCACATGATGGGTTCACTAGAAGTAAAAATGAATCAACCACTACAGATGCCTTATAGATTCAATTGTATATTTTTTCTGAATTTTTCTCTACTTTGATCCATATAAAATAGATGCATGATTTAAAGATAATGAACACTATTCATGGCCCCCACTAAGACCTCAATTTTAGTTGTATAATTTTTATCAAGTTAGATCAACGTTTAATAAATACATGATTGAAAGAGAATGAAAATATACATGTTGCCATCATGACCTCAATGTCAACAAGTGTGAATTTAAATAACAACCATTTGTCATTCAACTTGTAAACTATATTGTTATGTATATGCATGAACTAGTATCATAAATTATAAATTGAAATGTGTATATGTACATAAACCATTATCATGCCCCTTAAATTTATAGCAATTTATATAGAATTCTATGCATGCTAAATTTGATAACTTCTATGTAGAATGTATGTGTGCATGGAAACTTATAATTCATGTTCCTATAAAGTGTGTACATATGACTATGGTTATATACCTATATATCTATGAATCTATACTCAGGTCTATGTAAACTGAACACTTATGTATGGAATATGCCCCCATAACATGTATTGATATGACAATATCTTTTATTTAAATGAACCATCTGATAGTGGAGCCATTTTGAATCTATGAAACATATGCTTTGATATGATTTAATGGTCATGGAGGCCTATGTATTTATGACACTTGCCCAAAATGATTCCACCTTTTTGAGATGAGGGATGTGTCCTATAATTAGCTCATCTCAAAAGGACAATTAACTATATAATGTCATGTAGAGATATACCATCATGTATAATCATGTCAACATGTTGGGAGTATGTCATCATAGTAATTCATATATCAATTAAGGAAATCAAGGTGTGTATGTAACATATGAAATGTAGGGCATATAAATGCCATTCTAGATAGATTTGTTAATGAATCACACAATATTAACCATCATTGAAAAGATAACTAAATAATATTAAGTAGTAAAGGTGTATTATATGGATCATGGCCCCATTCAATATAAACAATTTAAACAAGTGCAACAAGCTCAAGAGTTAGTACCACACATAAGGCCAAGGGAAGTGAAATAATTTTTAAGATCCATAAACTAGTGTGAACTCATATATATTTTCATCATAATACTACTTAGGTAGATGTTTACTTCTATGGATATTGCACATTATTTTGATGAGTTATCTACGGTATGGGATCCTTAGGAAAAATGTGGTCATATTATAGTTACAGTTCATGTCCAAAAAGGAGTGGGCCAATTGGGACCCTATTTTAAGTATGGATCCATGCTAAATTGAAAGACATCTCAATAAAAGGTAATAACTTGGTATGATTAGTATTTTGGTATCTTTTGTGCCTACTAGAGGAATCGATGCTCACCTTGTGCCAGATGGTAGGTGGCTAACCAATTCAATGGTTTCTTTGGAATCTTCAAGGAATGGCTACACATGGTGATCATAGAACAAAGGGAACAAGGTAATGGAGAAAGTGGTATGATTTCTAAAGCTCCAGTTCTACAACCATTATGCACAACTCCACCTTGGTAGAAGGTGCTCCTGTAGCCTATAAAATATAGTTTGAATTGGAGTGTAGAGAGACGCGACTTGATGCAATGTAGCTTTGGAGAAATAGAACTAGATTACCTAGACTACCATTAGTGTTAAGATTGGTAGGGATGCCTTAAAGGCTCCAAATTATAGTGCCTATGCTCATATGTGAGCCTTTGGGCCATTTAATAGTACTAGTGAAGTATATACTCTATTTTCAATATAATGTACTCTATTATGTGGATTTTAAATTAATGAAATATAAGGGTTAAAGTACGACATGGACTCTTGTGTATATGACTTAGTTATTAATACTTAAATGTGAAAATGGCTATAATGTTGTAGTTTATAATCATGTATGTTAAGAATGCATAATCAATCTTTTGGTTTGTGGTGTTAATGGCATATCTATAATTTATGATGATGTCAACACAATATGTAGGAATACCCTAAGTTTAGATAAGAACCCACACCAAACTATGATATCCTTGCATGAAGCACTATCAAAGCATAAACACTTAATCTAAATCAATCCCTTGACCCTAAAAGTAAATAAATGATGCTAAGCTTATTAAAATAAAATCTTATGCCCTTGAGACTATAGAACCAACCTGGTATAGGCTTGTGCCCTTATGACCAAAAATAATTCCCCAAAATAGACTTACACCTATATATCATTAGGCTTAGCCAAGAGAAGGCTTACGCCAATGAATCTACATAAAGCCTTCTCTCAAATGACCAAGTACCATAAGTTAAAACTTGTGCCATGGCACAACTAGCCCAATGAAGACCCCAGCTGTTTCTATGTTGTGCTTTGAGTGAGTGTATAAGGCTTACACCTTATGTGAATTGATTCCAGTGTATTCAAGTGATAAATGTTGAGAACTATGGGAACACACCATGTTTGTGCCTAGTTATAATGAGTTTAGGACTAATTTAGTCAACCAAATAAGTGCTCGACTCCACATTGATGGATTGAACCCCCTTATCTACAATATTTTATTTTCATTATCGGGACCCATTTTGAATTTTGTTGTTGTAATGGTGCAACAAAATAATGCTTTAACTCTCCCTCGAGAACATCAAGTGATAGTTAGAATAGGTGAAAGATATATTTGCACTAAAGCATCCAACTTATAGAGGAAAAAAGCCAAGGAAGTGGGTCTATAATAACCTATATGATGCCTTGTATAGGGTATTCTTCTATGAACTACCTAAACATGTGTACCAGTGGTTGGATACCTATGCGACCCACAAAAGATAAATCTATGGACATTGCCTTGAATGGATGAAAGAGTGCTTAGAGAGACTTGAAACTATAGATTCCACTTGGATGAGAGTAATAGACAAATGGTGGAAAGGATCATTAAATATTTACATGCTTGAGTACACTATTTTGATATACTCCTACCTTGAAGAAGTAGAGTATTAGTTTTTATGTGAACCCAGAGGCACATTTGTGAAAGAGTTCAATGCACAACTCAAGAAACTAATGGTGAATTATGACTTTGAAACTAAGATAATGAAATTTTAAAGTCCTTTCATGTATGAGCAATAGAATGGGGAAGAAGGGGATGTGTAGGTGAAGCACAATGGAAGGGGATAAACAAACTGACACCTGAGAGCTTAAGAGATATACTTATAACAAGAGAAGGCATAGGCTAATGGAACATATGGAACTTGGAATTGCTAAGAGAACTCATAGCGAGTAGGAAGGGCATGGGGAAGGATCTTTTAATTACAATAACATTAAGAGGAGAGAAACAATGAAGCTAAAATCAAGCTCAATAGTTGATGGGTGTAGAATGTGTTGAGTTCCAACAAAATTTGATAATTGAATATGCACTAAATGTACATACCCCCTTTAAACCTTTGGTGAAATCTCATACACTGGATCCCCATGAGAAGAAAGAAGAGTGATAACTGACCTTGTTATCAACATAGAATTTGACTATTTTATAGACTTGGAGTATAATTTTGTGATTGAATAAGTTATTCCTTTTGAGGAGTTGAGTGAGGATACCTCTAAACCATTGAACACTCTAACTCACAAAAATAGAACATGAGTGCAAGTATACCAACTCAACCAATGTCAACCATACAAACTATAAAATACCCTATAAGAAGTGGCTTGGCACCAAAAGTTAGTAGTATAGTGCCATCATCATATTTGGAACCATCATTAATAATGGGGCTAATGCCTAATCTAGTGGCTAGAGGAATTAGAGGGTTACCACCCACACATATGATAAGGGGACAAGCATCTCAAATGTAAGTAGCACCCCCATAAAAAATATAATATGAAATGTCCATGCACTTGTTAGAGTATCATGGCATGGAAAATGCCATAGAGAATGTGTTGAAATATGAACTATAATGGCATGCTCAGGGCATCATCCAATCAGAGCACAAGGCAACCTAGTTTGAGACAACTCTACTAGATTTTGCCCATACCTGGTATATGAAAATTTACCCTAACCAAATTATGGTATAATCATACCCAAAAGGAAGCATTCTTGAAGGAATTTGACATACAAGAGTTTTAACAACTGAGCATCACTGTGCTCAAAGAGACTAACTAAGGACTCTTAGAAATTGTGCACTTATATGATGCAAGTTTCAAGACAATCCTTTCCAAGCTTCCTTATGACATCCACCCCTCCTAGCATCTGCAATGGTTTTTTGGAAGGTTAATAGTGTCATTCAGAAGAGCACTTTCCATGAAGATATTCACAGACACTCATGAAGCACTTAAAGTCACATACAGAGCCAAGCTAGTCAAAATCACTGACACTAAGATCGGCCCAATAATGGAGGAATAGATTATATCCATGTCCAACCAACTCCAAAATATTATCTCTGGTTCATCATAAGATTATTGAAGTAGGTTTTGGTGTATCAATTATGAAATGGAAGGCCATAATAGGAATAACTGACCTTGAAATAATGTGCACACATTGCTTCTAAGATGTGAGGTGCATGATGTTTACAACTTCCCTTTATTGAAGTGTACCAATCATGTTAACATAACCATCTATTGTTGGTTGTGTGATGCTTACAATCATACCATATCTGACTATCGAGTGATTGAATAGATGCACAATAACATGGAGAGAGGTGCATGACAGGCCACTACAATAGTCAGAGGGAAAGCTAAACAAAGAAATAAGGGATATTGCTAATAGAATATAGGATATGGGATGAAAAGAGGCACCAAAGGGCAAGGTGGAGGATGTGGTGGAGGAATATTCCCATTGTGCTCATGTTTCAAGTGTGTCTTGACATAACATTATCAACATGACTTCCCTACACATCCAATGTGTGGGTATTTTCAAGGAACACATAAGGTCAAGGAATGCTCAGACTTGTACAAGAAATTGATCCAAGGTATTCATAGTATAGACAAGGGTGTAGGAATGATTAGATATGATTCGAAAGCAAAGAAGTGGGATCTAAAAGCATAACTAAACTACATAGAGATAGTCAAAGTGTAGGTGACTACTCATATTAGATTCATCACTAAGCCACTAGTTATGCCAATGCCTAAGTTACACTTAGAATATGGGGATTAGAGTTATACTAAGCACATTATGTAGCCTAAACCAAAAAATATGCCTTATCTATACCTTACATGCTAGAAAAGGGTATTTTAGTAGGCTATGAGTGTTATCCTAAACCTATAAGGAGAGCTTAACTAGTACAAGACCTAGAAGTGTAGGCTATCACCTCTTGCAAGAAGCAAGATAGTTAAAAGGTTAAGATACAAGAGCTAATGGAGATCATATGTCTCCTATATATGGAGGGAATGTTTCCCTTATTGATGAATTTACTCTTGAAGCATATAGGGCAAAATCCATTCAAACTCATTGCAACACACATGGAACAGGTACAAGAAGTGAGGCATACATAGAATGCAAAGTATGATCAAGAACTCCTTGTGAATGCCACCATTGATGGATGGTATGTATGTGAGGTCCTTGTGGACACAAGTTCCAAGGTTAATATTTTGACCAAGAACACATGGGAAAAGATGGGTGCCAAGTTCTGCATTGACTTCAAGGTAATCGAGTTGGTAGAACAAGACAATTATCTAATGCTCCTAGGAAGGCCATGGTGCTATGCAAATAATGCATACATGTACTTCAAGAGGCACTATATGACCTTTGAAAATGTAAAGGAGAGGGTAGTAATCCCCCTCATGAGTGACCAAGGACCCACTATGTAGAGAGCATTGATCTTGAAGATGAGATCAACCATATATATAACATCATAGTTCAAGGCACCGAGACTCTCAACCCCAATGATCAAGGAGTACTTTCTTGGGAAGATGGAAAATCATCTTTGGATACCACTAATGTTGCTTATGAATAATGAGTCAAAGAAGCTTATGAAACTATTGGTCAGAGGTGCCACTTAGTGTATGCAAAGGTGCCAAAACTTATGAGGACTAGCTAGGTTTAGATTGATCACAATCTAAAAATGTGGGTCCCTTATGCCACGAAAAGGGGAAAGAGAGTGTTTTTCATAAGTAAAGGTAAACTTGCAGCACTCCTAAGATATAGGGGAATAAATCTTGTGGAAGAGTATATCTATAACCTAAAATCATGCGTCCCAAAAGAAGTTGACATAATGGGTGCACTAGTGTATACTTTGAGGAGAAATGCCACTCATTGGTGGGTAGCACAAAAGCCTAGCTTGCTAACTTGGCCAGATGTGAAAGTAGTCATATGCACTAGATTAGGGAAAATCAATGATGACATAGAAATCTCTACCTACTCTGGTGATTCTAAACTTATAGTGCATATGTGCTTATGTAAATAAATATGGACTGTCTATGGTGAGAATGCCCTAAGAAACCTATGGGTGCATGCCTTCTACATAACCTTGAAAACGTGGGCATGAGGATGGTACATTGTCAATGAGATGCACTAAAATATGGCCAATTAGTATGATCTCAAGGAGTAGTTCATGCACATCATCTCCTTTTCTTCACAAAACCTAGAATTGATTGAACCACTGTAAATAGTTCATAGGGTAGTGTTTGAGGACATTACAATCCTAGAGAAGCACCTCAAAGACATGTTTGGGAAAAAGGGTTGGTGATCCTGAATTTATTTGAAGAAAAATAACTCAATAATGACTCAATTAAAGAGGATGATGAAACGTGGAAGGTGCACAATTGGATGACCTTGATAGGAAAAAAGAAGCTAGTATGCCAAATGGCTGATAACACACTCGATGAGGAAGATCCTACCCATATTTACATAGAAACAATTGAGGGAAGTAGGCAAGTTAAGGATTTTCATCAAGAAAGGAATGAGCCCTATTCCATGATGATCAAAACTACCAAGTTAGATATCAACCTAGAAGGGGAATAAAAAATGGCTACTCTAGGCACATATTGGTCTGATGCAGAGTTGGTGAAAATTATGGATCTCCTAAAGGAGTTATAAGACTTGTTCCCCAAAAATTACTAAGACATGAAGGGAATACACAAATCCCTTGGGAAAATGAGTATAAATCTAGTCTATAGTGTAAGTGTTGATGCGATAGATTGCACCCTTTGAAGGGAGGTTCAACTCTCTTCATCCATGCGACATAATAGAGACATCCCTCTTACTATGGGTGGCAAACATGAGGGATGAATCTATAGATTAGGGGCTAGCTCCCCTTGATGCACCTTGAGGCCCTAGATTTCTTATTACTAACTACTTAGGGGGATGAAAAGGGAGAGAAAAATACTGAAATTAGAACCTAAACTATGTGGTGATGCACCAAATGGATAGTCTACTCAGCTTTGACATACACTTTAAATCAAGACAAGCTGGCCTACACTTCACTCAAAATGAGACCTTTCTTACAATAATGTTTTAGTAGGGGGTCCTATGGAGAGATATGAGTGGAAAAAACTAGCACAAAAGGTATTGTGAGACACACTACTGTGTAGCCTATTCACTTGCCTATACTTTGTCATGTCCCCTTTTTAGTTGACATGTGCAGAGTAGATGATTAGCCTATTATGCGACCCTCGTAGGCTGATGAGATGGATAGAGGGTCTTGATGGAGCTGGGCTTGGCTTTCGTTTGGGCTCTTTCGGACATGAATTAAGGGAGATATTAATATTTGATTGATTTAATCAAATATTAATTATTTGGTCCAATTTTAATTAATTATTAATTATTAATTAATTATTAATTATTAATTATTAATTATTGGGTCTAATTTTAGGATCCTAATTCTAATTTAAGAATTGGTATAATTTTAAGACCCTAGTTCTAATTTAAGAAGCCCCAGTTCTAATTTAAGAAGCCCTAAGTCTAATTTAAGGGAATCTAATTTTAGCAAGCACACTTTTGGAAGGGTATAAGGATCTCTCATGGGAGAGAGTTTGTATTCATGCTTATTATTTGATATTGATTCTTGTTAAAAAATTCTTCTGTGAAGACTGAGCCAAGGGTTCCAAGATTCCAATTGCATTGAAGAACGTCAACTCTTCATTGTGTGCGATTCAGAGGTTGTGAAAGATCAGCTGATCTATTGCCAAATTGAGAGATAACTTCACCCAAAAGTTATCATAGTATTACAGGTATTTGAGAGATAACTTCACTCAGAAGCTATCACAAGGGTTTACAGGTATTTTCATTACTTTTGGGTTTTGATTCAAGAATTATCCAGATATAGATCTTTTGTATTAGCCCATAATTCTACAGATCAGGATCAAGCATACAAGTTGTGTTATATCAGCGGCCGTATGAATTCCGTACAGATCTGTGAAAATCCGTACGCATCACAGAAAGTTTAGGTACCGACATCGGCAAGCAGATACTTACAGAGACTGACATCGGTCGACATACCACCGACATCGGCGAGATAACGACTATAGATCGACCGACGATGGCAGTATAACCGATGTCGGCGACTGTGTTTTTTACACAGCAGGCCGAGACGAACCAGATTCAGAATTCTTTCCTAGTTTGTAGAATATTCAGGCTATTCAGGCCGTACTTTCAATATTCTTTGTATACTTGAAAGAGGATCTCTATTGTAAGCTTATGAGCAAATAAATAAGAGTTTATACTGTGATTTATTTATCTATTTGAAGATATTTTTGCAAAAATTTAGATAAGCAATTTAGAGCTTTGTTTCGATATTCGAAGGGATATTATAGTGGTATCAGAGCTTTTGCATAGAAAAAGGAGCCCCTAAGTAAGGGACATTACAGTGGTATCAGAGCTAAATCCTACGATCCTGAGGGTTTGAAAATCTTATGCAACCACAAGAGTTGGGACCACACAAGTATAACACACGCAGTAGAGCTTTGCTTGAAGGTACCCAGTTGTTAGAACAACAACGGATTATCATGAGTGACAGACGTGAGGGTAGCCCACCCAGGGGCCACTGACATAATGATGATCCGGGTACTAGAGAAACCTACTGTGAGATGACACAGGCATTACAGGCACTAACTACTATGATAAGGAGGATGAACCCACCTGATAGACAGAATGGGGACCAAGGTGATAACAGAGATGTTACGATTAATCAGAGACCCCAGCAGGGCCACTCTAGAACAACAGATAGACCTACACATCCTACGTTTGTTCGAGAGGAACCAGAAGTTCCAGCAGAGGAGGAGGCAGGAGATTCCTCATTTGTAGATGTTTACTTGGCTGCAGATGATGAGTGGAATTTATTACCTCCTCATGTTCACGAGAGGATGACCTTTGATCATTTTGTTAAT
Organism: Torreya grandis; assembly: GCA_037957365.1. Classification (NCBI taxonomy): domain Eukaryota; kingdom Viridiplantae; phylum Streptophyta; class Pinopsida; order Cupressales; family Taxaceae; genus Torreya; species Torreya grandis. Next base: position 1,254,422 of record JARHVA010000080.1, on the reverse strand, counting down.
TTGAGGAGAGAGCACTACAGATTGGCTAGACAGGATAGGAGACCTAGACATCAGAACAATGATCTTAAGCATGCTACAAGCAGGGTCACACTCGCGATGTTCGACGGAAGTGGTAAGGTCATAGCGCAGGCTTGGATTAGTAAGTTGGACACCTTTCTCACATTGCATCCGATGGCCGAGGAAGATGCTATCAGATATGCGACACTACATCTTGAGGGAGTAGCTCACGATTGGTGGCACCACGGGATGGTGACACTCCATCATGATCAGATCACTTCTTATCAGGAGTTTGTGGATAGGCTGGTAGAGCATTTTGATAGGAGGGATCTAGAGTCCTATTTCTGAGAGTTGGCACAGTTGTGCCAAAGCGGCAGTCTAGAGTCATACATTGGTGACTTTCAGAAGTTATCAGTCATGGTTCTTGACATTTCGGAGAGGTGACTAGTAGTACTCTTCATGGAGGGATTGATAGAACCATTGAGAGGTTGGATCAAAGGCTTTGATCCTCCATTATAGGAAGCTATGAATAAGGCGCGCAGTATGGAGATGGCAGCCCCATCAAGTAGATCTAACTCCAGAGGTACTTCTTCATCTAGAGACCATAAGTACTCCAACGGGGATACAGAGAGACCAGATTTTAACATAGATAAATTCGGGGTTAAAAATGATTCAAAAGCCAATCCAGCAGCACCACCTTTGGATCGTGAGGTGCTTAATGATCTACGCAGGAAGAAGCTTTGCTTCTATTGCAAAGGTCCATATGATATCCATCACGATTGCCCTTTGAGGCCTAAGGGCAAAGCAAATCGTGTGATGTGGGCATATTATGAGGATGCGGAATCAGAAGATTCTGAATAGCAAGATAGTTCTGAGGAGGCAGAGGCTTCAGAGCCTAAGGCAGAGGCAGATTTAGAGCTTCATATACAAGAGGCACGCCTATCCAGCATTCAGTCGGATGAGTCATTCAGACTCCGTGGAGTTTTGGTAGGGCAGAAGGTTACCACCCTTCTTGATACAGGAGCCACACATAATTTCATAGATGCTAGATTTGTGGAGAAGCGTGGACTCACTATCAAAGATTTTGAGGGAATTAGAGTTAAGGTAGCCGATGGTCACACTCGTAGGTGTGAGCGCATGATTAGAGAGCTCCCATTGCGCTTGAACAACTATGAGTTCAAGGCTAATTATTTTGTAGTGAACATGGGGGACATAGAATTAGTCTTGGGTATGAAGTGGATTCATTCATTTGAGGAAGTTACTCTTCATCTCAAAGATATGGAGGTTCATTTTGAGGTTGATGGGAAAACACATATTCTTAAGGCAATACGGGGCAACAGCTTCAAACATATGTTTTTTCATCGGATGGGGATGCCTATACTACATGACATGATAGAGTGCGATGATGAGTGCACCTTGGCACCAACACAGGAGAGATATGAGGACGAGCTTTGTCTTGAGGTGAGTTCAGTTCAAGAGTTAGCACATGTGGTAGAGTCTCAGCTTTCTTTTATAGGTGGGTCACATGTTGATGATGATATGCGTATAGGAGACAGAGGTGATGTGACGCCATTGGATGAGAGTGGTGATGGATAGGGCTTGGAGTTTGTGTTGGTTGATAGCACTGTAGATCGAGACTTCATTTGGGATCTAGTTGGATTGATTGGTCTATCATTTAGTGATTGCTTGAGGGCAAGCAATTTTAGGAGGGGCGGATTGTCATGTCCCCTTTTTAGTTGACATGTGCAGAGTAGATGATTAGCCTATTATGCGACCCTCGTAGGCTGATGAGATGGATAGAGGGTCTTGATGGAGCTGGGCTTGGCTTTCGTTTGGGCTCTTTCGGACATGAATTAAGGGAGATATTAATATTTGATTGATTTAATCAAATATTAATTATTTGGTCCAATTTTAATTAATTATTAATTATTAATTATTGGGTCTAATTTTAGGATCCTAATTCTAATTTAAGAATTGGTCTAATTTTAAGACCCTAGTTCTAATTTAAGAAGCCCCAGTTCTAATTTAAGAAGCCCTAAGTCTAATTTAAGGGAATCTAATTTTAGCAAGCACACTTTTGGAAGGGTATAAGGATCTCTCATGGGAGAGAGTTTGTATTCATGCTTATTATTTGATATTGATTCTTTTTAAGAAATTCTTCTGTGAAGACTGAGCCAAGGGTTCCAGGATTCCAATTGCATTGAAGAACATCAACTCTTCATTGTGTGCGATTCAGAGGTTGTGAAAGATCAACCGATCTATTGCCAAATTGAGAGATAACTTCACCCAGAAGTTATCATAGTATTACAGGTATTTGAGAGATAACTTCACTCATAAGCTATCACAAGGGTTTACAGGTATTTTCATTACTTTTGGGTTTTGATTCAAGAATTATCTAGATATAGATCTTTTGTATTAGCCCATAATTCTATAGATCAAGATCAAGCATACAGGTTGTGTTATATCAGTGGCCGTACGAATTCCGTACAGATTCATGAAAATCCATACGCATCACAGAAAGTTCAGGTACCGACATCGGCGAGTAGATACTTACAGAGACCGACATCGGTCGACATACCACCGACATCGGCGAGATAATGACTACAGATCAACTGACGACGGCAGTATAACCGATGTCGGTGACTGTGTTTTTTACACAGCAGGCCGAGACGAGCCAGATTCAGAATTCTTTCCTAGTTTGCAGAATATTCAGGCTATTCAGGCCGTACTTTCAATATTCTTTATATACTTGATAGAGGATCTCTATTTTAAGCTTATGAGCAAATAAATAAGAGTTTATACTGTGATTTATTTATCTATTTGAAGATATTTTTGCAAAAATTCAGATAAGCAATTCAGAGCTTTGTTTCGATATTCGAAGGGATATTACAGTGGTATTAGAGCTTTTGCGTAGAAAAAGGAGCCCCTAAGTAAGGGACATTACATACTTCTTCAGACACTTCTTATGACCTGCAAGAGAAGAAAAAACAAACACTAGACACTAATAGGGTTAACACATGAAGGTAGATTAAGAGACCACACTTTCACAAAACTAACACCCAAATGTATGCTTAGTGCAACACTCAAAACAAGGTAAAAGCTTTGTCTTAGATTCAAGGTATAATTTTGTAGGGCTTCATCATAAAAGCTGAGAGATCCCTTCCTCAAATGAGAAATTTAAATATATAGAGTGTTGGAACCAGATGCTAACAAATGCCTAGGAAAGGAGACCCATGCTGAGTTAAACATCTGTTGAGACAAGAGGCCATGTTGCTACCATGTTTTATAGATTTTCATATGAAAACCATGCTGTAGGCTATCCAAACCATCACCTTTGTTGTCATTGGCTTACAAAAGTATGTGCTACTCCTTCCAATAACTAATAAATCCATTCTAAAGTTGTTGTGGTTGGACTATGTTGTCTTTAATGCCTAAGCATGACTTGGCTACACATTAAATGCTTGGTGTGAAAACATAGCTGCACCTTTTATCATTTCAAAACCAATCCTTTTATTGGTTTTTGGTAGAGACTATTTCACCTAAGTGTATTTAATCTTCTTTTTTATGACACCTATGCCACTTGCCTTGGTCTAGTTGGTCCTTGGGCCTATGCTTTTGACTTATCACGCCACTTAGAACATTTTAAGCTTTTACTTTATTATGTTGTGTGGTCATGTTCTGGGTTATCTACCTTGTTTTATTTTACTTTGTTATTTCCCTTTGCCTTGGATTTTTCCATTTGATCTTTAACCATTTGGGTTCTCAGGTGCTTGATATTTCTCAAGCCTTCGTATTGATCTTTTCTATTTTTCAAACTTATCTAGGCTCTCAAGTCTTTGTATTTCTTTGGTCACTTCTTCCCTTTTTCCTTGTCTTTTCCTTTGAGAGAGCCTATCTTTGCCATGTCCTTCAGACAAAATGTCTAAAGGATTTCATTTAGATATTTTGCCTGAAGGATTTACTTTCATCTTTCTTCTACCTTCATTGGCCTTCAGGCTTTTGTTAATGTTGAATTTCTTTGAACAAAATATTTTAAGGAATTCCTTCAGACATTTTGTTTGAAGGAATTCTATTTTGGTCTTGCCTTTGTGCCTTTATTTTAGTGGGCCTTTATGCTACACTTTCCTTTAGACATTTTATCTGAAGGAATTATTTCTTTTGATTTCTTCTTTTCCTGAAGGGCATGTGCCATTCATGCATTTTATCTTCATCCTCTCTTTCTTAAAGTGCCCTCTGCAAAGGCTTCTCCCATCCAAAAGTGACCTCAACAAGGGTAGGTACCCTTTAAAAACTCTTAAAATGACCCTTCAGAAAAGTGAAAAGAGTCCTCTTTCTTGACCAAGTGCCTTTCGCAAAGACACTTACCCTTCATAACTTTTTTAATTACCCTACATGCAGTGAAAGTGACCTCCAAGGAAATTCCTTGCCTTTGTGAGATGATTCGACTAAATTAGGTCCTTAGAAAGAACTTACTCATAATATTTAAGTAAGGCCTCTTAACAAACCCAAATGTCTCTTCTAGACCATTTTGAGTTCTCCAATGCTTCTTGCTTCAGACTTTGGACTTGCTCCAACTTATGAAATTTCATGAGTAAGACCCCTCAACAAACTTGATTGTAACTATCTTGACGCATTCAAGTTCTTGGATTGCTTCTGCTTATAAGATAAAACAAGTAAAGTCATTTGGAGAACTCGATTTGGTCTAGCAAGACCAAATCGGGTTTTGCAAGTGACTTTACTTATGAAATTTTCACAAGTAAAATGGTTTACAAAACCCGTAATGTACTATGGGGACCAAGTAATTACATTTGGAAAGCCTGAAGTAGTTCCCCTTAACAAACCTAAAATACACTTGGTTAAATGAAATGAGGTAAACACTTGGTTTTTTCATGGAACAAGTATGATAGGGAACCTTGATGAATGATTTTAGCCAAAACATGGATTGAAGACTTATGCACAAAAGAGGGGGTGCCCATTTTTTACTCTAAATGACCAAAAAATGGTCAATAAACTCATGACTCATAGGGAAAGCATGCTTTCTATGCTTGGGAAAACTAGTAGCCTCAAAGTCCATTAGGCATGTAGTCATAATGCATCCTGAGCATGTTAAAATATCCTTGTAAAGACCCTTGAGCTAGTAAAGCTTTACCTCAAACAACAAGGAAAAATAACATGCAACAAATGTAAAAAATAATAAACTTGTGCAACAACACATAGGGAAAATGAGGAAAAATAAGAAAAGCTATGTGCATGACAAAAGAAACTTAGTAACAATGCTTAAGCTATATCTCATTGACTAAGATATGTAGCTCTTCACCATCCAAATTGGAGAGTTGAAAAGCATTGTGTTGCTTGCATTAGGTGATGACATATGGGCCACTCTACAAAGCATCAAACTTCGTGTGCCTTTCAGGCTTGGCTCAATCCTCATCCCAATTCAAGACAATGTCACCTTTTGATAAGCTCCTTGGCATAGAACTTTTGTCAAAATGCTTCTTTGTTTGCTATTGGTGACTGGTTATGGCATCCATGGCTTGGTCTCTCACTTCTTGAATCTCCATTAGCTCATAATACCCGACTTCTAGGTTATCACTCTCCATCAATTGTAGCTGATGGGAAAGATCCAAGTCTGGTAACTCAAGTGAGATAGGAATTCTATCTTTTATTCCATACACAAGTGTGTATAGTGAATTCTTGATTGCCCTCTTTGGAGTGATCCTATCTACCCAAAGAGCTGTCTTCAACTTGGCATGCCAGGTACTTTGATTTTCCTCCATTATCCTCTTTTTGATTCTAATCAAATTTTTGTTTGTGGACTCAACTAACCCATTTCCTTGTGGATAGTAGTTAGAATAAGTGCTGAGATAGATGTCATACTTCAATGCCCACTCACTTGTCTTTGTTCCCAAGAAAGCCAATGCATTGTTTGAAATGATTGTGGCTGGGAACCTAATCTTATCACTATGCCTTCATAAAAGTCTAGGACTGCACTCTCATTGGCCTCTTTAAAAGCTATGGCCTCTACCCACCTTGTGAAATAATTTATGGCAATCAAAACCCACTTGTGGCCAACACTAGAAGGAGGATTGATTAGCTCTATGAAGTCCAACCCCCATTTCATGAATGGATGTTCCACCTAAATAGGATGAAGAGGCATTATAGCTAGCCATTGTTTCCTATCAAATAAGGCACATTTTTGACATTTACTCACCCAATCATGAGTGTCTTTAAACAAACTAGGCCAAAAGTAACCAACCCTCATAATCCTTGCAGTTGTTGCCTTGGGAGCAAAGTGGCCACTAGCTGATCCATCATGGAACTCAGATAGTACCTTATCAAATTGGTCTGAATCAATGCATCTCAAGAGCACCTTTAAAAATTCTTTTCTAAACAACAATCCATTAACTAGGACATAAGGAATAGATTAGAGTCTAAAATACCTCCTCTTGGTCTTATCAAGACCCTGTGGACACTCACAAGTTTGAAGGAAATAAACCATGTCTTGTGCCTAGCTCTTCATGAATATAGGTACAACTGTTGTAGGTTCATCATGGATTACCAAAATGTCCTCCTTTGGATATTTCAAGTCTATAGTAAGGTATTCACACAACCCTCTTCCTCTTACCAGCTTGGTGGTCTTGATCTCTACGTCATACTCCATTACTTTGGTGATCCAACCTGCCCTTTTCTCATTCAAGTCTCAGTTCAACAAGAATTCTTTTACACTAGGATGTGGGACCATGATGTGAACTTTACTATTAGACAAAATATGTCTAAACTTATTTAGACTTCATATTACTGTAAGCACCTGCTTCTCAACATACGTGTATCTAACCTCATAGCTTTATAAACCTTGGCTTAAAAAAGCAAGGGGCCATTCTAAATTCTCACCATTTGCTTGAGTGAGCATAGAAGAGATTACCTCTTCATTCCCAAAGGTGTATAGATTGAAGTCCTTAAATAAGTTTGGATTAGTCAGGGTAGGATCTTGGGCAATAGCTTACTTGATGCCTTCAAAGCTTTCTCTTCTTCTTACTATCCACATGAATGTTTCATCCTTTCTTAGCATGGAAGTCAGTGGCTTGACAAGCTCAGCAAAGTTAGGAATGAATCTCCTAATGAAATGTATCTTACCAAAGAAAATTTGTAGTCCCTTCTTGTGCTTAGGTAAGGATAATGCTAAGATGGTGTTCACCATCTCTAAATCAATGGATAGGCCTTCCTTCAAAATGACATGGCCCAAGAGCTTGCCTTTGTGGATGACAAACACACATTTCTTTGGGTTGAGAGAGATGCCAAACTTTTTAAACCTTCAAAAGATTTACCTTAGGTGCTTCAGGTGTTCAATTGCCTCCTTGGAGAAGACTTTCACATCATTAAGATAAACTAGCACAATGTCATTGATCAAACCTTGGAAAGCAATGTCCATAGCATGTTAGAAGGTAGCTCCAGCATTTGACAATTTGAATGGCATCTTCCTATAGGTGTATATTCCCCAATTGGTGGTGAAGGCCATCTTGTATTGATCAAATTCTTGCACCAATATTTGATTATACCTAGAGTATCCATCTAGGAGAGAGAACCTTTAAATGCCTATCACCATTTGAAGGATTTATTTCATACTTGGAAGGGGATAGTGATCTCTTAATGAGATTCTATTCAGGTCTCTAAAATCCACACACAATCTGACTTCTCCATTCTTCTTCCTAATAGGGACCAAATTGGCTAGCCAAGAAGAGTGTTTGATAGGGAAAATGATCCTAGACTTGATCATTTTGGTGAGCTCCTTCCTCCTGAGAGACTCAATCTCTAGATTGATTTGCCTTTGATTTTGATTGATGGGTTTGGCACCTTCCTCCAGCTCAATGGTGTGTTGGGCCAATCTTGGATCAAATCCCTTCAAATCACCATACTCCCAAGTGAAGACATCAACAAACTCTTGACATAACATAATGAAAGCACACTTTTCCTCATTGGTACACACCTTCCCAAGTGTAAGCAACTTATCCTTGTAGATATCTACCCTTTCATAATTTTCCTTCTTGGTTGACATGCTTGATTTGTCTCTCTTGAGTTGGTCATCTTCATTGAAAATGCTCTCAAGAGTTACCAAACCTTTGGGAAGCTTGTTGGTCTTTAGTCGAACAATCTGCCCATCATACTACTACTATAGCTTGGACTAATTTTTAGAAGCAAACTCAGCTTCTTCTTACAATAAAAGTGCTATTTTTGGTCACTTTCAAACACCTTCCAATTTGTGACATTGTCTGGTATGGAGGGCCTCACAATCACCTTTAAATGATTCTAATTCTTGCTTTGTCTTATCCCCTTTGGGATGTCAAACTGAGCACCAACTACTGCTAGTCTATCAACATGCTTGTTCTCCTCTCTTGGAATGGAAGTGATGTTGAAAGTAATGAAGTTATTTACAAAGTCCCATACTCTATAATTGTAAGACTTGAGTAAGAAGTTATTGGTCAAGTTTTGACCTCTCACTTGGTTCACAATTAGCTCACTGTCTCCAAACACCTGCAATTCTTTGATTCCTCTCTTCCTTGCCCATTTTAAGCCATAAACAAGGGCCTTATACTTTGTTACATTATATGTATAGGAGAACTAAAACCTAAAATTTGAGAAGTATTTGTCCTTTGAAGGTGAAACCAACATTTCCCCACCATCGATTCCCAACTTGCTTTTATATCTATCAAAGAATAACTACCACCAACCACAGTCCTCTTAGTCTATCTTCATCAATTTTAGAATGAAAACATCTTTCTCATGCATTAGTAGACTCCAAGACTAGCTTCTTCAATGTAATTTTAAGGATCATGCTCAGAGTTGTCATTTCCCCATTCATCTAGGAGTAGGTCAACAACTCCTACAAGGGAAGATGATGGAGATTGATCCACCTGGAGCTCTTCTTCATCAATGATTGTGTAGTTCAGATTTGCGACTTTGGGTGAGTATGGCTCTAGGTGATCTTTGTGGATGGGATCTAACTCAATCTTCACTTTACTTCTATACTTTGTCTTGAAATCCATATAAGACCAATTGGTTGCCAAGTATCCACCTATCTTAGATGTGAAATCTCTTGACAAGAAAAGGTCAAAGTAATGATGAACATCTTCCACTACCACATCATGGGGAATTGAGAAGGTCAAATATGTATGGAGAGTCAGATTCAAGCCTCTTTCCACTCCTAAGGTCTTAGCTAGTGATCCATCCAACTGTAGAACTCCTTTGGTCATTTTCTCATACTTGAGGCCTAGCTTATCAACTATGCATTTGGGCATAATTGAGGTTCTTGATCCACTATCAATGATGTATTTATGGACCAAAAAATCACTAATAATTAGGGACAAATAGAAGGGGGGACATTAGCATCTTTCTTTGCTTGACCAGCTATGGGGGGATCCCCATTTACTACCAACACATTATCATTTCTTGCTGGGACAACTTGCTCACCTAGCTTATACAATACTTTTTGGAGTATATCTTTTTGTCCTAACAGTGCTAAAGAATCCCACAATGAGATATTCATGTGCAGCTTCTTCATTTGGTCCACCACATTGATTGAAGGATTTAACCATTTAGAGTTCTCCTTGGGAACATTCGTAACTTATGGTGCAACTTGAGGAGCTGAAGCTGCAACCTTTAGCCTAAAATTAGGAAACTTTTGATTTGCTTGTAATCTTGGGGATATTTAAGGTAAACTCCTTACTTGATTGGATGAAAGAGATGTAGTAGGTGCTTGAATGGGTACTTGATCTTCATCAATGGCTCTCCTTTTGGACCTAGTGTTAGATGCAACACCAACATTCTAATTGCTTATGCTCCCCACATAGTTGACTGCATAAAACTCTCCTTCCAAGTGATTCATGATAGTAGAATCAGATTGAGCCTACCTGCTGTCTATCCCAAGTAATGCTAACATCTCAAAATTTGAGAATTAGGCTGCCTAATCACCTTGTGCAGCCATGATTTGATTTGGTATCTCACTGTCATAAGCAACTTGTTCTTGGCCATGCTCCAAGGGTGGATAGTTGGGCTGATCTTACACCAAATTATTTTTAGTGGGGACAAGAGCCTTAGAAGATGAAGGGGTATTTGGATTATAGATTTGATAAGGATTGACATGTGTAATTTGACCTTGCCCTTGATTATAATTTTGGAAGGGAGGCCTATTTTCTTGCCTAAACTATTGGTAGCCTTGATTTGGCCTATAACTCTAAGCTTGTTGTCTTTTGAGGGAAACTAACTCATTGGTAACACTCTGTAGTAGGCTCTTAACTTCATGGATGTCATTTTTAGGGGTAGCAACTATATTCTCTTAATTAGATAGAGGAAATATAGTGGGTAAAGCAGGCTAAACTGAGGGCTATAAATCAAGAAAGAGTGGCATAAGAGGTCTATGAGCTATATTTCCTACTTGAACAAGGCAATTTTAGCAGCTATGGCTATCTCATAAGTAGTAGGCAGAGTGTTTCCACCCATGGACTATATCATGACAACAATGTCACTATTCAAGGCCTTCAAGTAGTAAAAGAAAGCATATCTTGGGGTTGGCCTCACAAAAATTGGGATCTTGTCCCAAGTCTTTTGGAACCTAGTGTTAAAATCTTGCATAAACTCATGTGGGGCTCTCTTCATGGTGGTTAAATACTCAGCTAGAGATAAACAATCACTTTTTCCCCCAAACCTATTGGTTAAGAGGGTCCCTAACTCATCCCATGAACAACAAATGAGTTCACAGGCAAGGTCCCATACCAGTCCAAAACTTTCCCTTTGAAGGATAAGGCTAGCAATCTAATGACTACATTTTCTTTAGTGATATTATGGATGTTGCAGAGGTTTGCTATGTTTCTAATTTTCTCAATAGTAGTGATTGGGCACTCTTCACTAAAAGGAGGAACACTTTTAAGATCTATCCCTAGAATTAGGTCATACTGCTGAAGGCCAAAGGGACTTCGACCATTGAAGGCCACAAAAAGGAAAGCTCTAGGGGCTATCATGGCTATGAAAGGATTCAAAAGGGGTCTCCTTGAGTAGGTATATTTTATGGCTGGCTTATAAAAATGGCTTCCTACATAAGAGTGGATATTTATAAATCTTAGTCTCTTTGATGAGTTCAAAGGTAACTCAACAAATTCAAAAGGGACACCCCTAAATGAAGATCTTGTAGTGACCTTTGGCATGGGATGCTAGGCTGGTCATTAACCAAAGACTTGGTTCCTAAATGGAGTTGCTAGGTGCTAAATATAGCTCCTTCTTTTGGATTTTTTAATAATATCAATACCAACACCAATCTTAAAACTTGTAGGACACAAAAATCGGTCCCATTGAGTGTGCCAAAAACTATTGACATGGTAGATTTCACCCTCTAAAGGGAGGCTAAACTTTCTTCATCCACATGACACAATGGAGACATCCCTCTTGCTATGGGTGGTAAATGTGAGGGATGAATCTCTAGATTAAGGGCTAGCTCCCCTTGATGCACCTTGAGGCCCTGGATTTCCTACTACTAACTACTTGGGGGGATGAAAAGGGAGAGAAAAATACTAAAATTAGAACCTAAACTATGTGGTGATTCACCAAATGGATGGTCTACTTAGCTTTGAAATACACTTTATATCAAGACAAGCTAGCTTACACTTCACTCAAAATGAGACCTTTCTTGTAATAATGTTTTAGTAGGAGGTCTTATGGAGAGATAAGAGAGGAAAAAATAGGACAAAAGGTGTTTTGAGAGACACTACTATGTATCCTATTCACTTGCCTATACTTCTTCAAACACTTCTTGTGACTTTCAAGAGAAGAAAACATAAACACTAGACACTATTGGGGTTAGCACATGAAGGTAGAAAAAGAGACCACACTTTCAAAAAACTAACACCCAAAAGTATGCTCAGTGCAATACTCAAAAAAAGGTAAAAGCTTTATCTTAGATGCAAGGTAAAATTTTGTAGGGCTTCACCATACAAGCTAAGAGACCCCTTCCTCAAATGAGAAATTACAGTATATAGAGTGATGGAACTAGAAGCTAAAAAATCCATAGGAAAGGAGACCCATGTTGAGTCAAACATCTACTGAGATAAGAGGCCATGCTACTACCATGTGTTCTAGATTTGCATATGGAAACCATGTTGTAGGCTATCCAAACTATCGGCTTTGTTATCCTTGGCTTAAAAAAGTATGTGCTACTCTTTCCATCAACTAACAAAGCCATTTTGAAGTTGTTGTGGTTGGATTGTGTTTTCTTCAATGCCTAGGTGTGACTGCGCTACACATTAAAAGCTTGATGTGAAAACACGGCTGCACCTTCTATCATTTGAAAACCAATCCTTTTATTGGTTTTTGGTAGAGACTATTTCACCTAAGTGCATTTACTCTTCACTTTTGACTTCTCATGCCACTTAGAACATTTTGACCTTTTACTTTATTATGTTTCGTGGCCACATTCTGGGCTATCTACCTTATTTTCTTTTACTTTGTTATTTCCCTTTGCCCTGGATTTTTCCCTTTTGTCCTTAACCATTCGGGTTCTCAGGCTCTTGTTATTTCTCGAGCCTTGGTATTGATCTTTTCCATTTACTAAACTTATTTGAGCTCTTGGGTCTTTGCATTTATTTGTTTACTTCTTCCCTTTTTCCTTATCTTTTCCTTTGAGTGGGCCTGTCTTCACCATTTCCTTCGAACAAAATGTACGAAGGATTTCCTTTAGACATTTTGTCTGAAGGCTTTCCTTTTATCTTTCTTCTACCTTCATCGGCCTTCATACTTTTGGTAATGTCAAATTTCTTTGGATAAAATGTATGAAGAAATTCTTTTGGACATTTTGTTTGAAGGAATTCTCTTTTGGGCTTGCCTTTGCACCTTTCTTTCAGTGAGCCTTTGTGCTACACTTTCCTTTGGATAAAATGTTTGAAGGAATTCTTTCCTTTGATTACTTGTTTTCTAGAAGGGCATGTACCCTTCAAGCCTTTTGTCTTCATCCTCTCTTTCTTAAAGTTCCCTTCACAAAGGCTTCTCCCATCCAAAAGTGCCCTCAGCAAGGGCAGGTGCCCTTTAGAAACCCTGAAAATGACCCTTTGGAAAAGTGAAAAGAGTCCTCTTTCTTGACCAAGTGCCCTTCACAAAGACATTTACTATTCAAAACTTTTGAAATTACCCTACACATAGTTAAAGTGCCCTCCAAGGAAATTCCTTGCCTTTGCGAGCCACTTAGACTAAATTGGGTCCTTGGAAATAACTTACTCATAAAGTTCCTTAAGTAGGGCCTCTTGACAAACCTAAATGTTTCTTCTAGACCCTTTCAGGTTCTCCAATGCCTACTGCTTTGGAATTTGGACCTACTCTAACTTATGAAATTTCATGAGTAAGACCCCTTAAAAAACTTGATTTCAACTATCTTGACCCATTCAGGTTCTTGGATTACTTCTGCTTATAATACAAAATAAGTAAAGTCATTTGGAGAACTCAATTTGGTCTAGCAAGACCAAATCAGGTTTTGCAAGTGACTTTAATTATGAAATTTTCACAAGTAAAGTGGTTTACAAAACCTAAAATGCACTATGGGGACCAAGTAATTGCTTTTGGAAAGTTTAAAGTAGTTCCCCTTGACAAACCCAAAATACACTTGGTTAAATGAAATGAGGTAAACACTTGGTTTTTTCATGGAACAGGTTTGACAGGGAACCTTGATGAATGATTTTAGCCAAAACATGGATTGAAGACTTATGCACAAAAGAAGGGGTGCCCATTTTTTACTCTAAATGACCAAAAATGGTCAACAATAAGACCTGCCAAGAAGTGCCCCTACAAGATGAACCCCAATCTCCATGCTAAGTTTAAAGTGAAGATTGATGGAATGTTGGTCGCAGGTGTCATCCACCCTATACAAGAATATAAATGGGTGAGCCTCATGGTTATTAACATCAAGAAGGATGGGCACATCCATATTTTCATTGATTATAAACTATTAAATGCCACCTGTGTCACTAACCCTTTCTTGGCTCCATTCACCAATAAAGTCTTGGATGGCATTGTAGGCTATGAAACATACACTTTCATTGATGGGTTTTCAAAATACCATCAAGTCCAAATTGAAGAGGAAGATAAGCCTAAAACAACCTTTGAGATAGAATGGGTTTATTTTTCATACAAAATGATGCCCTTTGGAATCAATAATGTGCCAATCATGTTCTTTAGAGTGGTGATCATTTCATTTAAGGACTTCATTCACAAGTTCTTCCAAGTGTATTTAGATGACTAGACTATGTGTAGGCTTGTAAGGGACCATTATGAAAACTTGCACCTCATGGTTGATAGGTGTAAATAGCTATAAATATCTTTGACCTAAATAATTGCATCTTTGTGACACTATTTGGCACTTTGCTCGAGCACATCATCTACAAAGATGGTATACTTGTTGATCCCCAAAGATTGTAATTATTCTACAACTCTAGACCCCTTCAATGTAGAAAGATGTTTGCATTTTTCTTAGCCATTATGGATACTACATAAAATTTATAAGGAGATATGAAAATATTGTGGCACTTCTAGAGGAGATCTTATGTAAATATGGTCCATTATATTGGGGCACAATGTAAGAAGATGCCTTTAAAACCTTGAAGCTCAAATTAGATAGCATGATAACATTACAATTTATCGACTGGAAAAATTCATTACACATCTATGTCAATGCATTTGGCTCCACAATCAGCACCATTATAGTGTAACTAGGTGAGGGAAAAATGGATCATCCCATCTCATTTACTAGAAGAAAATTGACAAAGGCAGAATAAAACTATACCACCACTGAGTGTGAGGAACTAGTCATGGTCTATGCCCTATAAAAATTAAAGCAATACTTGTTGGTGACCCCATTAATCTTCTTCACTAACCATAAGGCACTTAAGTACCTCATGAATAAGCCCATTCTCCATGGGCACATTTGTAGATGGATAGTTCTATTCCAAGAATTCTAGTTCTTGGTTGTCATGAAGCTTAGAAAATAGAACTCAGGCCTAAGCCATTTGTCCAACATCAACTCTGACGATGTGGTAACACCTATTGAGGATAACATATCAGATGCACAACTTGAGAGGGTCCAACTCATCTCTAATGATTTGGAAGAGATAGACACTTTTTTAATGTCTACATTTGCACCCCAGACTATGATAACCAAAGAGAAGAAATAGCTTGTAGTTTTCACCACCACCTTTTAGCTTATTAGCAAGTAACTTTATAAATTAAGCCAAGATGAAGTCCTATGCCGATATGTCTTAGAACATGAAAGGGACTCCATTTTATGTGAAGTGCATGAGGTGATGAAAAAAGGCCATTTTGATAGAGATGCAATGGCATGCAAAGTGCTATAATTAGGCTTGTGATGGCCAAGTCTATTCTAGGATGAAAAATATTGCACCAAGGCATGTGACATCTACCAACACATAGGGAAGCTAAATTGTTAAGATGAGATGCCTCTCAACCCCATTCTTTCCCAAACACCATTTGAAAAATGGGCCATTGATTTTGTTGGGATAATCACTCCTATAACAAGGTGCATAGGTGCAAGATTTTTTCTAGTGGCCACTAATTATTTCACCAAGTGGGTCGAGGCAACACCAACCAAAGACTACATAACTACCACAACTATAAGGTTTATATGGGATAACATCATAAGTCGCTATGGGTGCCCATTTAGTTTTGCTAGTGATAGAGGCATAGATTTCATCAATGAAACTATGCATATCCTACTAACCAAATATATGGTGGTGCACCATAAGACAACCCCTTATCATCCCCAAGTAAATGGCATAGTTGAGGCATTCAATTAGATATTGGGAACATGCCTCACAAAGATATGTGACATTGGTCACAAATATTAGGATGATCAGGTATTAATAGTACTGTGGGCCTACTGCACTACCTACAAGCACCTAAATAAGGATATACCATTCCAACTAGTGTTTGGCATAGATGTGGTTTTACCGATGGAGTTCATGGTATCCTTATTGTGCATTACACATATTGGTCATCTGGATGACCAAAAATTGTTGAGTGCATGGTTAGAAGACTTGGAACGCTTGGATGAGGTGCATACCCAGGCAAGATGGAGCTAGCAGAGAGAGAAGGCATGCCAAAAGGTATGGCATGATAAGCATATAAAGTGAAAGGTAATTATTGAAGGAACATTGATCTTACTCTATGACTCCAAGTAATTCAAGCACCTGGGCAAGCTACAAATTAGGTGGATGGGCCCTTATGTCATCCAAAACATATTGGAAATAGGTGCATGCAAGCTATGCACATTATCAAGTGAGATGCTCCCTGGGCATTTCAATGACAACCAATTGAAAAATTATAGGTAATAAGATGACACTTGCACCATCAGACACTGACTTCCTAGTCATATGTCACTTGTGTTGTGTTGACCAAAATAAAGTTTGGTACAAGCCAAACATTTTATTATGTTGTGTGTTGAGTTAGTGATGAGTGAATAAGTGAGGTGGTTTTAGGCCCATTATAGAACTATTATGGGTCTTACATGTATAACTCTAGTTTGGTGAGTCGAGCATAGATGTTTTCTAAGCACTTGAGGTTAGACACCTAAGTTTTTGAGCATGAGGGGTTTGCTAGACTACAAAATATGAGTACCAAGTGACAAAAGGAGGCACACAAAATGCTAGTATGCAAGAGATAAAAAGGAGACACACAAGATTCTAATGCATAATAGATCAATAGAGGAGAGTGATGTACTAGTAGACCAACACAAGGGATTTATATGGGGTAGGGTAGACATAATCAAGATGAAAGAACAAGAAAAAAATAAAGTTTGGTGCAAGCCAAACATTTCCTTATGTGGTGTGTTGTTTTGTGTTGAGTTATGGATGAGTCAATAAGTGAGGTGATTTTAGGCCCATAAGAGAACTATTGTGGAAATTCCATGCATAACTCTAGTTGGTTGAGTCAATCACAGATGCTTTCTAAGTGCTTAAGGCTAGACACCTAAGTTTTTGAGTATGAGGGGTTTGCCAAACTACAAAATATGAGTACCAAGTGACAAAGGGAGGCACATAGGATGCTAGTATGCAAGAGATAAAAAGGAGTCACACAAGATGATCATGCACAAGAGATAAATAGAGGAGAGTGATGTACTGGTAGACCAACACAAGGGATTTATATGGGGTAGGGTAGACCAAGTCAAGATGAAAGCATAAGAAATAAAATAAGGAATGGAAGTACACTTAAAAGGAAGTACAACAAAAAAGTGAAATAAAACCAAAGAGGTTGAATCACATGCATGTGAAGCATTGCAACCATGTTACCATAAGAAGGGTGAAGGTCATGCCAGGGTGCATGAAGCACATGAGGAAGATCATCCAAACAAGCTAGTATCCACCGAATGGTAGGTGGGAAGTGAATTTTTGAAAACACCTATCACTTCACCAAATAAGCCATTAAGATAATTTAATGTGGTGATGGTAGAGGCATAAAGATCTGCAATAAATGTAAATGTGGTAGCAAATTTTTATGGATTTAATTTTTTTAGCAGATTTTAAGAAATCCATATGCTACCATACCATTTTTCACCTACAATTAAGATGATAGCTGAAAATAAAGTATAAATGATTAAACGACTGATTGTAGCAAGTTACATACCTTTTGAAAATTTGAATGCAAAACCAAAGCCAAAGTGAGAAAATGCTACCATAGAGAGACCTAAACACCCACAGTCACCAAAAGAGAATGAGTGAATAGGGAGTGAGATTGCATTTTATTTGATATTAGAATAGAGACATGTGAAGAAGGAATTAACAAAGAACTAGATAGGAGAAATTTTGAGTGACACTGTGGCTACCATTAATGATGCCAAAAGATCAAGAGCTGAAGTCAAAGTTGTATACCTCATGTCTATGAGGAAGCACCAAAAAACATTATAGGCTTTGGCAAGATAAACAAACCATGCTTCAAAACTAAATGGTTTAGAATGGGGAAGGAATGAATGAGTTTTGGTCCATCACAGGTGTAGAAGGATGCCAAAAGGGCATGGATGATAGAGGAAATAACTTCTATGAAGAAGAAGGCATAACCAGTGGAAGGAATTAGCATCATTGAGGTTAATGTTGGGGTTCTCACTAAGATGTACTATAGATAAATGTAGTTTCCCCTTGAGGTCTTAGTGGGGGAGACTTGGGTGTCTTTCATGGATATATATAGGCTAAAAGAATACAACCACCAGGTGTTGAGAAATGCATAAGAGCTCAACCAGGACTGGGTGGTTGACATAGGAACAAAGATATAGGTGGGAATAGTGTTGTTTGATGTATCCATCTAAGTTAGGATTATGACTACCAATGTAACCCATCTCTATGTGTTTCCATGTTTTGGGAAGCCAAAGGAACTCATGTAGTTCCTCCTCTCATGTGTCTATGGAGATCACTCCTACTTTAGAAGAAGGTGCATGTAGATATCAACATGCCTAATTAGTAGAATCACCAAGCACCCAAACTCTTGTGTAGACATCCACCTAATGATGGTGGATGATGTATAAGTAAAGAAGGTTGAGAAAATCCTTGGTTATTACAAGGGAAGATTCATATTCCAAATGAAGGACATAAAATACCCTAACATGAGGGCTTCAACATAACTCATGAGTTCCAAACTTTTCCATGGTAGAAGATGGATGGACATCAACAAGGCCTATTTATGTATCTCCCATCACATGGTGTAAGGGATTAAATTCAACATCAGTAAATTCATTGTTGAAGATATGGTGAAGAATGCACTTGAGTGTCACAAGTGTGAGAGACCTTTAGATGGGTGTCGATGTTGATATTAATAATCATGGAGGAGATTGTCATGCCTAATGGTGATGAAGACAATATCTGGGTCTTCTTAGTGCATACAAACTCCCCAATGCTGAAGTACCAAGATTTCACCTACCCACCCTCCTCCCAAAAATAAAAGACATGAGTAATGGGGTGGTGCACTCAATACATTGAGGTGTTCAAGATAGGATGGTGCATCCCACAGGATTTCTCCCAACACATGTTTAGCACAATGACCTTCACTGTCATGCAACATTTTTATATAGTGTGCCTAGTGCTCATAGATAGTAACCTATCTGACTGGTTCAAATTCCTTTACATATTTTCCATGAAATATTTTAGATAGGTGCTAAGGAGGATTCCCAATTCACAACAAATAAACATCCTAATGAAGGCCATGAACCTAGAGAGGAGTAGGTTGAGGTGTTAGTATATGCACCTAGGAGAGAAAACTATAATGGATGAAGATGATGACTCCAATAGAATATACCTATATCCCATTTAAAGATAAATCAACACATGGTGCATATTCAATTTATTTAATGAGATTAAACAAAAAAAGAAGGGTGCAAACCATGGGAAAGATGATGATAGCCCCCTCTATAATAGTGATGATGGGATGTTAGTGCTAGTAATGTAGAAGAAGTCTTCCTAGAAAAAGTGGGGAGAGATACTTGAAGAAATTCAAGAGTGCATCAGGTTAAGGGTTTACTTTGGCGAAGAAGTAACCCCTTCATATTCAAAGAATAAGTTTGTGACATTCTCACTAGAAACTAATTCATCTAGTAAGAAGCATAAAAAGAAGAAGTCAAAGGGAACCATTGTGATGTAGATAATAACCCTAGAATAAATGGAGGTAGAAGAAGGCCATGCATAATAAAGTGAGGAAGAGGTATAAGAGGAAGGAACCAAAGTGTACATTGTATAATAGAAGTGGGAGAGGGGTCCAATGTCGAAGAAGTTCAAAAGGCCCTCCAAGGAAATATTAACATTGTAATTGAAGAGACAAAGAACCCACCCAACACCTCATATAAAGAGCCCTCCACATAACCTTTGTGAACTAAGGAGGAAAAGAGAAGGTTGTGGAAGAAAATGGTCCATAATAAGGAAGAGACTGAGATGGTGCTAGAGGTGGAGAAAAAGAGGAAGCCTATGTAGGAAGCTGACATGACTCAAGAAGATATTGAGAGAGTCGAGGTTGAGGAGGAAAAGGCCAAGGATAAGGCTAGGAAAAAGAAGGAAGCCAAAGAAGAAAAGTCCAAGAAATAGAAGAAAACAAAAGAGGTTCCTATAAGTGTGGGACCAACTATGAATGCACCAAATAAGGTGCATAGTACCCCCATTATTGAAGTAGATAAATATACACCATAGGTGTGCCCAAGTACTGAAGGGATGCCTAAAGAAAAAGAAGATGATATTAGTTCTTTAGAAAAGTGACAAATAGAAAGCACTAAGGAACCCCAGTAGAAATAAAAACAAGGCAAAGCTGGTGCTAAGAGAGTACACCTAAAGGTTAGCATTGAGAAACCATAGGAAGAAGAAGTGAATAAAGGGGATAAGTTCGAAGAAGAACCCCTCCAAGAATAGGAAGAAGACACTTTTGAGGAAAGTGCAAAATAAATCGATAGTGTTGATGAAGAGGAAGAAGAGAGAATGAAGATGGATATCACTGAGGATGAAGGCACAAAGTTAAACATAAGGGAAAACGTGCAAAAAGGGTGGATGGAGGATGATTTCTATATGTTTAAATACATGTCCCCTGAATCTTCCATAGGCAAGATGCACAAACATCTTACATTTTTGTTTGATATCTATATAGATGAGCCTCACTTTGAGGTACCTTAAAAGGCCATATTGGGCATGGATAAAATTGAACAAGGGCATGAATCCCTTATCATAAATCCTGACACCATAAACCCAGTCAGGTCTACAAATTCACTCATCTGGATTGCCACTAAATTTTCATGAAAGAACATCATCAATGATGACAAAGCAAAAAAATGGAAAAAACTTTGTAAGGAAGCTAAAGATGAAGCATAGGTCATAAAGTTAAAGATACAACAACTATGTAAGTGCATAGAGACAATTAAACCATCCCTTTTGGTCGGCATTGATACATCAAACCTCTTGAAGGTTTACAAAGTATGTATGTTAGTGGAGTAGATGATCCTGAGGATGAAACCAAAGCCAATGCAAGAAGAAGAAGAAGAAGACCCATGCACTATACTACATAAAGAGCTAGTTTTCAAGCTTGAAGAGGTATAGGACCTCTTTGCAAAGTTATAATAAGGCATAGATACAACCAATGCCATCTTCATGAACTTTTCCAACCAATTGTTAGTCATAGATGCACACCTCAAGTAGGCAAAGGGGGAAAAGGAAGAGTTAATGACATAGGTGTACTCTATGAGTAGAGTAGAGCATGAATAGATTATGGGTAGGGTCAACATGCTGAGCACATAAATAAAGGACAAAGAGTAAAACCTAGAAGCACTCTTCCACACCTTGAAAATGAAGTCCTGTGAACAAGGAACAATCCTTGATGGAGAAGTGACTAAAGCAAAGGAAAATCTTGTGGCCTTTATAAAAGAGCTAGAGAAGACATATGTGCTCATGTTTAACACCACCTCCATGGAGATAGACAACATCATTGAGGAAATAAATCTTGCTATCAAGGGATTTGAGGACCTCAATGGTGAACTTAAGGAGATCATGCCCAAATTTTTCATGCCAAAGGATTTGGTAGCCTATTCTGAGGCTAGCTAGTAATTTTGTATGGGGTAATGTTGGGCCCCTATTTCAACTAATTAAGGATCCACACAAAATCAATAGATATTTCAGCATGAGGTAATCACTTAGCATGATTTCTATTTTGGTACCTTTTGCACTTGGTGGAGGAATTGATGCTCACCTTGTACTATATAGTAGGTGCCTAACCAATTCAATGGTTTTTTGGGAATCTTCAAGGAGTGGATACACATGGTTATTATAGTGCAAAGGATGCAAGGTAATGGAGTTGGTGGTATGATTGATAAATCTCTAGATCTGCACCTGATGTGCATAGCTCCACCCTAACAAAAGGTGTTCTTGTAGCCTATAAAAGATAGTTCAAACCAAAGAGTGGAGAGATTTGATTTGATGCATTGAAGACCTAGATAAATAGAAATAGGCTGTCAAGACTACCATTAGTTTTAAGATTAGTAAGGACACCTTTGAGGCTCCAAATTTTAGTGCCCAATCTCACATGTGAGTCTCTAGTCCATTTAGTAGCACTAGTGAAGTATATGCTATATTTTTAATATAATGTACTATGTTCTATGGATTTTGAATTAATGACATAGAAGGGTTAAAATAAGACATGGACTTTGGTTTATATGACTTAGTTATTAATCCTTAAATGTGCAAATGGATATAATGCTGTAGTTTATAATCATGTATGTTAAGAATGTATAATCAAGCTTTTGGTTTATGGCATTAATGGTGTCTCTATAATTTATGATGATGTTAGCACACTATGTAGGAATATCCTAAGTGTAGATAAGAACCCATGCCAAACTATGATATCCTTGTATGAAGCAATAGCCAAAGCATGAACACTTAATCTAAAGTAGTCCCTTGACCCCTCAAAGTGCCTGAATTATGCTAAGCTTAGTGAAATAAAATCTTTCACCCTTGAGACTATAGAACCAACCTGGTATAGGCTTGTGCTCTTATGACCAAAACTAGTTCCCCAAAATAGGCTTGTGCCTATAGACCATCAGGCTTAGCCCAGATAAAGCTTGCACCAATGAATATACCTAAAGCCTTCTCTCAAATGACCAAGTCCCATCAGTGAAAACTTGCACCATGGCATAATTAGCCCAATGCAGGCCCTAATTATTTCTCTACTGCACCTTTAGGTGAGTGCATAAGGCTTGTACCTTATGTGAATTGATGTTAGTGTAGTTGAGTGATAAATTTTGAGTGCTATGGGAACATGCCATGTTTGCACCTAGTTGTAATGAGTCCATGACTTATTCAAACAACTAGATAAGTGCCTAACTCCACATTGATGGATTGAACCCCCTTTTCTACAATAGGGCCCACTTCAAATTAAAAAATATGGACTCATATAAAGTATTAAAACCATTAAAAATGATAAGTCATTCATTTTATTTCAAATAAAGTCTGAAAATGAGTGGTCTTTGACCACTTCAAAGTAAAATGACCGACCCATTAAAATCAATAAGTGTCCATTTATATTTTAAACACACACACACACACACACGTATATACACACACACAAACACATATATATATATACATATATACGTACATGTATATGTATGTATGTATGTATGTATAGACAGATACCTACCTACATACACACATTCATGCATATATACACACATATGTATATATATATTTATTTATGTATATATGTATATATGTACATATATGTATGTATATACATATACATATATATATATATATATATATATATATATATATATATATACACACACACACATATGCTTATGCATATGCATATGTATGTATGTATGTATATATACATACATATGTATGTATGCATATACACACATATACATGTAGTGTGTGTATATATACATACATATGTATGTATGTATATAAATATACATACATATATATGCATATATAGATATATAAATACATACATATATACACATACATGTGTATGTATATATGTATATATATACACATATATATGTATGTGTGTGTATATACACACACACATACACACATACATATGTATATAAAAATATGTACATATACATACATACATACATATTTGTGTGATTGTGATATATTTACATTTCATGCCTAAAAAGGAGTGGGTTTTGACCATTTGGAAGTAAAACAACCGATCTACAAAAATCAACAAGTGTCATGTTGTATTATATATATATATATATATATATATATATATATATATATATATATATATATATATATATATATATATATTTATATATATTTATTTATTTATTTATTTTGATTGACCAAATATTTGGCTTAGTGCCAAGGATTAAGGGATAGCCATTTCATCAAATTCCATTAATAATCTAACCTAGTTCTATCCATTATGGTGTTCGGTCTTTGCATTCAGCAAGACTTGATCCTTAGTGGGTTATTTTTTAGTGAAATAACTTCATTAATAAATCAATTACCTTTAGAATGTACTTAAAATTTTGAAAAGTTGATAATTCTATTCATTGTTGAAATTTGACACATTCAGTTTTGCAACGTAAACTAAGATGATGGAAAAGTTTTTAATTACACTCTGCAATGACGCCTAATAGGTGGTGGCAGAATTTAATGTTTATGAGATGTTAATAATTAATGTCCAACCATAAATTTAATATCATTTTGACCATTATAGGGTATTTTCAAATTTTAATTTCATGTCTATTTAATCATCATACATAAGTTTTTTATTCTTGCTTAAAGAAGTGAATCAATTTTTAATTATTATCTTAGATATATGATGGAGTTTGGAGCCCTTTTTTCCTACAAAAAATACATTTGAACCAACATAATGGTGCAATTAGATTGAGGTCATCTGTCACCACTATACAAAAAAATTGTAGTGAAGAAAATAAAGTCATTAATTAGTGTGGTTTATAACAAATCTAAAATATGTGCCTCAAGAGTAATATTTATTTCTTCTTTAAATAAATATATTTATGATATCTCTACTAGTATTATAAAATGCAAATTTAAATTAATTTTCCTATAAAATAGTATTTTAATATTATATATTTAAAAAAAATAAGGTATAAAAAAAATAAAAAATGGATGGAAATCCATCACATCCCAAATTAAGAGAGTTTGATCTAAAAAGTTATATGGATTACTATTTGAAAAATAATCATGACATGTCAACAAGTATTGACTAATGTAGTTATCTTAAATATATTTATCTAAAGAAATATCGATAGATATCAATTTCAAGGATTTTATCTTAGATTCTATAATTATCACTTTGATTTATAATTTCATTACTTAAAAAAATTTACTATCCAATGGTGATAAATGACATAAATCTTGTTACACCAAAGTGTTAGGCTTGAAAAAAACTTTTCTTGAAAACGAAATGGGCTACAAAGTCCGCTATATGGCCAAAGATATTATAATTTTTTGATTGACATCTCGAATAAAAAAGATAAAACTTGTGAGGGTCAAATAGGTGTCATATTTAAAGTTTAAATTACTCTCTAACAATGAAATTGACTTCAAATTTGATGTCATAATTATTGTTTATGTGTGAATATTACAACCCCACACCACCACCCTCAATTACCATTGTAGAATGCCTATCGATGTAATAAGATTTGAGTTATTTTCCTTAAATCACCACCAAAATTAATAATAGACAAAAAAATATTTCAAAAAACCAAACATTAAACACACCAAATAACAAATAACAATAGTAATAGGATCATTACATCCTTGGGACATATCCAAATGTTCTAAGGAGTGAACTCTCAAGGGGGTTCTTAGCCAATACATCCCTAGTCAATTTTAACTTCCTTCACTTGGTCTTAGCTTGATACACACCTCCCTTCAAGTGTTTCCATTGAGAATAACTATTTAAATCAAGGTGAGAAGTTGTATTTCCTCATACCTTTGATGCTAAGGTAGAGTGGGGAAACAAGGCAGTAGAGACCTATATTATAACTAATTATGAGATCTAATTTGATGGATCTAAGGATAATGAGGATTATTTTGAGTTCCATTATTAACTAGCACCCAACTGGTAATTCATTAGGAAGTCACCATAAATATAACAAATACTATAAGTAATCAAGGTCCACTCAGATCATGTTTATTTGATTATGAATTTCCAATAATTTTTTTGAAATAACCACAACCTTAGATTCCCATGAAAAATAAAGACACGCTAAGAGTTTGAAAATATAGATGTATTTATAACCTACCAAATATGAAATATAATATCAATTTTGAGAAAATACCACATTCGTTCTATTTTTGTAGAGACATAAAAGAAATATACTTAAAAAATTATTGAAAAAAAAGTCTTTGGGTGGAAAAAAGAAAGGAAAAAGTGAATACATGACCAAACATCTTTGGCCTGAGGGAAAAACTAAAAGGTATGCTCAAAAGACTTTTTGTGGCAACAAATTAGACAAAAGATAGGTAGATCCCTCATTCATTGTAAACATTCTCTAAGAGGTTAATCCTTGTAACATAAAACACTAAACACATGTTTTTTACTTGGTTTAATATAAAAAGTCTAAAAATATAACTTCTTATCCATGTGGAGGATTGATTCTTGTTCAAAAATTAACCCACATTTTATGGTTTAAATTATCACACACATAAACCTTAAGAATGAGCTATTAGAAGGCAAGACCACATTTTTACTTGGTGAATGGTGTGTCTAGTACCTCCACCAAAGAGATGGAGGAGTGAGCCCAAGATTATGCAAGGCCTCATTAGGGAAAAGATCTTGAATGGGGTGATTTTTTTTTTTGTTATTCAATAATAATATGTATTTGGATTTTAACTCCAATTAGGGAAACTTGACTCTTTTAACCTTGAAAAAAATATCACACGTAATACGAGTCCCCTTATTGAAAATTTTTATAGCCTTAACAATGAGGGTTTAATCCAACAATGTGTCATTGATAGCAAAAATACTTTACCACCATGCACAATACTAATTCAGAGAGACTCTAAATAAAAATTAATCTACAACCTATACATGGATGGGTTTTAATTTATCCATGGATTTCAAAATGCTTTGAAAAAATGTAGTGTACCACCAATTTCAATAGGGGCTAGAGTGATAAAAAGATCATGAAATCCCATACCTTTCCAACCAACTTTACACATGGGAAACCTTGTATGAAATAATTCCTAACCAAGGTTTTCCAAGGTTCATCTCCCTAAAATGCAAAAGTGGCCCACTTAGCACTTAAATAATCTCCTTGTTATTTGACTCAAGTAAGCCCATTCTTGCAAGATCATAATGAAGGAAATAAAGCTATAAATAAAATATGTGGGAATTTTCTCCAAAGTGAGAATTGGCCAAGATAAATTCCCTATGAAATCTCTCCAATTTTCCATAAGTAGTAGTAGAAAACATCCAATGTGAAGATTAATAAATGATTAGTAATAAGAACATAGGAGAAAATTTGGGATTTAGAAGTTCAAGACACATGCTTAGTAATCTAGTAAGAAATCTTATTTTCTATTTGTTGAATTGCATAGTTATAGAGAAAATTCAGATTAAAATGAAAGGCAAAGGGTATCACCAAAAAATTAAACATAAAACTTAATCTAAGAAAAACTATTTTATAATATCTAAGGAGGTGTCTAGTGAGGACATTATCTATGGTGTTGATTTTTCCTGCATTGTATTTTAGAGCCTAAAACAAGGTAAAAGGTGTCTAATCTCTAAATTGCCTCACTACCTAATTTTACATTTTAAAAATTTGTAATAAAGGAGTCACTCACAAAGTGGTTATTAACGAGTTTTATGTTAGCTATCTGAAAGATGGATATCCCTCTGAATATTTTTTTAGAGCATTATCAAACACCTAATAATAAAAGGCTTTGATAGATAATCCAAAAAAAATATGGAGCAAGAGGGAATTATTGTATGATAGACCTAAACAAACCAAATGACTCAGATCTAATGCCATTAATAGTAAGACATGTTGAAGCTTCACTAAAAGGAGTTTCCAAAATTTTTGATGGACAAAATGTGAAAACAAAGAGCTTGAATCATGGCTAAGATGAGAGGCCATTCAAATTAATCATAATCTTTCCAAAATAAAATTTTATGAATAATATAGGTTTTGTATAGGCACATACCCATTTCATATCTTCCCATGCAACAATAATGTTGTCAAGGATATATCTATCTCCAATGAACCTATTTTTATAAAGTTTCAAAATTTGAGGGGCACATTTATTCTAAGAGATAAATCTTTGGAATTGATATTATATGAAAAATTGAGGAGACTATTAGGTAGATTATCTTTTTTAAAGTATAGGGTATCCTATGTTAGGAATGAACTTAATATTTCCTTTATTAATGAATGAACTAATAATTTATTTTAATAATTCTAAAGAGTATTTATGCATATTAGGTCCAATTATAGACCGAATAGTTTATAAAACTCAAAAATAAAACCATCCAGGCCATGTGCCTTTCCATTTTCCATTTGGATCAATGCATGGTAAAGTTCATCCACAAAGAGAGGTGCATCATAATCCATGTTATATACTAGAGAGTTATAAGGTGAGAATATAAGCTATGAATAAGAGGTGCAAAATGAAATATATAGAATTGTAATAAAATAAAATATATAAGTACCTTGTAATACATCTAAAAGGTGCAAAAATGCACACAATTATGAAATGTAATATATAATTACTTGGTTGTTAGTATATGGTTATGAAATTTTGTAATAGGTAGTTGTGTACAACTTAGAATAATGGAATATGTATAAATAACTATGATATGCCTTATAAAAAGGCTAAGAGATATTGTGAGGATTATATGTGTAGTGCACTATCCAAAATAATCAATGAAATTTTTTGAGTTTGATCCATGGTTCTGTAGACACTTAAATTTGGTATTAGACACTTTGACAACATCAAATTTGGCACAGTTCAACATGTTTATACATTGTACATATATTTAAATCTTGTGTGAACTTTACCCTATGTTAGTAGAGGTTGTTGGGTTCATCAAAACATGCTAATTAGAGGGATAAATCCTGTGATTTAAGGAAGAGCTTATGGGAAAGGAGAAATCATTTTAAGGTATTCAAGTCTATTCTAGAATTGCAGAGTTTTAAAAAAATATTAAATAATCATATGAGTGTCTAATTAGATAGATACTTAATGTAAATACTCAGGTGTGAATACACAATTGTCAAATCTTAGAGAAAAGACCTTTTAGTAATCGATTAACATAAGAGGACTTCTACTAGTGAAAGTAATTCATAGAGATCTCCTGAGGAATATTACCAATACATAGAGATATTATGTAATAAAATCTAATATCATAATAATTAGATTGTATTAGATAGAAGACATAGTTATTTTCTTTAGAATTAATATTGTAACACACATTGATATACAATAGATATAACTAAAATAGAAAACATAGAGCCATCATATTAATCACCAATTACAGAGTCTTACTTAAAATCCTTATATTATTAGGCACTCATTTCACATTCATTTTAGATATCCCAAATATACACTCATTTATTCGTGCATTCATAGGAAAAATTTCTCAAATGGTGTAACATCCCCACTAGGATTTATTAGAATAATGTAATAATTTATTTTTGTAAAATATATTCTATGTATTATTTCATTATATTACACCATGCGAATATAATTAATGACCTTAGTATACATACTAAGTATTTTAATCATAAATTAAACATGTAACATTTATTAGTTAATGATCACTAGCATCACATGAAATAAAACATAGCTATATATAGAAAGTAATTACATATTTCCAACCATGGATGGTACAATAATACATGAACTGATATCAATGTACAATGAGTAATTAATTACATTTCCATTTGGAATAATGTTTCAATAATAAATACAATACAAGATAAAAGGCTCCATAGACCATGAGTCTCACAAAATCTAGTATATCTTATAATCTCAAGTGTAGTCTCCAAATAAGTAATATTATGGGGAGGAACAACATCATTCAAGCACTTTTACTCACCAACCATGGACCATCGATCGCATGCATAATATCCCAATCAGGGAATGGCCCTCTCTTCATGTATGGGTAGATAGTGATGGTGTAGGAATCCAAAGAGACAAGCTACTACCTATGTGATGTAATATTTCTAATACATGATGTGTATCATAAATAAAATACATTCTAACATGATATCGCACAAACATATAAATCATACATATAAAATGAAAATATTTTTCTAAATATTAATTTGGCTAAATTTTTCAAATAGTTATTTATCTATAAGACCAATCAAATTAATACACACCACTTGATCATAATACCTTCATCTAGCATTGATGATGCTAAATAAGCTAGTAAAGTCCGTCTCATGGCTTAGTTAGTACCATTAATGCGATATTTGGTTAATATAATATATAACCAATAGATTCAAACAAATTACTTCCTACTAGTAGGTATAAATATGCTAAATAGAAGAATAATCAATAATTCATACATTTAGTCCATCAAACATATGTAATGAATCTCAACTATATTATTTATCACATAAATAATAAGCATAACAAGTACAATTTATACCAACTGGGTATAGTATATATATTTATATTACATATTTTAAATTTACATAATTAAATTAAAATATAGTACATTCTAAGATAAACAACAATATCTTAATTTGATATTTTTATGTACACATTACTCAATTACAAACAATCAATCATAATAATTTCAAAGATTAAATAATTCATAAAAAAAAACATAATATTTCATTTATACAACTTGTTGTACTTTTGGGAGGCTATATGCATATAATTATAGTGTCCTATCCCTCAAGATTATGTGACTTAGTTTATTAGTCAATAAGCTATAATTACAAGCATGCATCTCAATGTATAAATATAATCTATATATGTGTACAAGTACCTAAGTTCTCATATAGATATATTTCATTTATTTATGCACCTTGCATAATATATACCACATAATTTATATGTTCTAATACATAAATATTGTTCTGTCACACTAACAATAACTTACATTTTTTTTAATAAAATTTCATGTGTCTTAAATAAACCTTTTTAACTGTTCATGAAATAGCAATCAATATCTAGCAAAGGGTCCCAACATTTTTAATCCCCTATTTTATTCACTTATTTTATTTTAAAAGTCATAATCTGGTTATGATAAAACCCATATAGACCTATATTCTATCTTTATTTATTTGTTGAAGGTTTATACCATTTCTAAGTTTTTATAAGTACCACATAAATCAAATCAAAATCTAATACAAAATTATTGTGAACCATATAATAACATACCTTTACACAATTTAAATATGTTTTCAAACAATGCAAAAAATTCACATATATCCTTTCAAGATTGACACTATCGAATTATTTTTAAATAAAACTCACAAGCTTAAAGACTCCAAATATGCTATAGGTTTCATAATGGAACTTGCTCCTAATACCCTTCCACCTAAATGATATACAATCATACAACCCTATTTATATAGGTATGAGAAAATCGTATTATGTGATTTCCTAATTTGACACTATTAATCACTAAATGTATATGCTATTAATTATTCAAATAACTTATATAAGTTTATTATTATAGCATATAATTCTTTACTAAGAATACAGAGTCGGTATAGAACTTGTCTACTCACTATTTCCATTCAAAGATAGTTCCAAATATTTTACTCTGACCCAAACATGACTAATATATATAGATTTAGCTTTCACATTATAACTTATATGTGTATAAAGACCTCATACATATGTTCACTATTTTGAAAGATGAATATACACATAATTTATATATCCTCACTATTTGAGTGCCAAATAAACACAAAGTTCAAATATCCTCACTGTTTTGTGTAATGAATACATACTCTGTCCATACACATATATTCTCATAGTTTATAAAAATAAAATGCACAATATGTATATGTATATGTTTCCATTTTTTATTACAAATGACCTTAGTTATTTAATATATATACTTACAGGTTTTGATTGAAAAATACACACAGTCCTATTTATATGTAAATTGAACACTAAATGAAATCATAATTTATGTAACAATTTATTTGTTCCTCAATTTCTCAAACTTCATGTTTATACCCCTATTAATTCAAAATATGCACAGTCATATATATTAGATATGTATATACTCAAAATTTAGAAATAAAAGCTTGATTGAGTGTATACATGTATGTATGTGTACACACACACACACACACATATGTGTGTGTGTGTATATATATATATGTATATATGTGTGTACACACACACACACACACACACACACACACACACACACACACACACACACACACACACACACACACAATACAGTTTTCAAACAAAACATAGTTTTGTGTATTTCAAAACCATATGCCCAAGGTTCTATATATCCTGCTAGGGCATTTTACCATTACAAAGAATTAAACCCATTTTAACTTATTGAGTTTACACATACACATAATTTATTTTCCTTTCCATAAATATTTAGCGGTTATAGGTTTAGTTTTGTGAATGGCCAAGCCATCCACAAGGCTAAACCTATTTCAACACTAAAATGTAAATCACTTCCAAAAACCCTAGGAGATAATTTAAACACTCAGATTTTTATTTTTCCACATAATAATTAAATAACATTACCAACCTTATCAAATCTTCCAAATTTAAACTATATGAACTAGAAAATCCTTCTCTCTATTGCTCTGATTTCTATTCTCCTCTTTGTGTTGTCCATTCTCTTCTCCCACTCTCCTTTTATCATAATTTTCATGTCTCTCTTTCTCAATTCAAGATTGCATGCAACTATTAGCTCGTAGCTCACATTTATCCATACATAATCCAAATTATCCATCTAAATTAAAACTAAACATAGTTAACTTCATTTTGACTAAACCAAGAAAAGCCTTAATTTCTCTCAAACTTTCCCCAAATTTATTAATCATTATTTTAACCTCTAAAATATTGCATGATCAATCTATGTTACATGCCCATGTATCAACTCACAAAATTTCACTTTTAACATAATTAATGATGATAATTAACACTTCAACATTAACATGGTCTATGCATGTGAACAATGAATAGGTTTAGTCCTTAGGATAGTCTTAGGATAATATACAATTTTTTTACTAACTTGTAAAAGATAATCAACCTCATGACTTTGAATAGCAATGTTAGTAAAGTAAATTCGATGACATTTTTTTAACTGCAATGGTAAATCAGACAACTATTATACAAAACATAATAGCATTATAATAATGTAATCATTGTTATCATTACGTTATATAGATTACCTAATGTCTTTGGTTATATTTATATATTAAGGTGTTAATCCATATAATGATATATTTTGAATATCATAATGATAATCAACTAATGTTCTAAAAAATTTCAAAGACCTTATAGTTAGTCTATAGATATTAGTAACTAGATACTATTCCTACAGATTTATATTCCCACAAGTATTAAGAATCACAAATATAATAAAATGACATAATCATACTGTAACATTATACACTAAATCTATGTATAATATCCACAATGCAATCACATGATTGATTTCACATAAGCATTAAATTGAAATAACACACATAATCAATTATCTAAATGCAAATAACATAAAAAAATGTACTATAGCTAAAAATTCAAATAATGCATATAATGTGTACTATCTAATGTGGTCTATGCATGGGTTCTAGCCATTATTTTTTCATCCCTTAACACCTTGATATATGCCATCCTATCTAATAATGCTCTCCCTCTATCATTCTCTAAGGGATAAAACTCTCTTACATCCAATTCATGAAAAGAAGGTAGTTAGCTTGTAACATCATGATATATATCATAAAAAACTACTGTAATAATAAATCAAAATGATCATAATGTAAAGAATATAAAATACAACTAACTCATAGTGATGTAATCATGTAATCAAAGAACATACAACTATCCCACAATAACATATGGCTTACATCTTATTTAAAAAGTAATTAATCAATTTAATAACCATAAATATCCATGGATAATCAGGTAAATTAGCTTAATGAAAAATTATGATGTGACATCCTTCCCCTAAAGTTGATCATCATCCTAATGACACTTATTCAAATAATAGTTCTAAATATAAAATATTATTTAGAAAAAAAATAACATAGTATAAAACATCAAATCAAGCAAACAAATGTAGAAATAACCTGTAGAACTCATCATAGTCCTCCCAAGTAGCATTATCCTTAGAGTATTGGTCTCATAAGACCTTGCACTATGATGTTTATCTATTAGGAAAAAAAATTTTGTGTGTTAATTACTCTAATTGGTTCTACTGACCACTATGGGATACAAAACTTACAAAACATTCCAATCTAACACATGTGAAGGATCAACAATATAATTTTTAAGATAAGATACATGGAAGACATTATGTAATAGAGCTAAGACTAATGAAAATACAATCCTATAAGCTACAATATTGATCACTTCCAAAACCTTGAAGGGTCCCACATATCTTGGTGAAAGTTTTATTGACTTCCTAAATTTAATCAAGCTTTTCTATAGCTTAAACCGTAAGAAAAATTTATCACCTACTAAAAACTACCTAGCTGTTCTCTTCAAATCAACATAAATATTATACCTATGATTGGCCTTGGCCAATCTTTGCCTAGTTAATTTGACTTGATCTTCCATTTTTGAAATAATTTTAGGTCCAAAGACTACCCTCTCTTCTAACCTATCTCAACTGATTGGTGTCCTACACTTTCTTTCATACAATGCTTCAAATGGTGCCATCTTTAAAGTGGATTGGCATGGTTTATTATAAGCAAAATCAATAAATGGAAGGTATCCCTCCAATTTGTATTTTTGATCAATTGAATACATACTAAGGATATCCTATAACACCTAATTTTCTCAATTTAACCATCAGTCAATGGGTGATTTGTAGTGCTGAAATTTAGTTGCATACCTATATCTGAATTTAGAGTTAACCAAAACCTAGAAGTCATCATTGGATCACTATAAAAAATTATCTTCTCTATAAATCCATGCAACTGATACACTTCTTTTATGAATATATTTGTAAGAGTAGGTAAATCATCTATCAAATTTCTTGGTATAAAATGAACTACCTTGGTTAGTTTATCAACTACAACCAAGATCATGTTGTTCTTATTCAGTGAAAAAAATAAACCTTGGACAAAGTCCATATTGATCACCTACCACTTCCATTCCAGTATGTCATGTGGATATAAGAATCCTATCAGATGCACATGTTCAAATTTCACACATTAACATTCTAGACAATGTGACACAAAGTCCGTTACATGTTTCTTGATTCCCTTTCAAAAACAAACTAGTCTAGGTTCTACCATAATCTTGGTTAATTTTGAATGTCCTAAATATGAGGCATTGTGTATTTATTTTAACATTATTCTCCTTATATGCTCTCTATCTAGTACATACATCTTTCTATTGTATCATAAACTACCATCATTATCTCTTCTATATCATTTATACCTAGGATTATGAGCATTCTCAAACACACTTTCCTGACCTGATCATAGAATTTATCTTCTAGCAAGACTTTGATCACTCAATCCATGAAATTACTCTTAATAGTAGCCATAACTACTATGTACCTCCTACAACTTAAGGCATTAGCTAATCTATTTTTCTTAACTTATATGTAATTGATATCAAAATAATAATCAGAAAAGAATTCTAACCAACATCTTTGATGAGCATTCATATTTAGTTTGGTGAAGATGTACTTGAGTCCCAACTTATCAGTCTTGATCTCAAATGGTTTTCCTAACAAATAATGCCTCTAAACTTGCAAAACATACATAATTTTTGTAAGTTAAAGGTTATGAGGGGCATACTTAAAATTCCTTGATTCATAAGCTACCACTACACCATCCTATATAAGGACTCCTCTGAGTCCACCCCTGACACATCTATGATCACTAAAAAGTGACTATTGAGATCAAGAAATCTTATGACTGGTGTTGATGTATGCCTTCTATTCAATTCTTGAAAATCTATTTCACACTTATCTGACCAGATAAAACTTTGATTCTTATGTTGCATAGAGATAATTGGATTAGCTATCTTAGAAAAATTTGGAATGAATTTCTTATAATAGCCCACTAATCCTATGAAACTCCTTACCTCATGGAGATTATTTGGTACTAACCACTCCATAATGGATCTTATCTTTGTTGGATCTACTAAAATACCATATGTAGAGATAATATGTCCCATATATTGTACTCTCTTTTGAAAAAATGCACACTTGGACAACTTGATGTACAACTTGTGCTTTTGTAACCATTACAAAACTAGTTCTAGATGGTAAATATGTTCTTCTTCATCCTTATAATATATAAGAATTTCATCTAAAAACACCCAAAAAAATGATCTAGATAATATCTGAACACACTATTCATGAGATTCATGAATGCTATAGGAGAATTTTTCAACCTAAATGGTAACACTATGAACTCATAGTGCCCATATTGAGTTCTAAATGCTATTTTTGGAATATACTCATATTTTATTCTTAACTAATGATATCTTGCTCTAAGATAAATATTAAAAAATATCATTTCTCCTCACATCTGATCAAAAAGATCATGTATTTGAGGTAGTGAATACTTGTTTTTGATAGTCACTTTATTCAACATTCTATAATCAATACATATTAAAAAAGTACCATCCTTGTTCTTGATGAAGATAACCGATACACCCCATTGTGATACACTTAGTCTGATCAAACCTTTAGACAACATCTCCTAGAGTTGAGCCTTTAATTCCACCAATTTTATGGTTGACATTCTATATGGTGCCTTAGACTGAATTTTCGATCTTGGTATGATATCGATAGAGAAATCAAACTCTTATTTAGGAGGCATTACTGGAAATTATTTTGGAAACACATCATGATTTTTTTTAAAGAAAGGGTAATATTCAATTGATGGTTCCTTAGATTCCTCTATTTTATTTATCTTGATAATAAATGCTTGGCATCCTTTTCCTTGAGCCTTCCTAAGTTGTATTACAAAGTATACCTAAGCTTCAACTCATTTTTCTCTCCCTGAAATTGTGTTTAATTTCTAAAATCATCATGACACTCAACCCTATTCAGATAATTATCAACCTTGGATTTATGATTTACAAGCTAGTTGACCCCTAGGATCACATCATATGACCCTAGAGGTGCTGCATAAAGATCCACAACTATTGTGAATTTGGGCAAATTTATCTCTGATTCAACTAAACACTTGTCAAATTTGATGTTTGAATCATTCACATATTATACTGACCATGCATTTTCCATTACTCTAGATTTTATAGATAGCTTATTTATAATTCTATGAGCTATAAAAAATTCTATATCACCTGTATCTATCAAAATGGAAACTAGATGTTCAAATAAATTACTTGACAATTCTATGGGTTAAGCTTAGAATTCATCTTGATGATTATCAACTACCGCATGATTACATTGTTGAAAAATTCCTTGATGAGGTGTAGAACCTTTTTTCCCCAATTTATACTAGGTATACTCATGAGCAAAATGGTCACCTACACAAATGAAGCAACTTCCAAGTGGTCCCTTCTTGTCAGACTGTTGATTTCCCTTAAAATTGCCTTTAAAATCATTACTTGGTTTCCTATCACTTGAACCATTATTAAATCTATTACTTTGAATCTTGAACTAACTCTTGGAGTCTCCATTCTTGTGCTATCAATTCTTCTCTTTTAAAGCTGGCTTAGAACTTCCAAACTTTTTATTAAACTTATATCTAACCTAAGCAAGAGATTTTAAATTTTGTTCTTATTTGACTACCTTCTCAAAGACTTGGTCCATAGTAGATGGTCCATGAACATCCACGTCTCCACCAATATGGGGTTTTAATCTTATGATGAACTTCCTAATCTTAAACCTCTCATCCACCTGATACTGAGGTACATATTTTAAAAGTTTGGTGAATTACTCCCAGTACTCATTCACTGATAGGTCTCCTTGCCTTAGATTTTGAAAATCTATAATATTTTGGTTAAAGTATAAATGTGAAAGCCACCATGCTTTGAACAATGTCACAAACTACTCCCATGCAGTGGTGGTTGAGTTAAGATTCATTTCCAACTTCTTGTTGGCCCACCAAGTAACTACTTTTCCATCCAACTGGTAAGATCCCCAAACTTAGGTGGATTTACCTTTTTCATATCTCTAGCTAATTCTATAGCTACACGTGCTCTCGCATATTAAGGTACTTCCTCATTTTCTTGCTCTTGAGGGATTTCTCCTCATGTACATAAATTTCTTAATCTAGAGCTATAATTCGGTCCCTAGTTTCATTCATGGATATAAGAATATGATCAACTTTACTACTTTCTTAACATCAAATTGGTTATGATAAAATGGAGGGTTATTGTCATTTACATTTAAATGACCCTATATATATGTTATAGCTCACATCATTCTATTTACAATAAAAAAAGGATATGAAAATATTAGTGGACTCATTAAGTCCTAGAATTTGAGCCACAACTCTTATACCACAATGTAACATCCCCACTAGGATTTACTAGAATGACATAATAATTTTATTTTTTAAAATATATTCCACATATTCTTTCATTATATTACACCATAAGAATCTAATTAGTGACCTTAGTATACTTAATTAGTATGTTAATCATAAAGTAAACATGTAAGACCTATTAGTTATTGATCACTAGTATCATATGAAACAAAACATAAATGCATATAGAAAGTAATTACATATTTATAGCCAAATATGGTACAATAATATATCTACTTCTGTCAATGTAAAATGAGTAATTAATGACATTTTCATATAGCATAATGTTTCAATAATAATTATAATACAATATACAAGGATCCATGGAGCATGAGTCTCATAAATCTCAATATCTGTAATAATCTTAAGTGTAGTCTCCAAATAAGTACTATTGTGGGGAGGGAGAGCATCATCTAAGCTCTTTTCCATACCAACCATGGACCATCGATACCTCACATAATCTTCCAATTACGGAATAAACCTCCCTTCATGGATGGGTAGATAGTGATGGTGCAGGAATCTAGAGAGATAAATTAGTACACGTATGATGTAAGATTTCTAATACATGATGTGTACCATAATAAAAATACATTCTAACATGATATCACATAAACATGTAAATCATACATATGAAATGACAATGATTAACTAAATATTACTTTGGCCAAAATTTTAAAATATTTATTGATTTATAAAATTAGATAAATTTATACATGCCACTTGATCGAATTACTTCATCTGGCATTGGTGATGCTAAATAAGCTAGTGAAGTTCATCTCACAACTTAGTTAGTACCAACAATGCAAGATTTAGTTAATATAATATATAATTGATATATTTAAATAGATTACGTCCTACTAGTAGGTATAAATATTTTAAAATAGGAATAATCAATAATTCATAAATATAGTTCATCAAATGTATGTAATGAATCTCAACTATATTACTTATTACATAAATAATAAACATAACAAGTACAGTTTATACCAACCATGGATAGTATATATTTAGACTACATATTTAAATTTTTTGTAATTAAATTCAAATTTAGTACATTATAAGATAAACAACAATATCATAATTTGATAATTTTATGTACACATTACTCAATTACAAACAACTAGTCATAATAATTTCAAAGATCAAATAAGTCATTAGAAAAAACATAATCTTTCATTTATACAACTTCTTATGCTTTTGGTAGGTTGTATGCATATAATTATAGTGTCTTATCCCTCAATATTTTGTGACTTAGTTTATTAGTCAATAAGCTATAATTATAGGCATGCATCCCAATGTATAAATACAAGCTATTTATGTATATGAGTACCTAATTTATCATATAGATATATTTCATATATTTATGCACATTACATAATATATACCACATAATTTATATGTTTTGATACACAAATACTTTTTTTACACAATAACAATAACTTCCATTTTTTTTTATAAAACTTCATGTGTATTAAAAAATCTTTTTAAGTATTCACGAAATAATAATCAATATCTATCATAGGGTCATAAGGTTTCCAATCCCCTATTTTATTCACTTATTTTATTTTAAAAGTCATAATCTAGTATGATAAATCCCATACAGACCTATATTCTATGTTTATTTATTGAAAGTTGATACTATTCTTGAGTTTTTATAAGTACAACATAAATCAAATCGACATCTAATACAAAATCATTGTGAACCATATAATAACAAACCTTTACACAGTTTAAATATGTGTTCAAATAATGCAAACAATTCACATATATCCTTTTAAGATTGACACTATCAAATTATTTGTAAATAAACTCATAATCTTAAGGACTCCAAATATGCTATAGTAAGGACTCTGAATATGCTATAGGTTTTGTAATAGAACTTTCTCCTAATACCCTTCCACCTAAATGATATACAATCATGCAACCCTATTTAGATATGTATGAGAAAATCCTATTATTTGATTTCCCAATTTGATACTATTGATCACTAAATGTATATGCTATTAATTATCCAAATAGCTTATATCAATCACTTCTTATAACACATAATTATTTACTAAGAATACAAAGTTGGTATAGAACTTTTCTACTCACTATTTCCATTTAAATACAGTTTCAAATATTTTCCTTTGACCCAAGCATAAATAATATATACAAACTTAACTTTCACATTATAATTTATATGTGTATAGAACCCTCATACATATGTTCACTATTTTGAAAGATGAATATACACACAATTTATATATCCTCACTATTTGAATGTTAAATAAACATACAATTCACATATCCTCACTATTTTGTGTAATGAGTACATACTATGTCCATACATATATATTCTCATAGTTTGTAAAACAAAAATGCACAGTACTTATATGTTCATAGTTTTTAATAAAAATGACCTTAGTTATTTAATATATATATATATATATATATATATATATACTTATGGGTTTTGATTGACAAATAGACACAATCTTATTTATATGTAAATCAAATGCTAAACAAATACATAATTCATATAATAACTCATTTGTTCCTCAATTTCTAAAACTTCATGTTTATGTCCCTATTAATTCAAAATATGCACAGTCTTATGTATAAGATATGTATATACTCAAAATTTTGAGATAAAAATATAACTAAGTGTGTGTGTGTGTGTGTAATGCAACATAGTTTTGTGTATTTCAAAACCATCTACCTAGGGTTTCTATATTTCCTAATCTAGGTAATTTTGCATTCCAAATAAGTAAACCCATTTAAACCTATCAAATTTAAACATACACATAATTTATTTTCCTTACCATAAATATTTAAGGGATAGAGGTTTAGTTCTGTGGATGGTCGAGCCATCCATAGGGCAAAACCTATATCAACATTAAAATGAAAATCAATTCCAAAAACCTTAGGAGATAATTTAAACACTTAGATTTTCATTTTTCCAAAAAATAATTAAATAACATTACCAACCATATCAAAGCTTTCAAATTGAAACTGTATAAACCAAAATATCCTTCTCTCCTTTGCTTTTCTTTCTCTTCTCCTCTTTGTGCCATCCATTCTCTTCTCCCACTCTCCTTTTATCAAATCTTTTTGTCTCTCTTTCTCAATTCAATATTGCATGTAGCTATTAGCTCATAACTCATAGTTATCCATGCATTATCTAAATTATCCATTCAAACTAAAACTAAACACAATTAACTTCATTTTGACTAAACCAATAAAATCCCTAATTTCTCTTAAACTTTTATTAAATTCATTAATCATTATTTTAACTTCTAAAATCCTACATGATCAATCTACATTACATGCCCATGTATCACCTCAAAAAACTCCACTTTTAAAATAATTAACGATGATAACTAACACTTTAACATTACCATGGTCTATGCATGTGAAAAATGACTAAGTTTAGTCCTTAGGATAATATACAATTTTTTTAATAACGTGTAAAAGATAATCAACATCATAAATTTAAATAATAATGTTTTTTTTATTTGATAGGGTAAAACTAGGTTTTATAGAGACCTAGAACCATGAGAGTGAAATACAATAGTTTAAACAAGCCCTCCATGGTCGAATGAGCAAAAATAAAGACTAGAACCTAAAGCAAAACAATACCAGAAACAAAAATTAACTAGATTATGTGGAGGGACCCTCCTAGGTGTCTTCAGTAGTAGAATAGTACTTTACAGAATGTTGGATTTATCTTTTGAGACCTTGCCTTGGGTGTGATTCCTGGGGCCTTCAACCACTTCCCCAAGGAATATCATCCTAGGCCGCTTCCTGCCTTTCACCTGTAAAAGGGTTTACTTTGGGGGGACCCCCTAGGGGAACCCAAGGGGGGATTTTAGGACCTTGGGAGATTTTATAACAAGGGATTAGGGAGGGGGCTAGGTAAAATGAATAAAATTCTAAACAGTGGCCTCTTCCACTTGGTAAAGATCATTCTAGTCCTATATAAGCTTTGCCAAGCCGAATCCTACCTACTAAACCTTATAATTAAAATTTTCTAACATTTATTTGTTTTTCTCAAATTCCTCTATTAAAATGGCCTTACCTTTCGAGTTTGAGGTAACAAGAGACTCAATTTTGATTGTTAAGCACAAAATATACTGAGAGGGGGGGTGAATCAGTATATATATTTTGTAAAACTTTCCCTTAATCAAAAATTCAAGATATGCAATAAAACTCAAATAATAAACATCACACAAGAAAGAGAGAGACACTAGATATAACGTGGAAACCCAATGTGGGAAAAACCACAGAGAACAATCTCAAGTATATTAGTGAGAACAAACCCATAGGAGCACCATACCCCTTTGCCAAGTACCAACCTCAGCTATAATTCGTGAGCACCACCTCATAGGAGCTTCAAACCCCTTTGCCGAGCACAAACCCAGCTATCATTCATGAACACCAACCCACATGAGCATCATCCACTTTGTGTAAACCACACACCTATCTCTCAATGTTGATATATCAACAAATGATAGTTCAATACAACATCTCTTTCCTCTCTCTCACCTTTGCTCTTCTAAGCTAAATAATAAAATATCAAATTAACCTCTCACACTCATATTACAAATGTCTACTCAAGCCTTTATTTATAGCTTTCCAAATGACCTTTGGCCTTCCCCCTTTGTGACCTTTCATTCCTCATGGAAAATGGCACCAATCTTGGATGACCCTTCATATCCAACCATTTGAAAAGTCATGTGGTGACCCTTCATGACAAAAAACGTCTTTCCCACTTTTGTCCTTATCTTTGGTGACTTTTCGTATTCCTTTAAGTGTCCCTTCATGAGAAATTCGCCCATACTCTTTTGTCTTCACTTGGTGACTCTTGGTATTCCCCAAGATGGCTCTTCATGGGAAAATGTGTCCCATCCTTCTTTTGTCTTTATCCTATGACTCTTCATCTTCTTCATGGGCCCTTATTTTGTCTCATATGCAACCAAAAATATATTCGTTAATATTAAATAAATATTAACTCATATTAGCCAAGATAAACAATATTAAATGCAATGGGGCCTTTATCACCAATAATACTAAACCTTTGACATCAATGACAATATTTCCAACATCGATGGGGTTGGGCTTGGGGATGAATAGTAGCTTAAGTATAAGGTCATCAGGTGAGGATTGGGATAAGCTATTTTAGGGGGAGCATTTAGGAGGTGGGTGGGATCCCTCTATAAGATCCTCCTCTAGGGATTCCTTTTAAGAGTCCTCCTTAGAAGAGGATCCTCTTAGAGGAACCTTCTAACCTAAGAGGGTCTTGCTATGTTTTACAAGTAGAAGGATAAGACCTTGATATAGGATCAAGTTAGTGTCATTAACCTAATGCAGTAGGATAGTGCTTTCCAAAGACTTGAGAAGGAAGTAAAGGAGACTAATTTTAAAATTGATGAAATGGTTAAGTAGTAAGAAATGGTGAGAAAAAATAGGGTATACTTACATTCTATAGTCATGTACCTCATGACTTGAAGGCATACATTGAGCCAGTATCATGGCAGGTCATTGCAAGGAAAACCCTTCTTATCAGTTTGCATAAAATCATTATTTCAAAAGAAATGCTGCAAGATTTCTTATTTTTTAAAATGATCTTTGAATTTTTTAGCACTAGTGTATGACATACCCATGGCATCACCAATATACTTTGAGATGTTTATGGAGATACCCCACATGGTGACCTTTTTTGTTGCTGAAGTAATGATATGTCAAACCACCATGGCATTGTGTTAATTAATGTGCTCTATAAACTTTGTAAGTCCCCCCTTCTTGAGTTTCTTATAGACCTTCAACTATTCTCAAACCTATTTACAAGAAGTTGGCTCTAAATAGTCTCTATCGCTGCCCATTATTGCTATAAGTATAGGGATGGATAGAGCAAGATGAGAGTTTTGGATGCAGTCTAAATGGCTAGGGCTTGAATGGGAGGGAATGCTCT
Source organism: Torreya grandis (assembly GCA_037957365.1). Classification (NCBI taxonomy): domain Eukaryota; kingdom Viridiplantae; phylum Streptophyta; class Pinopsida; order Cupressales; family Taxaceae; genus Torreya; species Torreya grandis. The sequence goes on along the minus strand of JARHVA010000080.1, from coordinate 1,210,290 downwards.
CCAAAGAAACATTAACATAATTGTATCCCATTACTTTGAAATGAATGTAAATCTGTAGGATCATGATTTAGCCCATCAAGTTAAGGGGCTACAGATGTGAGGTGATAATAGATTTAAGTTGCATATGTACCTTCCACATGGATGACACTATCCACCTTAGGGGGGATGATACCTTCATCATAATAGTTAGTTAAATGATAGAGATCCACTCTAGTAATGGCAAGGAGGTTGGCCACCCCATTTCATTCTCTATAAGTGTGAGTTAGACTTGTGGTATGGTTTGTAAAATGTGCTTCACGCAATCAATGATCTCCTTGATAGTGTGTGAAGGAATATTTTTTCCTTCCAAGACATTTAGGATGTTTGAAAAATCCCCCTATATAATGATTCTATTTTGATTGATACTATATGCTAATTGAATACTTTAGAGGGCTACCTTAGCTTTGGCTAGATGGTTTGTTTTCTTACCCATGGGAATTGTGTAAGCTATCAAAATCTCCCCTTTAGAGTTTCTTATGATGCCTCCTCCACCTACAGGGCCAAGGTTTCCTTTAGAGGCCCCATCAAAATTCAATTTTACCCACCCCTCAGGGGGGCCTTCCATTTGGTTTGTTTGTGAGTTAAGTCTTTTATATAAGAACAAATAGCTTATCAGAGGTCCTAGTTATTAAGAATGAGCTAGGTCGATGGGGGTGGGATCCTTATCTTTTGGAGCGAAAGCCTTCCAATTTTTAAAAATAGACTAATAGAGTCAAGGGAAGATGCTCTTTAGCTAATGAATTTTTTTATGAAATAAGTTATCATTGTAAAGTTTCTAAATGCACTAGAACTAGTGAGGAAGGGTGAGGCACCAAAGGAAGATCAGAGAAGGAATGTTCCACATTGGGTTGCATTATATAATGAGGTATAATATACTATTGGGTTTAACCCAAACCATGTTGAGACAATTGAGAAGCTCGTTAAATAATGAAAAGATGAGGGGACATTCCAGAAAAAGGTGTTGAGTGGAGTCTTCCACACTTTGATAGATCAGGCATCTATTTGGGATAATCAGTCCCCTTTTGGCTAGGTTCTTCATAGTCATAATCTTGTTTTGTACTACTACCCAATAGAATAAGTTGACCTTGGGGATTAGATGATTTACCCAATTTTTTTTTCCAATGGTACCAAATTATATCTAAATTGAGTTCAATGGCATGGCCCAAGGATATCAAATATGCACCATTGTCTTTCACTCTCCATAAAAAATGATCCTCTTTCTAAATGAAGGGAATGTATATCTAATTTAAATCTTGGTTGAGGTTCTATATGGCTTGATATTCTTCCATGGGAATATATTCATTGGGTATGACCTTCTAACATTTAGTTCCATCCTTGATTTCCTAGTAATCCTTTATCTTGGAACCCTATCTCTATTTGATCTATCCATACCACCTGGCCCATGTCTCTTGGGCTGAGGGGGGGGGGTGGGGGATATCCAAGCATATTCCCTAAAATCAATTTTCTCACCATTGTTGATTTTACAAAGGATTCCTCTTTTTAGGTCTTTGTAGTTGGATATAGCCTTCTAGAAGGTGGAACCACTGGCAGGGCCCTCTTCCCATAAGAAGTCATCCTCTTCCCCTCCTAGGTATTTGGCCTTAAGGATTATTGTACATTAATCTTTATCTTTCATCAAGAACCAACCCATTTTAGCTAATAAATCTCTATTCATAGTATTTATGCTTCTCAGCTTGAGACCTCCATTAGCTTTGGGGAGGCATAATTTTTCCCATGTAACTAGATTGAATTTAAATATTTCTTTAGGGCCTCTCCATAATTATTTTTTGAATTTTATCAATTTTGGAGACCACATTGGATGGAATTTTTAAGATTTAAATAAGGTAGATAGGAATACTCTGAATTGAGGCCTTGAGTAGCTGGTATTTCCCTACCTGGGTAAGGAGGTGACCCTTCTAGCCAACTAATTTCCTTTGAATATGATTAATCATAGAATTCCAAGGATGAGATTCTATTTTACCAACAAAGAAAAGAATGATTAGATGATTATCTATCAAGTTACCCACTTGGTAGTTTAGAATTTTAGCAATCCTTCTATGTTGAGAGGGAGGTGTATTGATAAAGAAGATGAATTTTTTTTGCAAGTTGATGCATTAGTTGGACACTTTTTCATAATTATTAAGGATGATTTTGAGTCTCTTTGCTTCCCCAATTGAGCCATATCCTAAAATAATAGTGTCATTAGTGAACTATTGGTGTGTGATAGGATCAGTATTCTAGGCCATCAAAACCCCCTTTATTAGACCCTAGCTACAGACTCATCTCAAACTTCTTCCCAATGTTTTAGATAAGATGATGAAGAGGTAAGGAGAGATGGGGTATCCCTATCTTAAACCTCTTGATGCATGGAAAAAACCTTTAGGGACCCCATTTATAATTATGGAGTACATAGGAGTGGTTATATAATTCCATATGATTTTTTGGGTGTCATGATTTAACCCAAGATTTTCTAGAATCTAGAGCAGAAATCACTAGGAAACACGATCATAAGCCTTTGATATATCTAGTTTAAGTAACATACCCTATCTCAAATATTTGGTGGAGTGAACTAATTCATGAGCTATGATAATGCCATCAAAAATTTTCTTGCCAGCTACAAAATCCCCCTCTTTTTCCCCAATGATTGAGTCAAGAAGGGATTGCATGAACTTGATCGGGATGGAGGATCAAATCTTGTAAGTGGTTTTTCATAAGCTAATGGACTAAAATTCCTTAATGTTGGTGGATCCTTGTTTATTTGGGATTATTACCAATAAAGTATTTTTTATTTCTTTAAGGATGGATTTGGAGTGAAAGAATTCTTTAATAGTTCGTTCAACTTCTAGATGAATAATGTCCCAGAATTTAAATAACAATGTTACTAAAGTAAAGTTGATGATATTTTTTTAACTGCAATGGTAAGTTAGAAAATTATTATACCAAACATAATAATATTATAATAATGTAATCATTGTTATCACTTTATTATATAGACTATCTAATGTCTTTTTTTATCTTTATACATTAAGGCATTAAGCTGTATAATAATATTTCCCAAATATCATAATGATAACCAACTAATGTTCTAAAACATTTCAAAGACATTATGGTTAGTCTATAGACATTAAAAACCATATACTATTCATGCATATTTATGTTCTCATAAGCATTAACAATCATGAATACAATTACATGACATAATCATACTGCAACATTATACACTAAATCTACGTATAATATCCACAATGCAGTCACACATAATTAATTACACATAAGCATTAAACTAAACTAACATACATAATCAATTATCTAAATGTAGATAACATCAAAAACATAAATAACTAATAATTCAAATAATGCATATAATGTGTACTATCTAATGTGGTGTGTGAATGGGTTCTAGCCATTCCTCTATCATCCTCCAACACCTCCATCTATGCCATCCTCTCTGATGATGCTCTCCCTCTGTCATGATCTAAGGGATGAAACTCTCCTACATCCAACTCATGAAAATAAGGTAGTTAGCCCATAATATTATGATATTTATCATAAAACACTATTATAACAAAAAATCAATATGATCATAATGTAAATAATATACAATACAACTAACTCATAGCAATGTAATGATGTAATCAAAGAAACATACAATTGTCCCATAACAACATATCACTTACATCTTGGTTAAAAATTAATTAATCAATTTAAAAACCATAATAATCCATGGATAATTAGGTAAATTAGCTTTGTGATAAATTAGGATGTGATAAATGGCCCTCATACAAGATGACCCAACATTATCCAACCCATTTTGCAATAATCTGTAGAATATATAATCCTAAAAACTATATTTTTATAACCATGATGTCTATATTTGGTGTCCAGATATGTCAACCTGTATTATGTTGTTAAAGATTCCATGTACATGATCCTAGCTAGAAATAGAATATCAGCATAATAATATTGTAAAATAACCTCTAACAAAAAATAAACCATGGTCCCTATCTACGTGGGACATTCATATATTTGAGTGGTTAATGAACACATTCTCTGGCTAACACTTTCCAATACTTAAACTTTGGGTCATCTCAATAAAATTGCAAAGAAATTGGAGTCTTTAGAATAAAATATAGGTAAAATGTTCATAAACCATAGATTGCTCAAGGTGCCATTTTCCATTTTTCACCCATTACAAACTACTTAGTTGCCCTCATAGGTTTTTAACTAAGTATCGAGCTATTCTACCTCCCTTTTAGGTTTTCAATAGACTAGTGAAATTAGATGGTTTCTCTAACAGGTTTTCAACCAACCTAGCCCTATGTGTTCCTATGGTATGACCAAATAAAAATATGATAAGTAAAATTTCAAAATTCCCCACAATTTCTTTTTTAGCTAGTTAGAGGAGGCATCGATGGATAAATAGATGCAAATGGTGGTTGTGAAGCAAATAGAGCACTCTAAGAAGAACTATAAGCAATATTCTTCTTCTAGTGAGACTAATACTACATTTGACTTGAAGAAATAATGGTAGGTACATAAATTAATAGAGAGAGATTACTATCAAACTCAACCACATCTATCTTATAATTCTACCATTCAATCACGTATTCTTGAATGCTACACAAAAATGATCGTAATGAATTTGAGTGTATAATAGTTGAGAAAAATCACTATCTATGGTAGAAAGAGGAGTGGATTTAGACGTAATAATTTTATCAAAGATATCTGCATAAATATGGGTGAGCATCTCAACATGGCATTGTGATTGGATACTTAAAAAGTTTTTGCACAACATTTGAGTCTACCAATTCTTAAACTGTTGCATGGAGTCTCTAGCTTGCATAGATTCTTGAAACATAGATGGAAACCAAATAGGAGTGATAGATGGATCAAGCATTATGGCCTTGAAATAACTCATAGTTTTAAATTCACGTATCACACCATTACATATTGCATCCACTTATGTTTTCTAATCAATCAACCTATGGGACATAGACATGGCCTGGCTGATCACAATGATGAGGTTAAATTGATAGAAATCTAAGAGCTCACATAACTCATTCAAATCCTCCTTGATAGTCTAAACTTATAATTTGAGATGGTCAAACTATTGGATGCCCACCCAATCCTACATAAGTTGGGGCACTAAATTTAAAAGTTTTATGTGATCCAACATAAAACTAGGGACCACAACTTGGGATTAAAGGGTGGGGTAGGAATCTTCAATTAAATTAATAGTATTATTGAGCAC